>JBAMHX010000001.1:7976874-8018519 GCA_037177515.1 Pseudomugil tenellus
AGCACTTAGTGAATGTCTCAGACAATGGAGCCTGGAGGAACACAAGATGGAAGAAGAACCATCATGGGAGGACAAGCTCCTGCATGGGATGTATCACTGGCAGATCACCGAAGTGGCCGATATAGACAAGTCTTACCAACGGCTAGAGAAGGCTGGATTGAAGGACAGCACAGAGGCAGTAATCATGGCAACACAGGAGCAAGCCCTGAGCACCAGAGCAATCGAGGCCCAGATCTACCATACCAGGCAAGATCCCAGGTGCAGACTATGCAAAGGAGCCCTTGAGACAATCCAGCACCTCACAGCAGGGTGCAAGATACTAGCATGTAAAGAATACATGGAACGCCATAACCAAGTAGCCGGCAATCATCTGTGCAGAAAATGGACTGGAGACCCCTAAGTCCCAGTGGGAAACTCCACCCAAGGCGGTGGAGAATGAGGGGTGAGTACCCATAGTCATGGTAGCACTGGAGGCTGTGTCCCCCACACTGGAGAAATGGCTCCAACATTTACCTGGGGAAACATCAGACATCTCCTTCCAGAAAAGCACAGTCCTAGGAACAGCCAAGATACTGCATAGGGCCCTAAAGCTCCCAGGACTCTGGTAGAGGACCCAAGTTTGAGATGAACAACCACTTGCTCTACCATCTACCTGCAACTTTTAGATGCATCCAACACATGTGCATCAGATAGCTGAATTCCATCTTCTGTGTGCCATCCTGGTAGGTCTGGTAGAGATGTATTCCTATGATATAGATGTGTTGGAGAAGGGTTGCATCTAAAAGTTCCCTGATGGTAAATCTTGAAGACCAAACTTGGGCCCCCCTGGTCTAAGATGATGGTTTTCCACAATCCTTCCATTTAATAATGCACTGGACACTGTTTAACCCAGTTTTAGTTTCTGCACTTTTCCTAGATGTTTTCTTAAACAGATTAACATATTTCCCATCATTATGGGATGTGTCTTTCTACGTGGTTGTTTGAGAAATATGACTGTGATGTACAATAAAGTACAATTTTTAACACAGTTATAATAAAGTGACAAAAAATGTAGCTAAAATAAAACTACTTTAAAATTAAAAGATGCAAACTGATGTTGCAAAGGGTAACGAGATACAAATCTATATTTATATATAGAAATTTCCAGCAATAAAAACTTAGATTTCGAAGTAATTTGTGATTAAAAACAACACTGTTCTCTCACATCACAGTAAATGTTTCTGTACAGCAGCTGCCTTTCTTTCCTGGAGCTATTACATGCTACAGCCTCACAATGACTGAACGTGTCCTAGCTTAGTAAGATGACATTTCCTGAATATCATCTGAATCATTACCACTTGTCATTATTCCATCCACTCAAGAGCTCAATCATCTTTATGTAATTAAGGTTGAACCAGATAATATAACTTAATATAACTGTGCCGTAACAGTGATGGATGGAAATAAATCCTACATGAAAAAAAGTGTTTTGCCTGAAGCTGTGTTACTAAATACAGCTCACTGTGAGTATATAAGCATTAGTTTAGTCGGTGCATGGAGACAGCACTAACAACATATTAACCTTATTGCTTTGTTTACCTCAGGGCTCAGCTTTCCTAGAGGCTAGTAGGAATTAGCCTTAGCTACTTTGGCAGTAGGCAATTAAGCCCAGTCTGCTCCATGTCACAGCCAGATCAACACCATGCAAACCCATGCTAATTGGCTTAGCACTAAGCATGTTTGAAGTGTGCTAGGTAGCAGCACTGGCCTATGACTGATATTCAGATTTGGCCTCATCAAAGGGATGCCCAGGCAGTCTAACTTTCACTTTAGTCATACATCACAAACTGATTTATTCAGGAGCTCCACGTGTTTATTGAGGTTTCCAGACTGTGGAGTGAAGCTGCTGGAAGAGGAAATCTGAGAGGACTTACCTTCGTGAGCAAAAGCAAATGGTCTTCACATGAGGTACAAACATCCTGATAAATAAACCTGTCCAAAAATTGAACAATACAGTTACTTAATTTCACTATTATTGTTAATTGTAGATTGCTTAAAATAGTAATTTTTTCCACAATAGGCTTAGGTCTGAACTATAACAGCACAACTTGCACACAGAAAGAAAACAAAGTTATTTTAAATATCAAATGCATCATCCTCTAAACATCTTCTAGCATTCAGAAGCTTCAAAGGTAAGAAGGCTCAGTTCACTGCTGTGACAGGACACCCACATGCCCAAAATCTGCTCCTCTCTCAGACAACATGCTAAATATGGATTTTAAAAGCAGCGCCAGTAAAAACCTTATTTCTTGACAACGAATGATAAAACTTTCAATTTAAGGGTTGCAAACTATCAAAACTTGATAAGTAACGAGGATAAATGGGTTTTTTTTGCTGGATTTTGTTCACTGCTGTGACAACTACAAGCTCAAAATAAGCCACTCGTTAAGATAATGAAAATTAGATTTTCATTATGGCATACACTTTGACAGCCCTGACTAAAAAGGAAAGACCAATAATGTGTATTTGGATAGCATCGTCCAAACTCATGAAGCTTACAGGGTGTTACATGTTAAGACTTCCAGGGACATTGTTCCCAGACATGAGTTAGGACTGGTCTTCTGCATCATCTTTTCAAGGATGCCAAAGCAAAACATAGAAAATCATTTAAAAGCAATGGTTAATACAGGTCCTAATCCATTCTGGTCTGCCAACAGGCTGAAAGTGTCTGCCTTTCCAAGATCCCATTAGCATTCCTGTAATGCACACCGATCCCAGCACTCCTTGTTGGGTCAGAGAAATCAAAGCGCTGAACATCTGAGAAATATCAGAGAGGGAACGCATAGATTAGTGCCCGCGGGTTGTATCGCTAATTAAAGAATGAGAGCAAAAAATGGTGCCCGGGTGCTCTCTAAGGACAGGCTGCTGTCAAGTGATTGGCTTCAGGTGATCAATAAGCTCCTGGGGGTGGGGGCAGCTGAAAAATGGGGCTTTCACTTTGAATCTTTTTAATGAAACAAGTGGGTGAAGAAATGGCATTTATTTAATAAAAACTGTAAAAACACAAATAAACCTTTTAATAATAACAGTGATACCAGAAGGTTACCTAGTGACATCAGTTGGAGTAATATTATGGGGTGGCAAACCACACTATCTCAAAACAAGAGGATTAAAAGCCTATTTTACCAAACACACAACTGCAAGGTATTTCCCCAGAAAACAACCCAGTTACTTAGAAAACAAACTATGTTGTGATTTATGTCACACTGGGTACGGTTACATGTTTTTTTTTTTATTCAGAATTATTCATTTCAGACACTTTAGAATTAAGTTTAATTCTGAATTATTGTTTTCATTCAGGATTATCTGTTTACATGGTTATTATCTGTTTAAAGCAGGTTTAACTAAAATAAAATATTCTCATGTGAATGTGGTCATTGTGACAAAGTTAGACCGTAACTTTTCATCACTTGTCTATTTCATTGAATCTCATATTGGTTCCTGTAACTTTACTCGGTCATGTCTGTTGCCATGTGACACTAACTATCCAGGGTTACTTGAGTTGCTTTGTTATTAGATTTATATTTACCATTATTATTTGTATTTGTATGAATCTGCCTTGCAGGATAGGTGTTTTGGGAGGGGCCATTACAGCATTAGACTGACGTATCGCTCCAGATAGACAACATGAACCGCATCATGTGATGCTCATGCTTCATAACTAGATGTAAACCCACATGCCAGTGTGCTTGTAGTTTCTCCAAACCCTGGTAAAGTTATCTCATCTTTGAGATCATGCAGCAGCAGAATAATAAGTCTGAACTAAGGCCTACCAGGTTAAACAAAATCCATTCATTTTAATAAATGTGAGTACACTCACCATAAGAAACTTTATAACAAGTCGTCTTCCTTTCTTTTTTCTCAATAAAGTAAAACTTCATGACATTGCTTTATCTTAACATCAAGTCGACAAGATTAATCTACAAACCACATCTTATGACAGCTTTGCAATAAAGAGAAAAAATCTAATATTTATTATGTCGCTGTAACAAACAAACCCCCAGATAACAACTCCAGTCAACAGACGAGACATTTAATCTTTAATAAATCTCATTCCATTTTTTTAACTCTCACACATCTGTTGCTTCGAATTGTTCTGCAACAGCGCTGCGAAACAAGCAGATGCATTCTCATTGTACAAAGTCTGTTCACCAAAGCACACAGTAAAGGGCAGCTGTCTGGTGAACATAGTGGATCATTTATTCACCTACAAGAGACATTATCCAACAGATGTTAATAAAGACACAAAACTGAGCTTCAATATGTGTAAATTCCATCTTGTGGGCATAAACATGACTTTAAAGTATCGCATGACAGGATGTTTAAACATGTAAGTGCTAAATAAACTTAATAATGAAAAAAACAAATTTGAGAAAAATCCATATAATTTGTTAAATATTTAGTTTAAAAAGAAAATGCTAATTTATTCAATATAAAGTTGCCTCCAGCAGGCTGAGTCTCCTGAAAGCTTTGTAGGTCAATGAAACAAGCTAATTACAGGAGATATGTTTTTGCAGAATTGCACCTTAGAACAATTATGAAATATTTATTCAACCGTAAATCAAATATGGAGACAAATAGCTACAGGGTAGTACTAGACAGCTGTTGCATCAATTGTGGCAGCATCATTTTGTTTACAGACGACCTACTGCAACCTTTCCATGTAAAATATGCCTGAATTCTCTCTGTGGGGAAAACAAAGACCCCTCTGACACACAGGCTGTGCTAATACAATGGAAGACAGAACTCCTCATCGCCCTCTCGTCTCTTCTGTTAATCCCACAAACCCCTCCTGTGATCATTAAACGTGTCCTCGGGGACACTAACAACAAGAGAACATGTAATTCTACCTCACCCCCTGCAGAGTCCATCATGCCCACCTCAAAACACCTCAGCTGCCCAACAGAACTGACTGATTTACTCCCGGCTCTTCAATCTTGTATGTTTTCAACAGAAAGGTTATAAATTCTACCAAACATGCAGCATTAACTTTGACTGAATAAGAAAATTCTATAAAAGGTAAGACAGAAGTAGAAAAAGGATTAGAGCAAGGGCAGGATAACATACAGCCTTATTTACAGCTGACAGTGTTTTTCTGCAGAGAAGCCACCCTTAATTTGCTGCTTAATAACTGACTTCCACCACCGTGTTCAAATCCCCCCGAGAGGCTTTTGTGGTTTGTTCGCAAGATGTCTCTGCTGCTTGCACTGCAAATTAGCCTTTCAGAAAAGCACCTCACCTTCCGGCCACAGCTTGCAACACTGACTTTTTTTTTTCTTCCTTACCCTGAACCTTTCTACTTCTATCGGGCAGTAATAACCTTCAACTAACCTTTAAACCACTGTGAATAATTTAAATCCTATTTTCATATCAATGGAGGAGTCAAGCCAGGCAATTATCTTTTATCTGTGTACTTTGCTGTCAGAGAAAAGCATAATAAACTCTTCCCAAGAGGGAAAGACAGACAAGAGAAATAGACAAGGCAGGGATATTGTGAAGAAGCCATGGGGGCAAAAGGGCAGAGAAGTGGAAGACAGCAGAGAAAGCTGATGAGAAACAAAGAAAACAGCATTATGTACAGATATGCCAAGTGTTTACGCTTGTGATGCTATCTGTTAGGCTCTAATGAAAAGAATGAATAATTCACTAATGAGCTGCAGAACTGTCATGGAAAGAAACACGGCTTACATCTGTGCTTGTTTCCAGGAAGGGGATGTGGTGGGTGCCACATGTGTGGTTTTGTGGCTGCTGGAAAGCAGAAAAGATAAACATGACAAATTGGCAGTTCAATTAGAAGTTTTGGTTTGCTGTTTTCTTCAGCACTTGCATTCAGTGACACATTCTGTCCAGGCCAAAGCAACACTGCGCTAAAGCTCATTTATGTGACAGTGATATAGTAGATGGGTGCATCCCAGAGAGAAAAAAAACAGAAAGGGAGCAAAGGAAAAATGTGCAAGAAATTCCCCCTGGTACTCATTAAAATTCAGCAGTACAGCAACACCCCCTCGCTTCGCTCTTTCCCCTACATCTCTCTCTCTTCCCTCCGTCTGTTCCAACCGCCATCGCCTCGCCTTGTTGCCTCCTTGCATGCCTCCCTAGATTGTCCATGATCATTTTGATGAATTCATAAAACTTGTGGCATTCTTGATTGAGATGGAGGGGTGGAGAAAACAAGGGAGATGGAGGGAAGAAAAAGCAATATCCACAAGCAGAGAGGGGGGGATAAAGAAAGCAGTGGGGGAGGAGAAGGAGTGGATGTGTTGGGAAGTGATGGGATGCAGAGATAACAAGAGGAAGAGGGGAGAGGATGAAGGTAGCAGCTACAGGGTTTGCAATATTAATCTATAGTGCAGAGATAAAAAGAACAGGTGAGCACTGCGAGTAAAAGCAGGATTTCCTTTGGTTGAAAGCGAATGCAGGGCATGTTATTAAAAAGAGCTGCCATCTTTGAACCAAGAACAAACTTTTCAGGACTTTCATGTGTCTGCTCCACCAAATCCAAACAAGCCAGAGGCATCCCATATGCCATAAAGATCAGGTCACATACAGGTCTTTAAATGTTTACACAAGCATTGGAGAAAAGATGCAATGCTAACCCTTAGAATCATGGATCATCTTCCTGACACAATATTACATGATGTAGCAGCAAATCACCAGCTGACATAGCAGCCAAACTAAACAGCATGTATAATAAACCAGCCGACATCTTGCAGGCTGATCGAGCCTGCAAGCCAGACGTCCAGTATGGAGATCTCTGGTACTGTTAGCAAAATGGGCGCTACTGAGAGGCTACTGCTCAAGTTGTTTATGACAGAACAGTAACAACATACCATCTGTCTTTGTAGGGTAGATTTTCTTATAAATGTTGATTTTAAAAACACTGGATAATGAGTTAGTAGTACTTGATGTTACAATTAACTCAACAATTAAGTAACCATACAATATTGTCACTTTTAATAAAAGATGTCTGACTGTATCGGCAGACCCGTGTACCAGTGAATGTTTGCACTTGTGTTGCTTTGTTTTCATTGCAAGTCAGCTACAGGAGAGCCATGTTGGAGTGGAAAAAGTTTGGCTGAGGAAGAATTATTTCCTCCTTCCTGGATTTATTTAGAGAGGAAAAGACATCAGTGCCATTCTGGAGGATGGCTCACCAGCCTGTAAGAAAAGCCTATAAAAAATTGCATAAAAGGAGGAGATGCCTCCACTACCAGCTACAGGATGTCGGCCTGGCTAAATTCACAGTAATTTGGTTAAACTGTGTTAATTTTTACCCAATACTGGAATTACAAATCATTTCATTTGCATTTCAGTAACTCTGTAAAATACTGGTTGGGCGATTTCCCACATATGATCTTGTTTATTTATTTTTCCGTTTGCCGGATTATTTATGCTTTTAACAGCAGCTATTCTGATAAATATCAATTTGATATGAAATTTGTTTTTTTTTTTCCACGTGTCTCTAAATTCTCTACTCGGTTTGAAAATGTTCAAATAATTTCTAACAACGTAGTTTACAGAAAGAACCCTCTCGTCCAGGTGTCCAGAAGTCTTTTTTATGTTTACATATCTTCCTTGATGACATTCATGTGCATTAGACTAACCAAACTACTTTAAATGTCTAACCGTTGTTATTTAGAAATGTAACCAGCATGGTATGAACTAACCGAAAAAGACCGCTGTTATGAGCCCCGGTGGGACGGTGGCCTTTCTGTGTGGAGTTTGCATGTTCTAACCGTGTCAAGTGGGGTTTCCGGGTACTCCGACTTTCTCCTACCTTCTAAAGTCATACACGTTAGGTTGGTCATTTAAAACTGCCCATAGTAATAAATAAGTGTAGCGGGATGCGTTGCCCGTGATGGACTGGGGGCCTGTCCAGTATGTAGCCCATCTCTAACCCAATGATTGCTGGGACTCCAGCTAGCTGCAACCCTGTATTATATCTCTGAACGCGGAGTGTCGGGATATTATAGTTTCACCCTGACTGCTGCCACGTTTGCCACCGCCAACGGAAATCCTTCACGTGAGCACGATAACTCAAACAATTTTTGCCATTGGATTTTGATAATATGGGGTATTAAAAACATACCCCCTTGGGGGACCTAAAAATGTACACCATTCACCATTTTAGGATTTAAGGTTTTCTCACTAGGTGGTGCTTTATGCAGAAAAAAATCAAATAAGATTTTTGCCTACATCTCTGGAACTACCAACAAATGAATTTTGACTCAGTTTACCAGTTTATGTCCCCAAGAGGACAACTTCTATCAAAATTTCATGATTATCGGATTTATCGTTTCCGCACCAGGTGGCGCTTTATGTGCGAAAAATCTGACTTTTGGCTATATCGCTGGAACTATTTGTCTCATTGACCTCAAATCAAGTGCAAATAATGTGATCTCAGGATGCATCTGGGAATTACATCATATCTGCCTGGTTCAAATTCTCATTACTTAAGGTATACAGTCTACTTTCTGATTATTGAGTTCAGTGCACCATTTGATCATTTTTGAATATACCAATGCATGGCATGGTATGGTTGCAGAACCAACAACCAAACATCTATTACGCCAAACCTTGTTTTTATTTCCTGCCCATTACCACCACTAGTCTCATTCACACCAACACAGAGCACAGGACACATAATCTTTATTTCCCTTTGGTCTTTTTTCAGTCTTTGAATTACACAGACTACCCAATTGACCAACAGCGTGCATCCCCTGAGAAAGAACAGTGAGGAGGAAAGAGGAGGCTGGTTAGGCACAATCACAATGAGAGCAGGCCTAATGATGTGCTGAACATTAAAAAAATAATTTAAAAATACTTAATAAGCTGAGAAATTCTCTTTATACTTGTCTTCTAAACACACTACGTGTTTTCTTTAGGAAAGCACAATTAGACAATTACACTAGAAAGTATAATATCATTAAAACATATCCAGAGCTAATTAATTTACAGGATGTAGCATTTTCATGTGGGGAAAGAGATGGAAAAACAGAAATAACACAGGCGGCGACTGTTGCATTTAATTTCGTTTTGCTAATTTGCAGAGTTCCCGCTGGGAGTGCTAAAATAACCCCCAGTAAGACTTCTTTTCCCTTTTGGTGTTAATATTAATAGAGTTGCTTTGTCAAGCTAAACAATCACAAGTCTGATTTGCTCTGCAGATTGCTGCAGAAAAAAGGAAGAACATATCCTTAAAAGTAGCAGTAACTTGGATGAGATTTTGTTCTGCTTTGTTATCCATTTTTTGTACTTTAAAGTGTTTACAAGTCATCTTAGGAGGCTGTGGATTTTAGCACAAAACATGGAGACACACTTTCTCATTATTCTTTTATCAGCACCTTTTTTCACTACTCGTCCCTCTATGTGCCATTCTAGTCTCTCACCCACAGCTCCTCCTGTCTCCTCTGTCTCCCAGGGGAAGGATGCCCAGGCTGTTCTCATGACAGATATGTTCCCTGTAGATCTGAGCTACGCATCCTGTCTCTCTTCAAGGTGACAGACTGTTGTAGGCTGCGCTTGAACCCAATTTGCCTCTTCAACACACCCCAATGTCTTTCTCTCACTTTCTTAAGTACAAAGCACCTACCGCCTGCACAAACCAAACACCATCTTATCCTGGTAAACTTCAAACAAAAACAAGCAAATGGAAAATATCTATGTCCTGCCATAGGGCACAGTATAAAGGAAAGTAAATGGACATAAATGGGAATATTTTAAGATGGGTGTACTTGAATTAGAAGGAGAGGCTCGCCTTTAACAATCAAATGTTTTTTTTAACCAAAATTGACTCTGAATAGATTGATAACTGCTTTGTATGAACACTGATCACTTTTTGTTGTGGTGGGATAGAAGTAAGAAAAAGTAATGAGATGAAACTCGTGCTATGGAAGCTTGATATCAACTCAAACAAAACTTCCCTGCTAACTAACACATTTCGTTTGACAACCAGGACAGATTTTTTACAGATTTAATTATTAAACGACATTTTCCACCAGTTTGTGTTGTACTCTGGGTTAAATTTGGCTAACTTGTGATGTGTCTCCATGCATGTGTATTGTGTATGTATACTTAGATTATATTGTATACATTTAAAGGAGGATTTTAGGTTCATTTATAAGTTGTCCTGTCTAAATGTTAGATGTAGCACCTAAAGATCTGTGTAAGCGTCATTTAATATCAACTATGTACTTGCATACACCTGAAATGACAATGAAATCCCATGGTGTCTTCCTCTGAACATCCATATTCTTCACCTCAGAAACATCTGCAACGGGATAGATAAGACCAACATAAGAAAGTCCCCTATGAGCTGAAGAATGTTTAAAAAGCAGAAGCTACACCTGAATCTGCACAGTTTGGAGCTTAAAGGAGGAGACAAGCTTAGTTTGACCCTTAAGCCCCGCCCCTAACCAATTTTACCAGTGACAAACATTCCCAGTTTATGTGCATGTGACAACATGCATATCTCAGACTTGTGCAGGATTCTCTGGAGGAAACTTCCAGTGTATGCACTGGTTTGATTTCAGTAAATGGCTGCATCTTAGGTAAATTACTTTTTTCCACTCTAAATCCCAGCTTTGCTTTTGTTGCCTATGCTGTTGTTTACAAATCCATCATGCAACGATCCTCACTTAGCAACTGCCAGAGAAAGCGTAGTTTAGAGGCTAGTTAGCATGAGCAGCTTGCACCAACTTAAAACACCAGGCTGCATGCCTACATAGTGCCCTATATAGTGCTCACACCATTTAGGGGTATCCAAATGCACTTGGGGAAAAAAGTAGTGCACTCAAAATTACCCACAATGCAGCTTGCAAAAGTAGTGAGCATCGATGGTCACTATACGGGTCAATATAGACCACAATGAATTGCGGGTTGGAGCTTACAATGGCAGAAATTAGAAACAGAAAGGTTTAACAAAAGAAACAAAAAAAAACTATAAATCATCATTTTTATCCCTTTTCTGTTGAATCAATATAATACAAAGCAACAATAAAATGCATTATAAGTAAATAAGACATTTTCACACAAAATTAGACTAGATTCTCAACGTCAGCTTCAAGTACGTTGTGGTTGCCATAGTTACAACTGGCAGTCACGTGAGATGTGACAGGGAGAAAGTAGTAAGCTTTCTGTCTGAATGGCCAGCAGATTGAGGGCACTACATAGTGGACTATGTAGTGTAGCCCTATGTAGTAAATGAGGGGACAGGGCACATTCGGACACAGACCTGGACTTGTACATATGAGAGTAATCTTAAGCATAAAATGACATCTTTCACCACATTACATGTTACATAAAAACCATTAACAAAAATAAAATAAATCAAGTATAGCTCCTTTAATAAATCATAATGTTGAATAATTTGTTAGTTGGCAGTTTGAAATTGTAAATTAAAAGTTTAAAAATGTAAATTAATCAGCAACTCCAACATTTATATGTTAAATGAGGTATGGTGACAGCGGCATGTCTTCAGGTGTGCTTCTTAGCCTTTTATAGTGCACAGGGATTTAACAAGACTCTTGAACACATCTATTATGTCCAACGCTCTCCTCACACATATCAAATAAAAGGTGTAGAGAAGCTCTGGATGAGACTCATTGTGCTGCTCCTCTTCCCTCTTTTCACCTCAGGCTAGTCAGAGCAAGTGAGCATCTTATCTTTAAAGTCTTCATAATTCAAATGGCAACACAGTCTGAGTCTGTGATGTACTATGTATTATTCAGAACAATCCTTTCTGCCAACAAACAGGCAAATACAACACTATCATGTCGGCATGAAGGCAAACTGCCAAAAGCTGAAATGTCAGATATTAATTGCTTAATTAGGGCACAAAACAAATAGATTTTTGACACTGATGTAGTAGCCACTTAGCATTAATTATACATTTTAAAATCGTGTTTCACAGGTGCAGGAGACGCCTGTCAAAGTTAATGATTCTCAATTAGTTTATTTTTTGCATAATTACTTATGATTCTTTAGAGAAATGTGCTTTTGAGACAGCAAAATATTTTAGATAATTAAATATAGACGAACAAGCTATAAAAAAATTAGACTGTTATTAAAATGATGTCGATGGTAAACATGAAACAAACCAGTTGATCCATAAATATTCCCAAGCACTTTCCAATCCATAAGGTGAAATGCACCACTAAACGCTAACCTAATTTAAAATGCTTTTAAAAGTCCTCACATTCAGACTTGATATTTATATTTATTTTGTTGTGTTCACTGTGACTTTGTCTCATGGTTCCTTTTATTTTGGCTGTGATGGCATCGCTGTCCATACTGCTGAACGCTTTACTTCCTGCGGTACTTTGTCTATGTTTATACATTAATTACTTCTGCCAAGGAGGTTATGTTATCACCAGCGTTTGCCTGTCTTTCTGTGTGTCTGTCTGTGTACAACACAACTCAAAAGGTTATGGATGAAATTTCCAGGTATATCAACAACGGAAAGATGAAGTGATTAAATGTTGGAGGTGATCTGAATCACCGTCTGGATCCAGGAATGTTCTGAAGGATTCTTTAACATTGCGAGATAGCCACTCATGTTATTGCCCTTAACGCCTCCTACGGGTCGTTTCTGTCTGCCGTTTTCACCCTGACAAAGATCATGAGTTGCGGATTAATATTTTGGCATGCAAGCAGGCGTCAATCTCTGGCTGCCGATTGTGAAGGAAGTAGAAATAATTGCAGTTCACCTCTCACCGCTAAAGGACTGGCTGCCTTAGACTCCCATGTTAAAATGTCTGATTTCACAGCTGAAATAAACATGTTTACAGAGTGTCTCCAATAGGTCAAATTAACTGTCATGACAACTCTGGGGGTTGAATTTTTTTGTAATGTTTCGATGTTATTTTAATCTTAAATTTAGAGGCGTGTCCTTTTGATTGATTTGTGTTAGAGTGCCATAACTGGTTGCAGCTCCGTATTTTCTGCTGGCTCCAACCTCTCAGCTCTACCTTTTCAAACATTTTTGGATTTTGCGGTAATGATGAAACACTAAGATGGTTGTATATGGCTGTTATTTTTTCCTTTGGACGAGGAGACTAGTTTCTTTAGATTGAGCAGAATATAAATTTAATAATGAAGAATAAAAGAAGTTGAACATACATTAAACATTAAAACATGAAGGAGACAATACATTAAGACATACAGACCTGGTACAAGGTTATAACCCTGGGAAACTCTGTTCAGAGATCTGTGGTCACACAGAAGTCTGGAACTATTCTGCCCTAGTCAACCAGAATCACCCTTTTTTAAACACTTTGGTCATGTGTGTCAATCTGAGGCCTGTTCTTCCGCCATGACAACAAAACCGAGGTCTCACCTAAACATTTCCCTGATGGAAGGACGCCAGCCTTGCAGATGGTTTACTAAGGTCAAGGTAATTAAGCTAATATTTCAAATTTACCAAACATGGCGATAGCAGGACCCGCCAATTGGCTTCAAATCCGCTATTTAGAAACCTATGAGTCACGTGATGGTATGTGCTGTCCAATATTTATACAGTCAATGGATGCAAGTCACAATATGAGGAGTAACTGTGAGCTTGGGAGAGGTTTGCACTCTCCAAGTGTTTTCCTAGTTAATGCTGATAGTGGTTGAACTATAACTAACGGAATTGTTCTGTTGGGATAAATAAAGTTGTCCAATTGGACAACAACAACAAAAAAAAAAAAAAAAAGGCATGAACTGCTTTGCTTCTCCCATAGAGATGATGGCAAATATGGGTTTTTAAAAGAGCACTTTTAATAATTTTGTTTCTGGACACTAGATTACAAAAATCTTAATTTTTTTTAACTGTTGAAAACTTAATAAATAAGCATGAAAAAAATGCTGGTGGAATATGTTTACAGATGTGTCAAAGCACCAGAACACCCAAATCACCTTATTTTTTCCCCATTCACCATTAGATAATTATTTACATTTGCAGCTGATGCTAAGCTCATTGGCTCTGCAATGATCAACTATGCAAATTATTTGAAAATTACAGGAAGTGACTTCACTATTTATATATGTAAAATAAATCTGATAATCGACTGGTGGATGTAGACGAAGATTTATAAGGGTTTAATCTAAATGTAATCTAATCACTCAATCTATGAGTCAAAATAAAATAAACTGAAAGGAATTCTAAAATGGTGATACTGTCATGGTTTTGTGTGGTATTTAGTTTGGTTTCTTGTTTTATTTAGTAGTTTTTTCTTTTGTTTTGTATCCAGCTTTTCAGCCACAAACTGGGAATGGTGTGGACTCAATTGTAGACTCAAGAAGCAGAAGGAGTGCAGACATACAGGTTTTTATTTTAACTGAGGTTTCATGGGGAGAAAATAACAACAAATGAACCAGCCCCAGTTTATTTCCAGAAAAGCTGGATAGAAAACACAAGAAAAAATTACAACATAAAACAGGAGGCCAAAGTAAATACCACACAAAAGGTCCAAACCATGACAGATACAAAACCCTAAAATTTAATGTCTCTACATTTATTTGCCGTATCTCCCAGACCTACAGGTAACATTACTTTGATGGTTATTTTCTCATTACAATCGTTACATATTCCATTTCCAATCCACAAAACCACATCTTTCAGACATTTCTTTACAATTCGTGTGGATTTAAACCAAATACTGACCAACTGCTTAGAGGCTCAGCAACAATCAAATAGTGTAATGACCAGGGAGTACGGTGAAACCTCTTGCTCAATAATCTGGATCAATACTCCTGATGGGTAAGTCTGACATGGCCCAGCAGCCCACAGCCTCAACTCCAGGTTGATTAAAGAGTGACTATAATCCCAGACAGAGTGCAAGAGTAGTAGATAAACACTAGAGAATAATCATTATTGTTATCAGGTGTCAGCTTTACTCCACTGTGATCAATCAAATTACGATCAAAGGAGCTCTGATACATTTCTGCTTCCAGTAAGCATGATGTTAAGTGGTTAAGTTCAAGTTGATCATAATGCTGCCACTAAACCCTATTTAACTCGACATCAAGTTAATTCAAAACAGCTTTATGGATCGTTTTTGGTTCAACCTAGTTCACGATTTATTGTCACGCTTTCTAAACTTTGTTTAAAAAGGCTCAAAATATAAAACCAGATTTTATTATGCCAAATAACTGATTTAAAAGAAGCTAAAACTTTTTATCCACATTTCTTTCAGGTTGTTGTCTGCAAAGTTCCCATCAGACCTCTTAAATAACATGGATGTCTGTGTTTGACTAGCCAGTAAGAGCTCAGGCGTACACAGGGAGAACAACCAGTGCAAGGTTGTGGTGTTAACTATGCATATAGGAAATAATTTTTACCAAGACTGTTGAAACCTCAGAACTCACATTGTGTAGATTTACAGTTTTTCAAGAAGTCGTCCATGCTTGAGTGTAATATATGCCACCAGACAAACATTTAGACACACTTTCATATTAGATTTATTGGGAAATGTGTCCAAACTTTTGACTGGTAGTGTACATGTTAAATAATAATTCGGTAGTACCAAATCCAATGTCTGAAATCTTTTAACAGTTGGTATTTTGTTGCTGATCCGCTGCAGTAAAATGTTCTTGCTCTCACGTGACTTTCTAAAGCATCCACATGTTAAATCTGTCCAGGCTTCAGCATTTCAACCCACAATCCTCTCTAATGGCTTATTTTCCTTGATGGCATGGTTTGTGCCCCAACAAATGATTAAAAAGAACATGACAGATTCAATGAAAGCACTAAAAAACATTTAATTCCTATTTATCTGGAATTTGGTGAGTTTCCTCCAGCAAACAAGGAGTTGCTCAACTAGCTGGTTATTAATAAAACTGGGATGGACGTTTAAAATCAAGGCAAACATTTGTTTTAGAGACACTGATTTGAAAGAAGGCCTCTCTGGCCACTTACTTGAGGAAAACCCAGGATGAATTCACACCATGATAGTTCACTAGACTCTCTCAGACTGGGGACTCGGTTCAGTTTAGGGTCATTCTTATGGACTCAGATGTGTTCACGCTGCACGTCTCAAACAAATCGGACTTTTTTTATTGACATGCTTTCTTCTAGAGGAGATGCAGCATCAAGAATTACTGATGAAGAAGAGGAGACTTAAATAATATAGAATAAAACTGGTTAATCTACAGTACAAATGTAACAATCTGAGCCACACTTTTTCCGCTTGGAACCTTGATGAAGTTACCGCAAAAGTATCTACTTGATCCGAAAAACCTGTAATGGAAACATCGTAAAACCTGGCAGAGCCGAGGGAAGCCGGTTAGAGTAGGTACTAATGGAATGGGAGCTTTAATCGACTGGACAAAGTAATAATAGTTTGTTTACATTGTGAATGGAAACAGATCATCCAACACTTTACATGTAAACTGTGTTGTAGCGCAACATGTTGGAAAGAAAACTGCCTCTTCTGCTGCTCATTCTGGACAGAGTCTTGTGAAAACTACATTAGATTTGAAAAAAGTATAAATGTATCATTTCTCCGTTGTGTATTTGCAGGGAAAGAACATTTTTTAGACCTAGCCTTTAATAATCTGGGTTATCTTCATCGCTTCTCTTGGTCAGCGGTCATTCTGGGGAATACGCCTCTAGAAGCAGTTTTAACTGTGTGAGGTTGTCCAGGTTGTTTATTCTGCTTGAATAAATATCAGTGAAACAAAACCAAAGGAAGGAATAACATTTTTTCCAAACTTCCCCACCCACTCAAATCCCCTTGACTATCCTGGTGTGAAAGCACCTTTATATCGTGTCACTTTAACCTTTTATTGGTATGACCATATTTTTACATTTCAGTGGACGTACAAAATGCCTCTGGTCGGTGAAATTATGGAACCACATTGACTCCACATAAATCAGATATCAGACTACATCCTGGTTACTTCACTTAACCCCTTAATGCCTGAAAAAATAACAACAGCTCAAAAAACTCCAATTGAAAAAATCTGAAGTCATTCTGGCCCTTTAAAAAAAAATCTGGATGAAAATTAAATAGTTTTTGGGCATCATGTGATACGTAAAAATATAGCAACATACAGTTCTTTGCTTTCTGCTGTTCACTAGTGGGCAGGAGACCAGTATCATAGTATGTGCAACTGGGTTTGGAATAAAGTTTCTACCATAAAATGATGCAAAATATGCGGTGTTGGGCATTAAGGGGTTAAATCAGTCTTTGGCATAAATAATTGAGGAAGCTGGTAATAATGAACACTTAGAAAAAAAAGTATCCAAGTTTTAAAGTACTATAAAATTCTCCAGTATGCTAACAACGTCTTCTTGATAAATATGAAACTCATCCCTTTGATTAAAGCTACTGTCAGTATCTCATACCCACTAATGGTTGAAGTGTCAGCCTTTGGAGGCAACAGCTTCTTTTTTATTTGAAGCACCAAAATAGCAACTAATCAAGCATTATGTATATATGTTACATGATGATGTTAATAAAAGGATTAAAAGTCTGGACTAAAGAAAAACCGGTATGTCAAACAGATGACAGTATCTATTTTAGAAAAGAAACTTCCTTTTGCTTAAAGATTGAGGATAAAACCAGTAAGAGCCTGGTAAACCCATAGCATGGTGAGGTATGTCAGTTAAAGGCGAGGGTTGTTGTTACAACTGACACAGCTTCAACCTGACAAAGCCTTAATTTGGGGAACGGTACTCTCCATGTTTCCCTGAGAAACAGCCACCAGGTGGGTGTTCAAGCTGTCTCCTGATGTCTCATTAGACATGACATCTCACAGCGTGAACACCAGATAGGAAACAAACACACTCATAATCTCAAATGCTTCAGCCACAACATATATTAAACGTAAAATGCAAGAATGAAGAAAGACTGACAACAAAATGAGATATTTTTCTAAAAAGACAGATTCATATTCCAGGATGCTCATGTCAGTAAAATGATTCTGTTCTATTACTAATAAATGGAGACAATATAAAAGAAAAGATTCACTTCAAATCGGCCTGTTATGTGAATATTTTATGCAAAACGAATGAGGTGATTTTTCACGGCTCTCTATTTAATTTTATGCTGCCGCTGTTTTATAAAATTTGTTAATAACTCGCTCCTGAAAAAAGGAAGCTAAAGTGATGAAACAGTCTCTCTGTAGTCCCTTTTCCCACCACTGGTCCAGCAGGTCCCTCATCACTCTCACTCTCTTTTTAGCTCTCTCGCTCTGTTCCTCATACTCCCTCTGTCTTACTCTTCTGTGGCGTCTCATAGTGATTTTATAATTGGGCTCTGCTCATTGTTATTCCAAACCCTGCAGAACCAATTAGTGGCAGACCTCCCGACCTTCAGTTGCTATGTAATGGTGGTAACTAAAGAGTCTAAGCGAGGCAGCTGAGAGCAAAGGTCTGAATTTTTTTTTTAGTTCCTGATTAATAATTCTGTCAACCCTATCACATGCAGACATTAAACTGAATTGCTAGTTTGAAGCTCATCCTTTTCTTCTTTAGGAGTCCCTTCCTCTTTTTACTGCCTTTTATTAATCTTTAAAGATGACCTGGATACTCCCTCCCTGCTCTCTTGTCAGATAAATGTTGTGATAAAAGGATAATGAGACTTTTCAGGGAACCTGGTGCACTCAGGGAAGAGTGAAAAGTGACCTCGGTCTACAAATGGCTGTTCAGAAACACCAGTTTTTTCTTCTACAAAGAGAAACTCAAAGACATGAGATTTTTGTCATTGTCTTGTCTTTTAATAAAATCAAACAGATGTTATAACAGAGGACAGCAAAGTTTTTATTTTTTAACTAGTGTTTATATACTGGCATAACAATGAAAATGTGTCCGAATTCATGGTTGCACTATGATAACCCTTTAAACTAAATGTCTGCAACTCTCCGTGTTTGTAGCGTTAAATCCAAGTCAGCATGTTTGTGTTATGTTCAGAGCTCGATCCATTAATAATAAACCTAAAATACTGAACAAAGGCAGAAAAAGAAAGCAGGGGTTATGAGAAAGTCCAGGAGAGCAGAAAAATTCTACTTTACCTGAAGTTGTCCTTTGACAACCAGAAGGAAATGTCTATCGGCCGAACTTTAACAAAGACAGTCTGCCACAGCCTATACATGTCTGTCTGGTCATGCTCCCAACAAACAGAAGATGAACTTTCTGTGACCTTGTCAACACTGAGTCACAGTCAGGAGGAGAAAAAAAGCCTTTGTTCACCTACAACAGTAAATACTGACAAATGTCATCAGACAGTCCACAGTCACAACAGATTACTCAGATGTAGCATTCAGCATAGCAGACGTCATTCAGTGACACTTGGGCAGTACCTGACAGCAGATGCAGAAGGGAAGCCTGAGGAAATCCTTATAGATATATCAATAGAGAGATGGACTAACGCAGAGATGCAATGTTGAGTTATAGACAGACATGTAGAGATATCAGCTGACAGTATAGAGGTTTATACACCAGACAAGGACTTTTGTTTCCATGAATTTAAAATATTGTTTACTAGATAAAAACAAGGTCAATGGTTCAGTTTCCGTTTGAAACACAGCCCTGATCCATAAAAGGTTTGGATGGCAGGCGTTAAAAATAGAAAGATCCAGATTGAGGTTCTATATTAAATTATCTGATGCACATGTTTTTCTATATATTTGTTTAACCCTTTTATGCATAGAGGTCACCACAGTGGACACGTGCTTACAAGCTTTATTTGATATAAAATCATGAATGAGGATTGCATATTTATAAATGAACGACTTCAGTGGACAATATTCATTCATCCGATACACTACCACACACTAAAGAATAAATATATTATATAAATTAACATAAATTCATTCATTGTAATGACTCAAGTTTTGCTTAGTGATAAATGGGAAAAGGGAATTATACAGCTATATTTTTATAAAATACTTAGATTATACAATTATGAAAATATATTATTTTATATTAATATTTCACAGAATAAATAAAAAATAATATAATAAAAACCAAGTAACCACCATTGATAAACAAAAACAGTATATCACAAGTGTCTTTAGAGGTAAAATAATGTATTTGAAAATATATATGGTGTTTCTATTTATTAATGTATGAAAGATTTGCTGATAGACACAACATACCATTCACCAAACTGAATGAGGACTTGAATTGTACCTCTGCAGGTATAATTAAATCTCAAGCAAGATGCACTAAAAAAAGGCTTTTCCACTGGCATAATATGCAGTCAGACATTGAAAAGCAGAGGCTGTGATTTCAATAAGCTCACACTTTAATAAAAACTTATACCAGTTATGCAGAGTGCAACAGATGAGCAGATGCAGGAAAAACAGACACATTCATACCCTGCCAGACAAAAAAGAAAAAAAAAATACTAACAAAAACCGGAAAAAGCCTGTTTTTACCATCTAATGTCAGATATCATGAGCTTTTACAAGCTAAATTAATGCTATAAATGAGAAAACAGCCTTCTGTTTAATAGTATTATCTTTACAAATGATAAACTTTGAGATCTTTCAGATAGTGATGAAGAATCCTTTTAGCTCAGGTTGCTAGGGGCCATTTGCTGTGCAACATACTGATCCATTAAGACTATTGTTCTTAATCAGCACTGGCTCCCTCTTGTATGTGAAAAATACTGGATTTATACAAGTCAAATTAGCAAAGATTATCAAATTAGCAGTTAGAAAACCAAGTAAACTACTTGATTAAACGCATGACATGCATACATGAACATAAACATGTTCCCACATATGTGCCCACTTCCGCAGCATAGTTTCATGACCTGAACTAACGACTGCTGGATCATCACTGAAGGCAAAACACACGTCAGACACAACCACACTGATCACAGCAATGTGTAGACGTAAATCACTCATTACATGTAGAAGTATATGCTGTCCACACGTCACATTCAACCCTGAAGTTGACCCAATCACCTGTAGGCAAGCTTATATTATCACCTGACATAAACAACGTGCCTTTTCTTAAGCTACAAAAAAGCAGCTAAGTTCCTCACATAGCAGCATTGTTCTGTTTTGCTTTTTAAATCAGAGTGTTTGTAGAGATAGGGGAGGATGGATGAGCAATTTGTTGGCTGGAAAGGAAATGAAGCTTCCTGCTTTTTATTGGGTTTCTGGTGGGGCCACATGACTCTGCAGGAGATATGTGGCTCATGGCCAGGAAAAATAAATAGTGCTGATTCGTTCAGATAACTCCGTCTACATGCATGTTTGCTAAAGGTTATCACAACTGTGCACTGTTTTTTTTAATTAATGATCTCTACTAATAAAGCAGCTTTAAAAAATTAGCTTTAAAAACATTCACGGTGTATCTTAAAATAAAACGTATAAAAAGGAAATGAATTTTTTTAGTTGCTTTTAGTTTTTTTTTTTAATCATGGTTTGCTAGAGAACAATCAGGAGGTTGACAGGTTGCTTCTGAAATCAGGTGAGCACATCATGGCTGTGTTTACGCAACAATAGCGTCGCTAGTCTATTCCTGGGCAAACATGGAGAAGACTTAACCATTCACTGACTTCTAGGTTTAACATAGAAGCACCAGTTAACTCAACATAAATGCTTTGGATTAGCTGGAGAATCATGAATGTAACAGGAAGAACATGCAAATTTATAGAGACAAAGCTCAAACTGGGAATTTTGTCAGTGTGGTTGTACAAACCACTACATCACTGTACATCCCACGCCTTTCATTATTTATGAACAAAACCATTAATGGATGGATGTGTGCAGTCATACACCGAGATAGCAACACTTCATCCTGCACACTGCGATCCCAAAAGCTGCATTCAAAAAGGTGCATCATGAAAACCTCCTGAGCTACAAAAATAAGAGAAATACTGTCAGACCGTGCAACACAACTCTGACCTTCACTTAGAAGATCATCATCTTGGTGTGGAGTGAGGACACCAATAAACCATGGGTTGTGAAGGGAAATGGAAGTGTTGCAATACAGGCTGAGTTAAGTGGCCTTGTAGTGCACTGAAATGACACATAGCGAGGAAGTGGGGAAAACAACAACCAAAAAAAAGAAAAAAAAAACAGGACAAGACACATGCTGAAACCTCTGGAAAGAACTGAAACTTAAGCCACATGTGTGAAAGCTAAATTATAGAGTAAGGAAAGTGGAGGAGGGTTGCAACGGCTCTTAACAAGCCTGACGCAAAGCCGGAGGAGACATGAAGACAAACCGGAAAGCGAAGCAGAGATAAGAAAAAGAACATGTGAAATGTGAGATGTAGTAGTCTTAATGGTGGATAATGGTGGAAGCATCATGTGGTTGTGGTGAGTATACATGGGCCTCGTCCAGCCAAGTGGAAGCAGGTTGTGAAAGACAAATATGCTGACCGAAAACCATGATGTTCCGCAAAAGTCCAGAGTGGTTTCTCGTTTGCACACCAATGAAACAAAAAAAAACAACAAAAAAAAAAAAAACATGTCATGTCATGTTCCTCTTTCTGTAACCTCACAAGGAGCTGTGAACATGAAGTTAGGGCCTCTGGTCTTCTTTTAAAGTATTTAGTTAAGACTTAAAATTTGGTTAAAAAAAAAAAAATCGGATCTGAATTGTTTAAAGTGAGTTCTTCTTTAATTAGTTACAATTAAATCTGTAATGTTGACTGTAAAGATATGAAACTTCGTTCCTCTAAATCTTTTAAACTATTCAGTACATCCTGAGTCCCAAAATACTAACTTGAAAAAAAAAAAAAAAAAAAAAAAACTAGAAAAAAATCAAATTGGCCAAACCCACAACAGTATAATCCATCAGGAGTGTTTATTTTTCACAACAATACCAAACCTAATCACTTAAATATTGTTTTGTTTTCATCAATCCTATTTTCAACACTACTGCCAGCCTTCTGCGGAGCATAGAGAGCAATTCCTCCTTCGAGTTGGGCCTGAAACAAGGTTCATAACCACTTCTGCAGTCCACCATAAATCCTTAATGACAAACTCTATAAACTTCTCCAGGCTTGAATATTTATGAATGCCTGTGGTTCCCCAGAGTGCCGTTTCCTGTCTGGGCTCAACGCAGAACAGAAACTTCTGTTGAGCAGCGTTGGGCTGTTACAGCTCTCATGGTGAAAGGAGCTTGTGAATACAGCCGTGGTGGCCTGCAAGGCTTGGGCCATAAACAAAATGGTCCACCGCAGTACAAGAGGGGCAGCGTATCAAGACTTCATACAAATCTGTCACATGAGGATAAACCATAAACTGCTTGAAGGAGGAGGCGCCCAGCAGGGTTCTGAGGAGCAAAAGTGAAACTTGTTGGGCAGTTCCTACCATCGCCATCTTGGCAACATCGTGCAGTCTGTCGCTCCTGGAAAATGCAAAAAAACTGAAGCTGAGAGGGGGTCTGTGAGCGTGGGGGTGGATGATTGACGTCTGTAAAATCTGAGCTGACTGTAGCAAAGAGCTAACTGGGCAAACTTAATAGGAGCTAACCGACAGAAAGGTAGGTGGGCCACAGCTCAGGCATGCCGTTTTCCGCCGATTGACTCTGCAATCTTGCTTGGATACCTTTCAATCAAAAAGACACACCCTAAATTATGCCAAATTTCAAGATTAAATACCATCTAAACGGATGAGTTATTAAAAACATAAATAAATAAAAATTAACCCCCTCACAGTTGTCATTAAACTCAACCAATGAAGTCTAAAATGTTTTTTCCCTGTATCAGTCTGTAAACATGTTCATTTCTGCTGTGAAATTGGTCTTTTTAACATGGGAGTCTATGGAGATTTGCTCTGTTATGGAGCCCCTAGTGAATGAAGGGGAGAACTGCTGTTTTTTGGCACAGACTTCACTCTTTTCCAACAGAGCTTGCTGCTTGGAATAAACCCAACATGGTTGGGCTCATGTTGAACAAACTTTTCTGGCAAAACACAATTCACTTTAGCACATTATTGAACAAAACATGCACTCAGGCTCATTGAACAGAAGGAATAAAAGATAATAACTCATTTACAGAAGAAACTACAAAAGTACTCGGAGAACCCAAACCTCTGCCAAGCTTACAGTTACCCCTCATACTGTGATTCGCATCCCAAAATATTACTCAGTCACACATGATCTTTGTCAGAGTGAAAAACAGCAAACAGGAACGGCCTGTAGGAGGGGTCAGCTGCAATAACATGAGTGGATATCTCGCAATGGTAAAGAATCCTTCAAAACATTCCTGGATCCAAACAGTGATCTGGATCACCTCCAAAATGTAATCACTTCTTTATCCTCACATTCTGGATATATCCTGAAAGTTTAATGAGAATCAGTCCATAAGTTTTTGAGTTATGTTGTACACAGACAGCCTTATGTGCAGCCTTATTATTTATTGTGTCAATCAAAAGATGGTTCTAATTATCAGCCTAACGTACTAAATGTACTTTTTATTAAGAATCAGCAGCACATTTATGTTTAAACAGTTGACTGAAAATAAAGTGGCTTTATATTTAATTAAATGACCCAAAAATAAAATGTGAAAATCCCTAAAAACAAGTAATCTCATATAAACAATATTCTCTCATTTTATTTGTCTTGTGAAAAAGTATTGATACGTGTAAAAATCTTGATATGCGAACTACCAGGAAACTCGTTTTTTTTAGAGCAACCATGGTAGCAAACCCAACAGTCACACTCCTGTTGTTTCAAAAATCTCTGTTAATATTTCTTCTTGATAAACGAAAGTAAACTGTAGGAAAATTGCATTTTCATTGCTGCATCTAGATTTAAACTGAATTTATCTAATCTTGAAAGTTTCTTATAAAGCTGCATGTTTAAGCTAGCATACTATTTTACCCCTTTCATATAAGAATTTGTATTAAGCCGATTGGAAAGTATTTTATTGTTCGGTGCCACCTTATACAGTTTGCTCAAATGTATCAAATTACTTTAAGATTGTACTTTCCCTTATAATTGAAAGGACCTGTTGGGGAAAGACCAGCTGTCTCATGTTGTATCCTGTTATTTTATAGACCTAGTCCTCTCTGTAATTTGTTCCTGTGTCACAACAAAGCACCAGGTCCAGTTTATGCAGGGCGAGGGCTTCCCCAACCTTTTCTTTAAAGAAATTTCACAACAGGAACAAATAGTTTAACTCTTGCAGGATAACATGTCAAAGACGTAGGCAACATGGACAGGTTGAACTTCATGGGTTAAGATGGATCTTTTATGCTATTACTGAAGAATGAATACATAAATTATATAATTGAACATAAATACATACATTGTAATTACCCAGGTTTTCCTTATTGATAAATAGGAAAAGAAAATTATACGGATGCTTATTAAATACTTACATCATATAATTATGAAAATATGTTATATATTATTCTGAATAACATTACATTACAGTCATTTATCTTTTCTCCAAAGCGACTTACATCTGACAATAAGAACAACACAAGCACTAAATCAAACAGTAGAGGACATCATAGATAAGTGCAGTCGAACTGCTGTAGTGTATTTGGGCACAGGTGTTGCCTGCAGTGCTAGGTGCACTTTTTTTCCCCTATGTTAATTAGATCTGAGTTTCTGCAAAGAACTAGAACAACTTTCTCAAGTTAGTTCTGATCAATAGAAATTATACTAAGTGCAGAAATGTTGCTTAAAGAGCTCCGTCTTTAGCTGCTTTAGAAAGTAGATAAGGACTCTGCAGAGCGAACAGAGTTTGGCAGTTCGTTCCACCACCGAGGAACAACAGAGGAGAAGAGTCTCGCTCTTGATTTAGCCCCACGTAGTGATGGTAGTGAATAAGTATTTCATAGAATACATTTAGATATGTAAAATAAAACCAGCTAAACAAAGAAAATATAATTCCATGAGTCTAACTTAAATAATGTATTTGAAAAATATATGGCATTTCTTTTTGTTAATGCATGAAAGGGTTCAAATTTGAAGGAAAAAACAAAGACAACGGTTTAAGTTCATATTACTACTGACTGCAGAGTGATTTTATACTTTTGTCCTCGCCTGCTGCTGTTCTTCATTCTAGCACTGAATATAAAACATTTGAGCACCACAACATTTATTTTGTTCGCGTTAGCTGCCATATCTGGCTTATGTCCTTATTATGGTTTTAACAATAATCTGGTGATACAAGGTCAGTCCTGTTTGTGGTTGAAGCAGAGAGCAGCAGCACATGAGCAGAAAGTCTCACATAGAAAAGGTTGTTTTCCCACTAGCTGCATTTTTTATTAAATTATTAATGGTCTATAATTTTTTTTTGGTAAATACAATCCAATGAGTGTCTCTGCTGTTTAATGTGTTTAATATTCACTGATCTGGTATGTGTGTGTGAAGGGGGGGGGGGGTTTAGATGAGAGAAACAGCAGCAAGTGGTTGAAACAAAGTGGTGACTGCAGTTCATGAGTAGACATTTTACTATTTGCATAGTAAAAACTAAAAATTTAACAGTAGGTTGCAGAGTATATTTAGGCAGATAGAAATATACCTGTGCAGTCCGCCAACATGCTAACATAGTATGGGAAACGGCGCAGAGCTAATCTTTCTTAACTTTGTCGCAGCAGTCTGACACCACTTCATGCATAATGTTCTCAGAGGCATCAGATGCCTTCAGTGCTTCTAATAATTTTCAGCGGAGGAAATAGAAACCTTGTCACACTTCATGAAACTCTTGACACTAGACAGAACTCATGGTAAAATTTACTGCGTTACATCATGTGGCTGCAGGGTGTTAACATATCGTAGCAGAGCCGAGGTGACCGTCTCTGCAGCCAATGATGTGAAAAACCTCTGACCTTGGAGAAAGAGCTGATTATTTTTCTAATTCTCCAGACAGCCAAATAATGTTTCACTCCAACTTTTTTTTAATACCAATGCCAGTCTATTTACTGTAATTCACCCCATTCTTTTCCACTCTGGTCTACAACTAACACGTTTAAGGAGAACAGATCATTTGCGGAGGTCTGGTAGTATTCTGGTGACGAAAAAAAACTAACTTGAAAGTAATTCCCCCTTGGAGTTGTGGGAGTATTAGAAGAGGGTGGCAAACACAGGTGGTGGGAGTGCATTTGTGCACGTATATAGGTGTTAATGTGTTGACATGATTAGAACACCATAATCGACCAGATGCTAGAAATACTTAGCAGCCTCTCAAAATAAAATGCTATTTTCTCCTCTTATGTCACAGAGAGTTGAGTGCCTCCCCTAAACATGCTTTTTATTTCTTCATTCAGACTTAACTCTTCTCAGCTTCTTCTGAGAAGCAGAGAAGAGTTCACCAACAGGCTGTGTGTCAGTGGGCAATTATGAGGACCTGCTTCACTAAGCGTGTGGTTTCCACTGACAAATCCATCCACAGCCTGCAGAGAACTGCTATTTTTGAATCCCAGCCTGCTGTGGCATTAACCTTGTAACACCAACATCAAAGTTCACAGAGTGTGAAAGGTTTGATTGTCCATTACAAGCTCCTGTGACAGTATCCCCCAGGTTTTGAGTGACATCAGTGACAGAAATTTCTACAAGGAGTGGAATAATGTTATCGCAGACCTTAGAAAAAAACTCTGGAAAATATTTATAGTACATTTCTGTCAGTCAAGTGGAAAAAAATGATCATGCAAATGCAGGAAAATGTATGGCTGATGTTAGTTTGCACACACATGCAGAGATTGGGGAGTGACAATCATCACTTTAACAGAAGAGGTAGAGTAGATACGGAGCTCCACACCATCCATCATGTGGGATCGAATGCATGTGGTACTCTCTCTCGGTGGTGCTGCTGGTCCATGTATGAAGCTACCAGTCCTCTCTGGGAGCTCAACATTTTAAACACTTTTCTTTCACAATAGTGACATTTTCATGAACTAAAGCTGTCAACAGTTTTTATTAGTCATTTTAATCTTACTTTAGACCAGGATGCCCAAGATGGGTTGTAAAAATCTACCATACTGCAACCTTCAAATGCAACCCTTGTCCAAAACACTTTAATCAAATGATTGACTCGTCAACAGGCCTCTGAGGAGCTCAGATATTTGATTTAGGTGTGTTGGAGAAAAAAATGCATCTAATGCCTTGTCCACACGTAGCCAGGTTTTGGTAAAACCGTATTTCTTACCCCATCCGGCTAGTAGCAGAAAACATGTCCACACCACCTCAAACAACAATCGATGATGACGTAGATAAAGCATTCTAGATATGCTGGTGCTGTAATACAGTGATCTGAGTGCTGTCAGTTTATATTGTCCTGTTAATATTGAATGATCTGAAGAACTTCCACATTAATGGAGTCGGTAATTTTCTTCCAGCATTCCTTCCTGCTTTTGCTGCAGCAACAGCGTTGCTTTTAGTCTGGATTATATTTTAAATTCCTCGTATATTTGGAGAATGATAGTCTGCTCCTCCATGGAGCCCTGGGTTTGTCCATGTTTGTGATTGGTAAGCATCTCTGAGCACCACATCTTTTATATGAACGTGCACTTATCTTAAGTGGAAAGTTCTGGATGGAGTAAGCAAGTTGATAACCAGCTTCGTAGTACAGCGTAGTAAATTAGATACAATTAGAGAAATAAATCCTACACCATCTGTCAGATCATGTTATTTATCTCCTAGTTTTCTGTTATTAATGCCAGTGCAGCACCAGTCTAAACTTTGACTTTAATGGGCAACTTTTCACATGTACTGTATGAAAATATATAAAGAGGAACTAATTTGTGCAGCTGCAACATATAATGTAATTATAATATACATATACTGCAAACACATAGAATTATTATTATTATTACTTACCTGGCAGTCAAACCAGCACGTGGGTCATAAAGGGGCCTAAATGCTCCAAGCCACGCTGGACATCGGGTTTCTTTGATTTGTCATCGTTTCTAATCCATTAAGTCCCATCACAACATATGCACAGGTAAGTTTCTTTGTTGTTAGTATAAAACTGCATCATTGCCAGATAACACAGAGCAAACAAGCTAACGGCATAAAGAAACTGTTAGGAGCTCTAAATAACACAGGTGCGTCTAATCTTTTAATTGAATGTTTCTTCGAGTATTAACTTTTGAGTTGCAGTACCACCTTCAACCACATACATTGACCAGTAGCATAGCTTAGAAGGGGGGCGCTGTTTCGCATGTTTATGCAGCGACAAAGCCGTTTCATAAGGGTTATATCTCAAATATAATTAATAATAAAAATCATAATAATCTGTCATTCTCTGTTTAAGTAAAAGTAAAAAAATAAGGTTAAGAGATAGAATATATTTGATTCATTCACAAAAATAGAGAATGTAAACAACTGTTTAGTGGTCTGAAACAGTAGCACCAATTTGCAATGAATAATCTGTAATTAGCTTTATTTGAAACCATTGTTAATGTAAAACTCTGTTTCGTCTGTGTAAAAATAAGAAATGTAATTTAGAAAATAACAGAAGGATACAGAATAAATGGGAAAAGACTGGATGTTACCTACAGTAACAGAATCACACCACTAATGCTGAATTTTATGTGAAGTAACTTCATATTTAGCCCCACACATCACTATAACTAAACAAAGATATATTCTCCTTTTCTCTGTTACACATTGTGTACTCCACACAGGTTTGTTTTTAATATCTTTCCCCCCATATTATACCAACATTCAGAAGTGTCTTATTTATGCGTTTCCTGTTAGGCTCATTATGCTACCTTTCAGGAAGGAGAGATTTAACAGGAATTTCCTTCCTAAATTAGGGTAATTTATCAACTTTACTTTTCAGCAGACCATCCACATGCCAGCTGCTTCGTAGTCAGTAAGCAAAGAGCAAATAAAGGAGCTCATTTGAAATACAATTCAGCCACAATCAAGTATTTTCAGAACAAACATTGCAGACGTTTATTAGCATCACAAGCAATCCTGCTAAAAACTAGCAGATAAATAATTGATCACTTTTATCCTACTGCTGCCTGGTTATGAATAAGAATGCAAAATAACTTAATGGTGTCTGCAAAAGCTCTGGAGCACAGTGTTGTTTACAAACTAAAAGAGAAGAAAAAGTCATTTGTAAGAGCACAGAGCAATTTCAAGCATCCTATAAGCTGCCAATGTGAGAGGTAGAATATTAACATTTACGATCCACTGCTGAAAAGACCTCTAACCACTTCATTTCTGGGTGAACATATGAAGGCTGTAATCTATCTAGTACCATGCTCAGAATGTTTTAGTCATTTAAGTCTATTTTCTGACACGTAGACTCGTGGTTCTTTAAAATAATTTCACCAATCCATCTATTTTCTTGTCATCTATTTTCCGCTTCATTCAATACAGTGTTGAGGGTAATTGGAGCCTCCAAGATTAATAATAAGCCATTTTTTCTCATTTAATTATCTAATTATATTATTACATTATATTGTCTTTTATTCTAAAACAAGTTAATAATTTTGTCTTCACATTGAGCCAAGTTGGGTTGTGTTCCAATCTGTTCTGTAGCACCCCTGGTCTGGCCATGACATGTCCTGCTGACTTGGTTTTATCTTCAAGATGTTGCCCTGTTGATGACATTGTTGTTTCCAAAATATGTAAATATAAAAGTCTATAATACACTTTTGCATAAGTGTTTTTGTTATAATTAGCTCAGAGAAAACCAGCAGACATCAATTTCTGTGGAGTAAATAAAACAGGGTTTCATGTGTGCACGTTTTACGGACAATATAATTGTCACAGATGGAACCTCATGCTCTGTTTTCTAATTAAAAATAATTGTGTTTTACTGAACATAAGGTTTAATTACGATAAATTCTCTGAGGATAAAATTGAGTTGTTTATTTTTTGTGTCAATTAGCTTTACATTAAATTGGATATAACTTACCTGCAACCTTATTGGACTGCGGGAGAGTAAACAAACGGAAAACTTGACATTTATCATCTGTTTGTAATGAGATGGTTTGTTACAGAGAATTTCCTTTGTTTCAGTCTTCTTCTCAATCACTTATTTGAATTGTTTTTTTCTCCAAACTGAATCATATTAAATCCATTAATTAGTTTTTTCTGTTTTGGGTGAAGAATCTTTAAATCCTGTATAGGCGATCCAGTGTTTCTTTCATTTCCATACCACTTAAACCAGTTCAGGGTTGCAGGTCGCTGGAGCCTATCCCAGCAGTCACTGGGCGAGAGGCAGGTTAAACCCTGGACTGGTCACCAGTCCATCACAGGAGCAACACAGAAAGACAAGCAACCAGTTACACACACGCAGGATTTAAAATGACCAATCAACCTAACATGCATGTCTTTGGACTGTGGGAGGAAGCCGCCTCATCCAGTCTTTCCCAGCTGACAGTTACCTCCATCTGCCAAACAAATACATTCTGCAGAGAATATAAACCAATCAGAGCTCTTAGATCTAAAGACTCAACTAGTCCAGACTAAACATGGAGCTTCAGAGCTGGGGTCTTGTGGGACTGAACTTAGTAGCAATGGTCTAGTTAAGGGATGCTCAAAGCCGGCCATCGAGGTCTACCATCCCACAACATCTACATGACATCACATAGACATCTGCATGACATCTGGCTCTGCAGAGGCCTGGTAACAAACTGTGTGTTTGATTCAGGTGTGTTGGAGAAGGGTTGCATCTAAAAGAGGCGGGATGGTAGATCTGGAGGACAGAACTTGGGCATTTTTGGTCTACTTGGTGCCGTTTTCAACACGACTTGTCAAGAGTGGTGAAACCGACTGAACCACCCCCTACCCCTACCCCGCCCCTCAAAATAAAACCCATAATGTTATGAAACCCAACCCATGCAACAAAACATGCTGATTACCTTCGTTTCATAGAGGAACTCAAAGGTTCTGACAGTTTTCTGTGCCAATACTGACTTCCACATTCATCCTGCTGGGCCATTTATTATCGACATGCAAATGGTGAAGTTAAGTGCATTAATGGGAAGTGAAAAGCCAAAAAGGGGGGTTTGATTTAAATGGTTCAAAAGTCGTGAAAAACACATACGCTTAAAAATAAAACAAGAAGCATCGCCACACACGGGACTATAATAGCTTTGCAGCAAATATCTGCTTTCTAGCTCTGCACAGCCAACGTTAAACACACTTCTAACTTCAGCAGTGAAGATTATAATACAAATGAGGGATTAAAGAGGCTGAGAAACAATGGAGGCAGGGGAAAAACTAATCTAATTAAGATTTCAATCACTCAATTAGATTGAGTAGGAGAAACAAATGGCAAGTAAATTCTTTCATCATAGCAGCCGGTTTAATTGCTCCAAGACAGAGCGCTGACATCTGGCATGTCCCCTCCAGACTGCCAAGTGTGTATTAATGAACACACACACACACAGAGCAAGAAGAAAATGTGGTACAACAATATGAAGGGACTGGGAAGGTGGGAGTTCAACGATGAGTGTGCTTCCAGTGAGCCCTGACTGTGTTTATGAGCATGAAGCTGCGTGAGTGCAATGGAGCAGCAGTCTGGTTTATGCATCTGCACTTCATCCACATGGTCAGTGGAGAGAGGTCGAATTAAAGGCATTTGGGGCTGTTTTTCTCATGACAGCACGGCGCACAGACTGAGAATGAGGTCACTGTTTGAGAAAGAGGAGATGTGGTTTAAGTCGACACATGAACATGAGGCCTGATCCTGAGCAGACAGCCTGAGAGGGTTTGTTGGGACGCAGGAACCGCGGCAGTGGCCCGAGGTGCCATGCCAAAAATAAAGACAAACTCAAAGGGAACAGCCATGTCGTCTCTGCACTCAGCTGCACCACGTCGTGTTGCGAGTCTGTCTAACCACTTCCTCATGCTGCAGGCAGCGAGGTCAGAGTTCAGTCAGGTCCTCTGACAGCCAGAACAGGCTGCAATAACAAGATCACTGAAAACAAGAACTCTCTTTTCATTTTCTTTCCTCAGCTACTGCTTTTCTTTCTTTTTTCTCTTCTACCCACAACCGCTCTGCTTTTCTTTCTGTTTCAAGAAATCACTTTTTTTCAGTGAATTTGCTTCTTTTGGGACTCATTACTGACAGCCTTGTTAAATATGAGTATCATCCACAAATCTCTGTCTGGAGTACATTAAGCATTAATCAGCAAGCAAATCTGTCACAGGTTTTAAAACATAAATCATGCAAAAAGCAGAATATGCTGCGAAACAATGACAACAAACAAATGTTTTGTTCTGTGCTACTGGATGCTGCTGTTTGAGGTTGTTACATCAAACGCTACCTTTACCAGGGAGAGAAGCACTGCTTCTGACATCCTCTTATTTTGCTGCTTTTCAGAGCTCTTGTCTACATATGGACTAAACAGATGGTGATATGCTGTCCTCTGCTGGATGAGCATGATGCTGCACCTGTCACACAACATTTGCTGGCAGTTTATTAACTGTACCTGAATTATAATATCCACCGAAGTACAGTAAATCTGCAGACAAGGGTTCAAAGTAAATGAGGGTTAGGGTGTGGTTAAAGCAAAAAATAATGTGTGGACATCTTTAAAAGACAGATTTTCATCACTGTTGCTTATCTCAAAGATGTTAGACAATAAAATGAAATAAATGTTTTATTTTTTATTATAATAAATATTTTAAACAATTTTATTTAAATAAATGTTCTATTGAAATAAAACATTAAAAAACTCATACATACTTATTGAATTTTTTTTATTTCAATAAAACATTTCAATAAATATGTATGATAGTTATTTTATGCCATATTTTCCTCCATAATAATTGTATTAATAAATATAATTCAGAACCTAAACTTTATCAGCTTTGCAACAACAAATAAATGAATAAGTGTGTCCAGACTTTGGATCGGCACTCTGTGTAAACAAGATCCAAATTGCTGATTTCTGAGACAGATGTGGTGTAATGGAGGACATTTGTTTTTCCTGTGGACTAAAGAGGCATCATCACTACTGAACAATATATAAAGGTTTTGGATTGAAACCATCGTGACATTTTTCAGGAAATATTTGACTTATCTCAGCAAAACAATGGAAAACTATCACAAAAGCAATGCTTTGTAGTTAAATAATGCCAGTTCAAAGCTGGCCCGCCAGTAGTTTAGTGGGTAACCATGATGAAAAAGACACCAAACAAAGTATCAGAGGACATGGTCACACTGTATTTATGATTGTTAAAGATCCTGTAGCAACAGATTCAGGGTAAAGTAATCACTGACACAGTTATTTATTCTGAAGTGGCGCTCACATTAAGTTTAAACTGACAATCAACTCAAGTGGTTGTGACAGCAACAACAAAAACAACACAAAGCAGATGCAGCGCGGTGAAGAAAGCTGCTGAGTCTGGATGCTGAAAGCCATTTCATCGCTCAAGTACCAGATGTTTACATTTGATCTTCCAGCAAGCAGCAGTTCACAATCCCAGAAGGATCGTGTTGGTATTAATAGGTCAAAATGCTGCGTGTGATGTACAAGCCAGCTAAGTGGGTCAGAGACGAGGTTGAAGATACGCTCTGGTGGGTCACCGTGTGGACTTGGAGGTGTGTTTGCACATTTCTGGCACGGCTTTCCGTTGAACAGCTCTGCCCTTGCAGGTCGGCTTCAATATTTGTTGTACGAATGATTTATAAATATTTCCCTTTGGTCTCACCAAGGGCAGCATATCTTACCAGGGGAGAGCCCTCTCTGATGTGAGGCCATGAAAGTCCTGCCTGCGAGATGCCTGCGTGCTTAAACACACACACACAACCTACAGTAATGTTAATGTCAGCCAGGCACACACACAAACAGCTCTCTGCAGTCAAATAACTCTGATCAGGTGAACACTTCTCACCGTAAGGCCGGAAACCTCCAGTCACTGAGAATTTGCATCAAAGCTCGAAGACACAGAAAGGCAGTCACCGCCTGGCCGGGCTGAGATCACAGGGCTGAAAACATTTCAGGATCCTGCCGTGAAAGCAGGCACTTAGTACAGCTTAAAGACACTAATTACTGATGTCAATGAGGAAAAAAGAGGCGCCATTAAAGACGGTTACCTCACAGCAGGGGGCTGAGAGGGCGAGAAGGCGAGATTATTCCTACCTGAACATCAAAAGGTTGGAGGCTGTGATTAAAAGAAGAAATATCACAACGAATTATCAAGATTTCATCAATTATTCACATTTGTATCTTTTTATTTCTGCTCTTTTTGTTGCCAGATTACAAAGTTGATATTTTACTGAGAGATTTTTTTTCCTTTTGGAGATGCTTTTTGCAGATAAACGAACTGTAATGTGGGAATATTTTTCCCACACATGAGCCACTGTGTGGATATTCTTATGATACAATATGCTTACCAGTAGGAGTGGTAGGGGACAAGACAGTGCTCATGAGTATAGTTTGAGACGACACAGCAATACGTTTTCATTCCTATTTTTTTATTATTCATCCTCTACTTTTGATTTCATGGCTGCTCATTCACAACTATTTAGTTAGACTGAAGCAACATTTCTCTGTATTCATATTAAAATTATTTTCTTAGTCACTGTAATAATAAACTAGCTGATTACTGGACAAAAAAAGAGTTTATGCTTTAATACATTCTGTTATGATGGCATTGTAACATTTGTTTTGTTAGGCAGAAGTATATAAACATGAACATCCACAATATAATCCAGTTAACCCAGCAAATAATACTTGTCCATATGTGTGGCGAGAGTTTGCAATGTTACTACTACAGGTGTGAAAATAATATAAAGATTTAATGTGGTTAGAATAAAAATTGTACTTTTCCCTGAAAACTTGCCTAAAACTGTTAAATCCTCACCCTGTAACTTTTATTCTATTCTGTTTTTATCTCCCTTCTCTATTTATTTCTGATAGTTATTTTTAAATATACTTTCTTAATGTGTCCTCTGCATCCTGCTGCAATGCTTTCAATGTTTTATCTGATATTGCCTTGTTTTGAAAATAAAAGTGGCATATTATGAAGCCTCTTGCTCTTAAAATTTATTACCTACAATGATGACTTTTCCACCACTTATGTAATCACTGAAAATATTCTACACAATATCAAAGAATACATGTCACACAATAAAACTACATCATTTTTACCTGCATTGCAGATGATCTAAACTATTTTTTTGTTCTAAATTTGTATCTGAAGATTTGAGTAATTAAAGAAATGTGGAAGAATGTGGGGGGGGGGGGGGGACTAATACGGATGTGTGTTTTACAGCCTGTTTACATCTTGTGAACTCCTGCCGAAAGAAAAACTGCTTCTCATGTGTCTAATTAGTTGGTGCGACAATACAGCTGTGCATAAATTGTTGAGTTCCTAACCATCACCTTCATCTTATAAAGCTGAAGTTAGACGGAATTAATCTCAACGGTCAAACGTGACAATAACTCAGCAACTGAAAGCCACGACTCAAACAGGAAGGTGGCTTTGAGCGTTTGACCTGTTGACCTACTCACTACAAAATCCATGCTCTGTTGAGGAAATGAACCATCTGAAGCACTATATCATCATCATTTAACTACAAAGCTAAACTAATTCATGTCAGCCAAGAGGCAGCAGATTAGAGAAAGGGCTAGATGCTCTAAATTAGTCTCAGTCTGATTTCTGCTGAAGCAAAAACATTCAGTCTCTGTTGCTTAGACAGATACAAAGCGGGGGATCTTTTTGTTATTTATACATTATTCATACAACAAAAATCTTTCCAAGTATCCAGCTGTGGTTTGCAAGATATAATCTTACATGTAACAAAACAAAATGTGTTCGTATGATTTAGAGCATTGACTGTATATACAATTTAGAGGCTAGCATGAAAACTACATTAATCTGCTGCCTCTTGGCTACATGTAGCCGAATGCTAATAGCTGTGGATAGTAGAAACTTTTACTTTCATACTTAACAGTTTCTGGGCAAAAAACCCAAACAAAAAAATAAGCAAAGAAATTGATTAACAACCTCATATCTCATGTTTAAAACAGCTGGAACTACAAAATTAGCCTAGCTTAGCTATGGTTAGCTTAGTGGAAACAGGTAGCTTTCTTCACTACAGGTTTTTTAAAAAAATATCTATTACTAACGGCAGTGCACAAATAAGCAGTACGTTTTGTGAGTTTTATTTTGTGTATATATATATATATATATATATATATATACACACACACACACACACACACACACATCCATACATACATGTCCGTATATGTCTACTGTGTGTTTGGTTTTGGTTGTACTGGAAACTTGAATTTCCCTCCGGGCATAAATAAAGTATCTATTATTAATAATACTATTATTGGGCATGTAAGGAAATGTAGTTACAGTATTTCTATATTTCTACTACATGTCTGAGATTTGATGCAATCAGTTGACAAAATTTCTTTGGATGACAAAAGGCTGTTTAAGAGATGCCTTAAAGTACGCGTGACTTTATCTGCTCAAGAAAATTATCCACACAACTAAGTAGTGTATCACTATGTATTATATCTCTCTGATGAGTAACAGTCATGACTTCTACGTGTGAAGAAGATTTAGTGGTTTGTTTAAGCTAACAAGGCTCCACTAAAAGCATACCATTCCACAATACCACCGATACTGCTGCAGCCCCCAAATACCAATATGAAATCAGCCTGAGAGCTTTTCACAGTGTCCATCATTGAGTCAAACACAACCTTTTCCAACAAGCTTGAGCTCACACCCTCAGGCCTAAACCAGCGTTTCTAAGATGAGTGAGGAAGCCGGAGGTGGCCACAGCTATGTTTCCCAGCACCGAGCAAACCCCAAAAGCTTTATCCTATTAAACCACATACACCGTCTTATGTGTTGTGCCACAAGCAGAAATGCAAAACCAGGGCGATTTTCCGTTTGAAAGCGAGAGATTATTATGAAAAGAACGGTGGGAAGGACAGAGGGGGAGATGTGGTGGTTTGAGACCATCTGTTTCTTGCTAAGTCAATGAAGGGAGGAAGAACAGCTAAGCAGATACACTAAGCATTAGTGGTTAACCAACTACTAATGAGGGAAAAAGAAAAACATTGGACTCAGATAAAGCTATTCCGCATGCAGGGGTGTACGGTGTCCTTACAGGGTTTCAAGGGAAGACGGCCAACACTCACGTAAGCTTTGTGTAAAAACCAAAAGGATAAAAAGAAGTGGTTGGATCTGTTTTTTTTTTTTTTTATTTAACCAGTCCTTAGAATAAGGGAAAAACTTTTTTTAACACATATATCCCACATGTTTATTTCCACCCCTTTGATACAGGAAAAGTCTGCGGCTGTTGGCTTTTGTGCAGTTTTGGCAACTAAAGTCTGATCCTTTTGCCAGCAGTTTGGAGTTTACTGGTTTTCATTCCTGTGATCACCTTTCTTCCCTCATCTACTCCAACTAACTTCCCCCTCAAAGCCCTGGAATAAATCCTGGGAAATGAGAGGGCCTCTTGCCCCCTCTCTTCTACTCATTCCCAGGTGTGCAAATCCCAGGTCAACTGGGGATCAGACTGTTACACCGCTCAAAAGTGTTGGAGAGAGGAATAATAAATGACAGTAGATGACAAGCTCAGAGGTGGAGAGCAGGAGAAAGGTGAGAAGTGGAGAAAGAAAGAGAAAAGAGATTAAATAAAAGAAAGAGACGTAGAAGAAAAGACAAGAAAGCTGGATTTGGGAATGTGACGCATGCTGAAACCATTTAACTCAAATCAGCACCATGTGTCCTCCAGAGCCTTATTATCCTATAAATGAACTTTATTGAGGCAACAAAGTACTTTGGAGCTCTGCAAAAACATTAAAGGGGTCCCGCCTGTCTCGGCCTGGAGCCAAGAAGAGTCCCACTCCTCGGGGGACTAATGAGAAAAAAAAAGTGGGGGCCCCTGGCCTCGTGTTTGGTGCCCCTAGTGAAGCTTCACAAGCTGCCTGACCGGTACTGCTTGAGTAATGGCCCATTAGTGACAAAGAAATTGTTAGCAATTACACAAGGGAGACAAATATGGCACAGACCTCTTGACTGACCTGACCCCTAAGGTTAACCAGGAAGGGAGGACGAGAGACAAAGGAACAGAGAAAAAAACCACGGCAAAAAGACGGAATCAGACTTTTCTTGACGTTTTGGGGACAAATCACATTTTTTGCATCACCATCTTAAAAAAAAAAAACTTTTTTCACGCTGAACTATTTTGGCCCGTTCGTGCATTGCACGTTGCTCATCTGTTGGATGTTGTTCAGCCAACTAGGGCTGTTGAAAAGATCGATTAATCAATTCTGAATCTATTCTCATATCAATCCCTAAAGATTGATCCGTAAGCCCAAAGATAATTTTAAAAAGAAAAACTAAAATGAATATGTTTCATAACGATATATAATATATATATGATAGAAAAACAAAGATTTTAATAACTGAAAAATTACATATCTGATTAGGACAGATCAGATTGAACCGTGAAAACCAAGAATCGGAATTGAATGAATTCTTGAAGTCTGAATCAATACCCAGCCCCTCAGCCAACATGACCCATCTGCACAGAGGGAATCTTTACACATTCACAAACATGTTGCACTTCCCTGAAAAAATGTGCAAACATTACCAGAAAAGCGAGCGATAAGCAGAAAGTGCATGACAGGTAGTGTTCCGGGGGAGGGATGCCACTTCTGCAAACTACAGTGCACTACTCTGTGCATCACACTGTGGTGTGTGTGTTTTATACTCACAGGGGAACTCTGCTAAACGTGCACATCAAAGTGTGCTTACATGTCTTACAGAATACACTTCTGTATGAGAAAAAACTTGGATGAAGGCTTTTGTGGTTTATGGGGACGCTGCAGAAAGTTTAATAACCTGCCTCAAGTGATGACAAGAACAAGTTTTAAAATAAAAACCATCTGGGGGGGTGAAGAGAGAGGCTATAGAAATTTGAAGATTGCTCTGTTTGAGGCTCAAAGAAAGCTGGTTCTGTCATTGCACCCTAATACTGGTAAACAGTGCATGTTTTAACAACTTTTACAGGTTTTCAGCATTAAATGTCCATAAAGCCGAACCAAAATGCCTTAAGTACATATAAGGGACCTAAAAGTAAAGTAAAGCTAGTAGACTAAACCTAACCTTACAGCTGATTAGAAGATTATTATTAAACAAGTGAGGAAGTCACAAGCTAAATCTATCAGAATTCATGCGTCCAGAGAGGCTTCTGGGTTTCTAGGTGGCTGGCAAAGTGCAGCCGCTGCTCTGGGGAACAAGTGTCAAGAAGAGAAAGAAAGAAGCAGCCGGTGAGGTGGAAGACTACAGCTCGACATAACAAACATTCGTGACAGGCCAGAGATCTGCAAGCAAAGATGTGGGCGTGTGTTTGATGTGTATATAACCACCCGCCTGGCCCCTCAGCCAGCTAACCACTGTACAGGCATGCAGCGGACGGCCGGGGCCATTTCCAATGTAAATAGTGGCTCTGATCCCTCCATGCACAACAAATTTTATAAAGATGAGATTTTTTTTCTTTGTGGTGGGGGAATAGGGGTTACAATGGTTAACCCAGCAGCCGCAAGTGGATATATGGGACTGATTAAGACCCTGGAAATGAGATTAAAGAGAGATCTACCAACAGATTGAAATGTATTTGCAATAATTGCTGAGAACAGCTTATTCAGTGCAGACCGCAAAAAAAGAGAGAACCATAAAACTGAGGAAGGAGAAAGAAGAGGAGGTGGTACATGGCTGCGAGTTGAAACCAGAAAAAAAAAATCAAACTCAGGACAAACCTTGAATCAATTACAGGGTGTGTGTTAAAATAGATGGATTAACCTTCATTCAAACTTTATATTTGAGTTTTTTGGTCACATTAACACGTGTGATTATATTCAAAGTAAGAGCCAATTTTTTTTTTTTACTTAAAAATGCATTCAGCGACTGTGCTTGGCATAACTTTATTTAATGAGAAATGACTGATACAGCCATGACCTCTCAACATCTGATGAAAAGAGCTTTAATGAAAAATAAATCTTGAAAAGAGAAAAAGAGCAACAGACAAATCAATAGATGCAAGAGTTTAAAGATAAAAGTGAGCGCTGTGTGCCAGAGATCTACTCGCTCTCATTCCTGGGTTGATTGTTCTTAAAGTGAAACCACATGAACTCAGCTGCAGTCACAAGGGAAGTCAGGAGTGTGTGTGGAGCCAACAAGCACACACACCTCAGCACTTACAAAAATGTCTCCATAAATATTAATGCCTACATGAGTGATCATCATTATTAGCGGTTTGATTAAATATTGCCAACATTTCCAACGAGACCAGCACAACATCAGAGTGATGAAAAAAATCTGGCGTGTAAAATAACCGCAACTGCTTTAAACTCCTGTGTTTGTGGCGAGCCCGTCTTCCTCCCAGCAGGAGGCTGATTGAAGCAAGAAAACAAAACGCAGGAATAATTATGTAGTTTTCTATGTTAGGCACTTTTATTGATTTCGTATGACTGATTAACAAACACAACTTGTTACCAAAGAAAACATCCAGTTATGACATGTTGGTTAAACATTACAATTGTTTAGAGATTAAACTGGATTCAGTTTTTAGTCTTTTAAGAGCTATAGGGAGAAAAATAATATCCAAAAACGTTAAGTGTTAATCATTGTAACCTGCAGAAGAACATGGAAAAGACGCTGCTGTCCAAACTGGAAGGTTTTGGCCAAACAGGAAGGTGAAGACACCAGTGCTTTGAATAATTACTTGGCTTTCTATTTATTTATTAATTATAAA
>JBAMHX010000001.1:8030018-8043926 GCA_037177515.1 Pseudomugil tenellus
ATTAAAAGCAAACTCTAGGCGAGATAAACTCATGTATAGGCCGATGAGAAAAGATGTTTTTGACCTGGATTTAACTGTTTATATGAAAGTTTAATCTCTGCTGGCATTAATCTCTGCAGTCTACCACAAGCTGACTGACATAAGCAACCTTTATTTACAATGTAAATGCTAGTATAACCAGATATTCTCTCTCACTTGTTTTGTTTGTCTCGGACGGTGATATCAGCTCCTCTCTCCAGCAGCAGCTGACAAATTTGTGGATGACACATCTGGGTAGCCAGTGTGAGAGGAGTCCTGCCATCCTGCATAAAAAACATGACACACATTTGCAAACATACACCAAGAAAACCCGCCTAATCCTGAGAAGAAGTGAATTATTTCAAAAGCCAGAGAGTAATCAAAGTATAGAGCCTGTTCATCCATGTACACAGTGTTAATATTTAATGAAAATCCTTCTGTGTTGGTTTAATGGAGCTGCAAAAGGCAACAGTATTCACAGAGCAAGCTGAATGATTTCTGTGTCTACAATGACTACTTATTAAAAGTTAGAAAATAGCTGGGGGTGCTGTATCAACACAATGTGTAAAATAAATGAAAATAAACTTACAAAATCACTGGCATTCACAGAAGCCCCGCTGTCACAGAGAAGTTTCACACAGGAGGAGCAGCCTCCCATTACTGTGGAAAAACAAGCAAACAAACAAAAAACACAGAATAAAAGGCAATGAGAATTATTTCACTCCATTTACCACTCTAACCGATACACATCCACTCAGCTCTGGCCGTCATGTTCAGCTACGGATAAACGTTGAATGATACGGAGAAAACTATGCAAGTTCTGAAAATGATATGAATTTTTATACTAGAATTTAAGATGGTACATATTAAAAGATAATAAAAGATCTAAGGTTTTTAGTTAAGTAGATGAAAAACTATAGTAAAGCTCTTAGCAAAGCAAAATATATTAAAATATTTCAACATCAGGTCCTGCAATGGACTGGCGACCTGTCCAGGATGTTCGCTCTCGCCAAATGATTGCTGGGATAGGCAGATGGATGGACGGACGGACAGTGTTAGCAAAAAAAAAAAAAAAAAAAACATGTCAGAAAAATCCAAAGTGGATAAAAGCTCCAAAAAGGATACAACGCTGGAGCAAAGTTGGCATCAAGCAACTAACGAACTCAGAACTAAAGAACAGATGAGGTGATAAAGCGGAGAAGTGTGTGACTAGCAGCATTAAATGTACTTCTCAGTTTAGATATACGACATATATCTTCTATATGTAGAAGAAAAACAGTAATGATTACGCTGGAGGCGATTAAAATATGATGAAGCAGATTCTTACCAGCATCGTGTAGAGCAGTTCGTCCATGTAGGTCCACGTTTCCAACTGGACAGTTGTGCTACAACCATGAACAAGGCTGTTAATTTACTGGCTGAGCTACAGTTTCCCCGTTAAAGCTCGACCTGATCACATCTGCAGTTTAAAGACTGTTTTCATTTTTAATAAACCTTGAGAAACAGGAAGGCAAAGTCAGTAATTTAGTAGAAAAGCACACAGTCTAAGCTGTAAAATGTTTTATAATACATGTTCTGAGTTGTTTTAGAAACCAAAAAGTTAAAGAGATCAGTGGATTGCTCTTATGGTTCGGAAAAGCGTTGGGTTTTCATGGGCTCCTATAAGGAGAATGAATACATTATACATGCAAACCGTAATGAACCAACTGAGATTCAAAGCACGAAGCTCCAAACAAAACAAATATGAAATGATTATACAGAATCGAAATTTACAATCATCCCAATGTAGGAGACATTCTGTGATTCTCTGATGTCAGTTTACTTTTTAATAGCAGTAGCTTTAATAAAGTGGGTTTTTTTCCTCTTTTTTGTCAAATTTCAGTCTTTCAGGAGGAAATGTCTACGTAAAGATATATTTTTCTCTGGTAGTTTTAGGTAAAAATGAAAGAGGCAACAGCAGGAAGGTCATATCAGGGGAGAGTGGTGCTGTGTTGATATACTTGTGACATTTCTACACTCTCTCAGCTGGTTGGACATCATTTCACTGCTGTGATGATGAAGCTCTGAAAGCCTTGAACACTCACTGCTAACAGGGGCTGATGTTGCTGGGTAGGCTTGCCAACTAATTCTGCCCGTCCACTATAAAAGCCCAACTCTCTCTAGCAACAAGGGGCAAAAATGAACAGCATGCTCAAATTGCAAAGGAAAGAGGGCGGGTAGAGCTGCAGGGGAGCCGATGGTGTAACATGGAGGGGGGGATATCCTATGCCTGGAGGGATAAAGCTGACAGAGCGAGATAGTGGAGGCAGTGCTTGTTGGCATCAAGTTGCTATGTGTGGTGTGATGACGGCACCAAGAATGGACGGCAGGTTCGTAGCGGGGTAAGCTTGTCAACACCGCTGACAATCCCCTGCCGACAGCCACGACCTCCATTAGATCATTGCCATGTGAGAAACAGAGGTGGTGGGAGGGTTACAACGCCACGAGAGCACAATATTGGAGCGATAGCCCCCTCATTGTAAACACATAAATCCCCAGAGGGGCACAGTGACTCAACAGGCCCTACTGTTGACTGATATGGAGTTGGCTCAGCAGCCAAAGGTTTGGCAATAATTATTGAAGGGGGCTGAAAGGGGAACTGCTCAGACTGACCAGTGACTGCAGGGACGCTCCGGGGAACAAATATACAGGGGTGTTTGTGTAATGTAGAGACACAATGCATCGTTATGGCCAACTAAAAAATAACAAAGATAAAACATTATACTGTCATGTAGGACTCATATAAATGGGGGTGCGATATGCACTTTACCTGCAGCAGCTTCTGCACACACAGAGAATGTCCATTCTTTGAAGCCAGATGAAGAGCATTTTTACCTTAAATAAAAGAGGAAACTTTTAAAACATTTAAAAATATTCATTCATAAGTGATTATAAAGGTTTGTAGAAATGAATTTAGAGGACTTTCCACAGTATTGGCAGTAAGTTTAGAGTAAAACAGTAGCAAAGACGTTGGATCTTAATCAGCTGCTTGAATCCCAGCTAGACATGAAGTGTGCTGTGCAAACATCTATTTACATGTGAACAACGACATAAAACATGAATGCAGAATAAGTATTTCATGTTTTGTATTGACAAATACAAATAATAAATAAGGGAAAAATATGCAATGCAGTTTCATGATAATGATTTAAAAATGGCAGCAGCTGGTGCAAAAGTGGAATTATTCATTCTCAAAGTTACTTCTTTCAAAGTTCTGACTTTTAAATTAATGTTATACAATTATTTTTACATTTTCATAACGAGACTGTCTGTTTACAATTTATAATTCATTACACAACTTTAAAATGCATTCAAACAGAAACTTCTGTATAATAATAAAAAGGATAAGCACTGATAATAAAAATGGACAACTTCACATATTTTAGTCCCATAAATAAGCTACAATTGCTGCTGTACAGTTTGCTACATTTGATGTTGAATAGCAATCTGTTTCAGTGACTCACTGTCATATGAAAAAATCATCACACAGACCGTATCAGCCCAGCATGTGACGCCTGTTATGGTTTTATAAAGACTGATAAATAAATCAAACTCTTCATTAGGATTTCTTACAAAAGAAACTGAACTGACAAAATTCTTCCTCCATTTGTTTAAGTTAAATAATTAAAGCCATCAAGTTGATATACCTCATATATAAAGCATGGCCAAAATAGAAACTAGACTCTGTTCATTTGAGGTGAATTTACCACTGGCATCTTTTGCTGTGACATCAACGTTGTGTCCCAGGATGAGGTTGAGACAGTCCAAGTGTCCTCGTGTTGCTGCCAAATGAAACCTGGGTAATAAAGAAAATGTGTAAAAATCAGGACAGGAAAAACTAGATGGAGATGTATAAGGACGATAATACATAAAGGAGCAGGGCAAATGAAAACGTGATCCTGTTTAAAGGGGAGAGGGTGAAACATAAGGATGAGAGAGACACTGGAGATGGAATCCTGGCTCATCTATCAGCAACATCAGCATTGAGGCAAATAAACGACAACCAGGAGAAACACTGCACTACTCTGCTGCATAAGCCTCGTTGTTGTATATACCATGATTAAATGATAGACAAAATTATACAACACATCAGATTTATTTTTATATTAAATATAGCGTCATTCTTCTTTTTTCTGTCTGTGAACGCATCACAATATTAAGGAATACATGGATAGTTAACATCCATGCTAAACCAGCAGCCAACGAGAAACAGCATCTGTGAAAAAAATATGTATAATGCATCAACTTTTTTTTCAGTTTCTCAGCACATTCAACTTTAAGCTAATATATAAACTTAATCTTGATCAAATCCTTAGAATATGAATAAAATGTAAATCCATTTATTGTGATTTAATTCTTGACTAAAAGCCCTTAAAGCAGTACTAGATAAAGTCCTTTTCTTCCTTGTTTCTCCCCACCCAGTGTGCATGTTCCTAAGTGCCTACTTAGTTCGCTAACATATCTAATCATCCTTTTGCAATTTAAGCACCCCCCCCCCCCTCTTTGATTTAACCTACAGCAGTCCTGCTGCTAGTAGCCTAAGCTGAGTGGAAAGCCCTTGTGTGTAAACTAATCTCAGCCTGTCACCCTTCGAGCCACATGAACCCGTTTAAACACTAACCCTGAGGTATCTGCCAAGGAGACAGCTAGGCTGTCACCTCAACACTGTGTGGGTATTAAAAGCAGTGTTGATGGCCAGGAGACGCTGGTCCTCTGGGGAGCAGCGCGGGGGCGTGACCTCTCAGAGGCAAACGGCAGACAGGAAGCAGACCAGAGCAAATCAAGTTGGGTGGACGCAAGTGACAAGTTCATGAACAAAAACATTTTCCATTTGACAACTTAAAAATAAATAAATCTGAATAGAAACATAACTGCAAACTAAACCTGAGTGGTGCATTTTTCATTAATGTAAATAAAGAGTCACATTTATTTTAAAAAAATGCATATTTTTTTTAACTGATAACAAAAACCACATTACTGATTTTAACTGTTCCCTCAGTTGACATTTGCATCATATCATTCCCCCAATTTCAATACCTAAATTTCAATTTGGGCCAAATGAGTTGCCTGCATGAAAACATGCACCACTTGCCTTCCCCAAGCCCCAGTAACATGCTTAGAGATACATTTTGGGAGACTAATGGGTCTGCCTCTAAGAGAGCCCACTCAGATATGTCATTTCATCTTCACAGCTGCTTCTTGGGCAGCCTTCAGGTTGACAGTCGACAGGATAGGGCTGCTATTTTTAAGGAAAGGGCAAGGAAAGCGTAAACCATGCAATATATGCTTTTAGCTGAGCCATTTATGATGAAGTGCATCGCTAAGGACATATAAACAATGATTGAAATACTACAAAAACACCTTCAATACAATTGTTTTTAAACCTGAGCTTGACTAAAACATGAACATTGTCTGGACACGCCACATATTTATTTATGTATAAATATCGATTCTTCCAACAACTGAAGTCACAATTTTGATCATTTTGAATCTCTAAATTCGCCTTGCCCTGAGGTGCTCAGATTAACTTATAGCTGAATTATTTGCACATTATTAGCAGCTCATGAGGACACTAACTGATAAATCCCCAGTGATAGCAGTAGCACTTAGTTATGACATTTTGTCTAAACTGTGATGAACCAACTGTACCAGTGCAGTGTGAATAGCTAAAAATACAATAAAGAGAACAGTCATTAAATGTTCACACTAAGAATAAAAAAATTTAATTATAATTTTATTCAATTATAAAAAATAAATAATAAAAGCAAAGAAAAAAGATGTTTGTAACAAAGCACAGCAATGTTTTCCCATTCTCTCTCAATATGATATGTAAGCAGTTCCACAATTCTGTGCTTTCTTTGTTGCATTTGTCTTCACATTGCTTCAAATATTTTCAGCTGATAATAAATCTGTGCAGCAAATCAGTAAAATACAATAGTGGCTCCAAAATGTTTCTATATACAAATATTATTTTTCAGCAACACCACTTAAACATGAATAAGACTGATTAAAAATGCACTGATGCAAAATACTATTTTATTAATGTGTTGCAGGCATTAGCATTGTAAAAGCAAAGAAGAAAAAAAGCATAAAAACACATTTTGAAGATTTTGTGTTTAGTTTTTGTACATTTTCTGATTAAATCGAGGGTTTGAATAAGGTGTAATTCTGTTATTTACATTTTGCATAATTAAAATACTAGGCAGGCAAAGGGTAATCACAATTAGTCAACTTGTCAATAACAGATGCATAGGAATGCTGAATGAAAGATGTCTGAACTTATTCTACTCCAGAAAGTCCAAAAGAGGCCATTAATCTGCTTTAGTATATGTTTTTTCTATAATGTAGATTGTGCAACAGATAAACATGGAATGGTACCATCGCTTTGATAAGATTATTTTAATGTTTGAATGAAGCAAATTCAGTGTTTGTAATAAAACAAGTTGTGTTTTAGATAAAACATAAAGCTGAAAACTATGTTAGGCTGTTTATTCATTTTCTACTCTGGATATTAAAACATAGAGATTGTGTATTCAAGTATTTATAATGTGAGAACATTTTTAAATGGGTTTTAAAATCTTTAAGACAAACAACTAGCTAACTGTTCTCTTTTCATCACAAGGACATGTCTTTCCCTCCATCTATCCAACCAGTTTCAATACCTGCAAAGGGCTGGAGCTTATCCTAGGAGCTACCATGCTACATGCTTACCATACATACATTGTTTTTTGCAACAGCACTTAACAAATAAACTTTCTCCAGTAGTAGACTATGATGTTTTTCTTTTCTTTCTGCTGGGTCCTTGTCAGCTTGCAGAGCAGTGTATAAGGCACAGGAGTGATGGGTGGGCTTACTTCACTGGGACCCTGCTAATACCACAGGAGAGATGTAAACTGTTTGCTCAGCTGGAAGTCGTGATGGCACAGCTAGAGCTGAATTCATTAACTAAACACAGTAAGGCTAATCCAGGGCACACTAGATGATACATTGGGGGTAACAGTTTGTAATTAGCCTCCCAAAAGAGGTCCATGATTACAAGGAATCACCATTCCACATTCTCATGTCAGCTTTTGCAAAGCCCAAAATGCCATAGACACATGTGGTGTGTGTGTGTGGCCCACTGAACTACATGCAAACTGGCTGAGCAGTGATTGTGGTAAGATTAAGACCTTCTTTGCATAAATACTACTTTACTTTAACTTGATTTTATAGTTCAAATGATGAGTGTAACTGTGTTTGTTTTGAGTTCAGGGTTCAAGCTTGGAGAGATTCAACCCTGTTTTCATGAAAACTGGGATTTATTAGCTTCTGTGTAAAACTGTATTTATTCAATCGTCTATGCAATGATGCCACCAGAGAATTAACACTGTCTGCGACTACTGCAGATATGCTTCTAAGATCGGATGATGCTTCATGGTTTTATGGCTTACAAAGAGAGAGATATGCCACTTAATATACTGAGGATTAAACTGAGGAGTGTAAGAATGCCAGTGCAAAAATCTGGATAAATGTAGGAGCAAAACAAAGACCCACCTTTGAAACATCTCTCTGCATTGTGTTTCAAAGGTGGGTCACTACAGAAACATTAGTAGATACAAGGCTGAGCTCTGGGTGAGATACTTGCAACATGTGTGGTCTTAGATGGTCATGATGCAACATCAAAGAATTTTCTATACATATTTCAGTCAATCTGACCTACTTTTCCCCCACACCTGCTTCTTTCTATATTTTATCATTATCTCCTCTTCAAATGAAACCTTGTGCAGTGTAAATCCAGATGTTAGGAAAAAAAAGATCCTGAAAAACTCATTTTCTCACTGAGAAGCCCTATAAGCTAAAACATTGTCTTTCAAGATGGCAACTGATTTTTATAATGGACTGCAGCTGGGCCTAAATGCATTACTTAGGTTTGTGAACACCATAGTGGATCCGATCTGAATTTGAAGGGAGTCATTTCCTGCTGGGACTAAATAAACAGCTTCTGGCCAGTGTGGTCAAGGCTTCAGTGTCCACAAACATTCTTCATACCAAGTCCCACACTGACCTCAATTCAGCTGGACACAAAAAAGGGAAATTTCAGGATAAAAAAATGGAGACATAATTTTATGAACCTGGACAGCTGAATGAAAGCTTTGGGTTCAAGCAAGGATACTAGACATTAAAAATTCCCTTATCTGGGAAACTGGAATGGCATGTTGTGGAGTGACCACAGCAGTGTTTGGGATTCCTGGTGCTGAGCAGTTTTTGATTTTCACATATTCAGACATGGTGGGTTAACAGTCCCAAAAAAAACAAACAAATGTAAATCAGCCAACCAAAAGTTTGATCAATTCATATTTTTTAAATGTTTAATTTAGAAAAAAATCCATATATTCATATCATATACAGAAATGTGTGTGTACTTACGCAGAACGTCCTTCTACATCAAGTTTGGTTGGGATGATGCCTTTCTTGCTGAGAACAGCAGCCACTTTGTCCACTTCGCCTCGTTCCACTGCCTTCATCAGCCGATCATCATACTTGTTCCAGTCTGTGTTCTGACAGAGACAACAGTAAACTATTAGACAAATGGACAGTTTTCTCCAAACCTTCAGGATGAGGGAACTCTTAGACCAAATATCCAATCCACTAAGCCTTGAATATTTGTTCCCATATAAAGAAGCACTCTCTAAAAAGATATGAATCCTCCAAGTCAGTTTCTGACAGCAGCTGTGTGTTTCTCATTTTTATAGTGCCAATAAATAACACAAGTTAGGGCAAGAATTTTACTGAAATTCTACTAACACCACCTCCTCCCCCAACTCCACACACACAAAAACACCCACCCACACGCATACTATGATTGACAGCTGTAAAATATGGGAACAGATAACTTTGAGAAACAGTGTGGTACTTCAAAATGGAGAAAATCTGAATATGAGAAAGCACAATTTAACTGGGATTAAAATGTGAGCCTTGTATTACCACATCAAAAATCCACTGCAATTAAACAGAAATACTGAAAGAACAGACTGTGGCTGTGAAGTAAGTAATGAACCAGCAGTCAATCAACAATAATAATAATCCCTGCAATGATTTACCATCTTTAAGACTTCACTGTGTACACAAAATAACAGTAGCAGAGCAAATAAAATGTACAATTAATATGAGGCATGATGAATACATACAAAGTGCATTGAGGTGCATTTCAGCCAGCGGCTCATCTTCGGTGAGTGGAGCTGGTCCTTGCACCGTGCTACTGAAAAAGTCGCCACTTTTCCGGTTTACAAAGCCCAAACTTGCAAAGAAAAAGATGGATATGTGTATATATGTGATTCTCCTTAGTCTTCAGTGCACTCAACCAGTGAGTGCAACAATAATGGATGGAAAAGCTTCAGGGCAAGTCTTTGAAGCAGTGAAGGTCCTCGTACTGAAGGCTCAACCACGAGAATCTTCCTCGCTAGAGGCGAAGAAATTTGTTTGTTTTCTAAGCATTCCTTTGTTGCTCATGAGCTGTGCCTGCAAGTCCATCACTGCACAGCAGTTAGGTTGATGAGTTAAGGGGAAAGGAGGAGGAAGGAATGGAGGTGGAGAAGCAGTAGGGCCAGCCCTGCCAGCCCCGGGACCTGCCCTGGCCGGCAACTGCAACTCCTCCTCTGGGAGAAAAGTCAGCTCAGTCTGGCTGCCTCTCACCTCCTGCAGGAGTTGTTCCCTCTACTCTCTCCTTTGAACTTCCAGCTGAACTCAGTCTTCTTAACTTTACAAACTTTTCTTTTCAATTTTTAAGTGTTTTCTTTCTGCAAGAGCTGCAAGCTACTTTCTCATCAAGTCCTGTCTCTCCGTCTTTTGCTCTCCACTATCTTCTTCCCACCACCAAATGGCAAGGTCAGTCAGCTCAGTGGGGTAAATATGTCAGCCCTCCCAGGTTTAAAATATCACCCCTCCCTGGTAAACAGCAGCAGCGCAGACAGCCCTGTAGACTGTTACCTCTTTATTTTTTGACCCTCCAACCTTTCTGTAGTGACTGATAGGAAGACGGGGGCTAAGAATACATTCTGGACATGCCAGTACAATGAGCAATGGCTTTAGTGTCTTTCACCACTGCCAGCATGAAACAAGGCCAGCCAAAAAGTCCTTGCTTACACTCTGCACCCCCACCACGCTCCAAGTCAAAATATTAATGTCACATGGGGATTATGGTTTGCACATTTGAAGTAGTCTTGGCAAACACCCTCAAAGGACGCTACACGGTAAAAGTTGCTCTTAACGCCTCCATCTAAAAAGGGTGGTGTGACTCCAAAGCCCCCTGATCCTTGCTGTGCAGTAGACGTCAGCCTCTTTACTAACAACTGTCTGAAAGTGCAGGTCCACTTTTACTGCCTCTCCACTTCCACCAATTACCCGGCAGATCAAAAACGTCACTTTTATTAGGTAAACCATCACGTGCAAAAATGTACAGAGACAGCAAATGCAAGGAAAGGAGAAGGTATGGAGGACCCGTATAATTTACACACTGCATCAGCTTCTTGCGGGCTCTGGTTACTGCCCGCTGCCAGACTGGCGTTTACAGAGCAACGGTGATATTCACAAACATGCAAAAAGGCCTCCACATGACATGTCATATGAAGAAGCGGGTGTCCGCTTACGAAAACTGCTCGCCCTAGCATGGAGACAAAGAAGCCAAAGTGGCACCGTGCTGTTACATACATTGGTCACGTAAACATCCCATGTGTGTGGTTGTGTGTGTATTTTTATCTGTTTATGTATGACTTCATATTAAGGCTGCTAGCGAGCAGGAGTTCCTACTGCACTTGCTTTTGTAAAGGAGAACCTTTTCATACAGATGCATTTAAATATAAAACAAATTCATGGGAATGTTTTGTTAACACAACATATGTTTGATACCATTACAAAGTAAGGTTTTACAGAAATGCAGAGTATTTTGTACTCAAAGCTTTTTTACACGTACAGTGTCTACGTCAGCTTACACTGTAATCTCTGTAGGCTCTGCATATCTCTGCAGACACTCGACATGCACCTCGTTGGACCTGATGTGCATCCCAACAACTGGTACACAAATGCAACTACGTGGGAATACTCTCTTGTGATTGGTCGGACAGGAAATACTTGCAGAAAGTGAAGCCCTGTACAGTTTACTGGCCGATGTCAGTCCTACTGCCACCTGCAGAAAATGAACTGCAACACAAAGTTTTATCCTACGCAGAAGTATAAACACACTCTTCATTTGCGTCCGCTATGCGGGGCTGGCCTGACGCACACATCATGTGGCGTAAACAGACCTTTACTCACATCAGCTGTATTATCTCAGCATAAATCAGTTCGCTGTATTTTTATCGGCGCAAGAAACGAGTGATGAAAACAGACTATTCAGTTTTAATGTAACATGAGTATCAAAACGTTCCAGACTCTGATGGCATCTATAAAGCTCCATTACACAATCTACGTTATCAACCAGGAAGCCAACTGATATTATAGCAGAAGTTTGCTTCAAAACCTAAGAAACGAAGATAAGCACATCAGCTGTTTCTGGACGTACACCATGACCAACTTTACGTAAATGTATGAATCTGTTAAATGATCAGAAAATCTTCATATTCTACTTGTGTTAGCAAATGTATATCGTAATTGTTTCTACGTAGACTGTATATGATCAGAAATGTTACTCTTATGCCCAATACAAAATGTTTAGCAGTTTAAGATGCTGTTCGGTCTGTCATGTGAATATGACATAACATGTAGATCAGACCCATTTTTTATGGTGCGTTTCTCAAAACACAATGTCCGTTCTGCACCAGTTGCCTGAAATGTGTTGCATAAAAAAAAAATTGTAATTGATTGAGCTAATTCAGAGTGCTTTTAAATTCACTTTAAGAGTTCTTCAAATCTAAACTTAATGCTCATGTTTTCTCCAAGTTTTTTAGGCCTGTCTGTAAAGGTCAAAAGGGGCCAATTAATCAAATTTGCCATTTAAACTTAGAAAATCCATATTATGACTATGAACATCATATTTCACATAATAATCAGTTTTAAATGTGGAAAAGCATTTGCATTCTGCCTCATCAGTACCAAAAGTTTTATGCGTTTTGAATAAGGGGAGCAGTTAAAGCAACGGACATGTTGCAGACAATAACACAAGCTTACAGAAAGGGAACTGCAGGCACAGTAAGCTTTAAAAATGATACAACTACTTAATCAGAATACAAGCATGGCAGTACACAGCATCAGCATGTGCTTGCAAGCTCAATTCACAGAAAGTCTGGAATAACCAGATTAACTTTCTCCACACAGATTTGCTCGATACCATCTCAGCAGAAAGGCAGTAAGCATTGTCAGGTAAAAGGGCTGCCCGAAGCGCTTCACTTTCTCTTTTTTTACGTTATCGAGACAAAAATGTGTCAAATACTAAAAATTTCAGGAAACAGAATTCAATAAACAAATGCTGTTTTTATCTTAAAAATAGATTAAATTTAGTAGGTGAATCATGCTAAAGATGCTGAACATATATAGTGTTTCTGCTGTAGCAATCTAAAACCTGGTCATGTGTAACCGATTTCCTACAGCTTCTACTTTAACAGAGTGACTTTTGTGACATCGTACCACCTGACACAGCATAAGGGGGTTTAGGCCGCTACCTGTCTACACCGATTATTCTAGGTGTCTGCTAATACTTCACTTACAGTTTTTCGTCATTCTCACTTCAGCTTTGCCATCACTTTATGGGCTGTAACTCTTTACCAGCACTTTAGTTTCCTCCCTCTCTCTACCCTTGGCCAAACTAATGTGTCTCTACAGTCTTCACAGATGAAATCATCAGCAGGAAATATTTAACAAGTCATCTGACAACAGACTAAAGCCAAAACCAAATCCTAAAACTACACACCAATGTGTCAGGGGATAGTTGTGTCCAGCAAAATGCAGTGGCTTATATGGTTTCAGATGATAAGCTTGGAGGTGATCGTGATCACAGGGGCATCTGCAACAACACATGAAATATAAATAAACAATATTTTATTAGGAAAGTCTTTTGGTGTAAGAAGTGCAACTTATTTTTTCTTTAGGAAATGCAAAGAGGTCCAAACCTTATAAAAGTGAGAAAAAGATAATTATAGTCAAACTTCAAATGAAACTTAAGGTCTTACTCTTGTTTTAGAGCCAAATTTCCTGCATATTAAAGACATTTCAATCGGATTGCTGGCTAGAAAACCGTAGAATATGTATACTTTTACAGCTTTTACTCTGACTGATGTAACAATCAAAATGATTTATTGAGAAACCAATGAAAAATGATAAAATATTTTTCTACAAGCCATTTTCACTCATTTCATTCACTGAATAATGAAGAGAAAAAACTTTATTAAACCCTAATGGGAAATTCATATACTTTATATGCATAGAATAAATAATAACCTTTAACCTGTGATGAACTAAAATTAAAACTTGAGTTAATACATTGCCATTTATTGGCAAATCTAAACTTTACATAATAAAGCAGAGGAACAAATAAATTTTGTAACACACTATGTCATTCCAGTTAGAAGCTCTTTTCACTCATGATAAGCAGTGGTTTAAGGATGTCCGTGTTCAGCCGCTGCTGTTCACCATGAGCAGTTCACACAGACCAAACAGAGATAACCAGCATCACATGAGTGTGTGCCAACACAGTAAACCATCATGATAAAATCCACTGGGCTGGTTGGAGTAGTGTGTGACATAATGCTGCCTCTCTCTTTAAGACACAGCGCTTTGGCTGTTGACCGTCTTGGTTGCCAGATGTGAGGTGCAACACAAGAGAATGAAACTTGAACCGCCACATTTGGCCTCCGTACTTACAAGAGAATGACTTGAACAAAG
>JBAMHX010000001.1:8047038-8071837 GCA_037177515.1 Pseudomugil tenellus
TTATTTTTAATTTATTATCATAAAAATGCAATTTTAAACTGTTTTCTTAGTATATTCATTCGCTCGGACGGTTGTACCACCTGACATTTTGGGGGTTTGAGATGTCAAAACACATAAAATGATACATTTTTGGAATATGCTGAAAACATATTCAAACAAAGTAGGTTTTATAAAATACAATGATTCTTGTAATGGATTGATCTGATTATTTTACACAAGAGTAACTCACTCGGACACAAAAAAATGCATGTCATGTCAATGACCCAAATACAGTAAAACCATTTCTTGTACTGATATTTATTGCAGTGAGACCAGTTTAGTCAGTATATGGAGGAGGATTACATGTTTTTTAATATTAACTTTTATGGCCAGAAAATATTTATTTCACAAGTATTCTAAGCTAACATACAAGTCCAGACAATGGACGAGGCACAAACTCATCGCCGCGGTTCTCACTATCATAGACATGTCGTGTGCTTGTCAGTTCAACTACTTTCCGACCATAGTTGCCAGATGAGATTGACGTTTTCCAGCCCAATCATAGCTTAAAACTTGTCCAATCCAACAAAAACCAGCCCAAACCACAAAGTTGCCAGACTTGCTAGCATTATCAGCTTCAAACTGCAAACATAGCATAACTTTAGTCCATCTGCTAGCTAGTCTGTCGCACTAACATCACAGTAAGTTGCCAAATGAAATGGCGTCTTTGAACACAACTCCCAACAAACAAATATTTCATTGAATGTTGTATCTATGCTGTATGTTGTATTGGACGTTTTAAAAATAATTTTCATTTTTTTTCAACCATAAAATCAGTATGTTTTCACAATACTAAAAGCCCATCATATGTGGGTAAAAGCAGACCAAATGTCATCCACCTGCCCAATGCATTTTTCCCACCTGCTTTAACAAGAAGTAGCTCAAATGGAGGGAAAATCGCCCAATCTGGCAACACTGTTTCCGACTGAAAAAGGTGTGCGGTGTGCTTGTTATTTAGACAGCTTAACCCCTTCAGACCTGAATTTTTTCTCTGGGCAAAAAATATTTTGTCCATTGCTGACAAGACTCAATCTCAGTACATATTTATTGGTCCAAACCAATAAAAAAAATAATGTCCATTCAAATGGACGCAGGGGCTGAAAGGGTTAATAAAGACTTGGCCATGTGTTGGTTGGAAGACTACTGGTTGAAAACGTGTGGGACCAGGGACGAATGCAGCAGAGCTTGTATTTTGAATGTAAATATCAATAATGATCAGGTTAATGAAATTGTGGCGAATAAAACTGTGATCACGATCAAAATCCGATCAATTATGCTGCCCTGCTTACATTGAGTTTTCTAAGTCTTACTGACAACATTTGACAATTAGCAGGAATTTTCTGGGACTGTTCACCATTTTACACCATCAACTCAACACAACCAAACCTCTGACTATGGACCCGTGCATTTAGTGGTGAACTGTATGCAACTGTCTGGGCATGTCGAGTGTAACTGAAAACCCCTCAGGGGTAAAGACAGAGAGGGTGGAGGAGAGGGAGTGTGTGAGATAAACAATGTGGAGAGGAGTGGATAAGTGTGAAAATGACAAGATGCAGCATGCTTGCAGTAAATATGTTATAGTGGGACAGGTAAGTCCATTTTTTAAAATAGAAATCATTTTTGGATTGTGTCAAGTGCTGACTGATGTTTCAGACCTGGTGCCTAGGGAAAGCAAGCACTCAGTTTTTGGTATGTACATGAAGCATAGACCACATGCTGTATCTGGGTAGACAACTTTTTCTGGACTGAAGAAGAAACAGACACCCTCTTGTGGTGAACTGTGCAATAACAAGTCAAATTTCTAGACCTGTGGTGCTTTAAGTCCACTGTTCTACAGCTTTTACATGTTGTTGCAATGCATGACAATGGATCATTGTAAAAATGATCCATTGTTACATGTGTGTTGGAGCAAGGAAACATCTAAAACCAACAAAATAGTTGAAGTTTAATATCAATATTCTAGACAAATATAAAATACTGTAATACTGTGTTATACTATAAGATTTGACAAGTATATGACAAATGAGCTGCAAGAATAAACTGATCACGAATTCCCAGCTGTGATTCAAATCCGAAGCAGTCACCCATAGCACTAAAACCAGTCATGAATAAAGTGAGAAAATCTTGTTACAATGCAACGCTGCGCTAGAAAAACCTGCATGAAACTCAACATTATGTTCTCTTTTTCAATACAACACCTCTATATCTTCAAAAGGAATGTATTTTTTAGCAGCAGCAGAGTTAAAAACCACCAATCTGAGAAAAACACAAGAACTACTTCAGAGCATTACTTATTTTCCAGAATAAACAAGGTTACATTTTCAAAACAAAGCAGCTAAATCCACAAAAAGAGTTGACAGTCTGGCGCTATTTTATGTGAAAAAATCCCAAATCTGCTAAAAACAAAACCTGTGTGGCATTAGAGGGAGTTTCCTGGTGATCCTATATAGATATCCTCACTTGTGTGGGCCACGGATTGAAAATGGACACGAGCCCATCCAGCTGCCAGGTCACACCATTTTAGATGACTTATGACCTGGGGGGCCAAAGCTTTTTCCAGCTATTTTCCTTTACTTCCGAGACCTGCAGCAATGGCAAGAGATCAGCTTTCCATCTGCCCAAACCCTGTGAACTTTGCCACTTTCAGGTCCTGAGGAAAGACAATCTGTACAGGATCATTAAGAAAAAAAACAAAGGTCACTAAAACCTGTTTGCAGAACTGTCCTAGAAAAACAACTATCGACAGTATTGACCAAGACAATAATAGAGACAGTGACTAATGACTGATGGGCAAAGGTTATTCACTATCAGATGTTGTCTAAAACTTCTTTAGTGTCATAAAGTAAATGCTTTAGTGTCATAAAGTAAATGCTTTTATCCCTTTAAATATCAACAGCATTGATGTATTTGGAAGTGAATAGTGAACCTTTTGTCTTTTCAGTTTCTTAGACCTCTGAAAACTATTAAAAATACATTTGTCAGGGGAGAAAATCTACTCTTTAAGACAATGATAACAGTTATTCTCTTTGCTATATTAGGATAATTTTTCAACATTTACATAGCTGTTTCAAAGAGCCCCTATCTCTTCCTTTTGCATCACATTAAAATGTATACTGTTTTTATAATTAAAGAAACACTTAGAAATTACCAAAGAACTAATAAAAATTTGAAACTACAAACAAGCCACATTTTTACTGACTTGTTGCTGGTTTGCCTTGTATTGCCAGTTTTATTGACTAGAATTTAAAGGTAGTGTCAGTTAGAAAAGGTATTAGATCAATGTAATTACATGTGTTCTTGCTATTAATTAACAAAAAATGCAATCATTGGTTCAAGAAATATATGACTTATTAGTCCAGCTGCTCTGATAATGTGGGGTAAAATATGGCAGATAGAGCTGAGTGAATTCACAGCCATATAGCAGGGGAAATTATTTAGCTTATAAAATAAAAATGCTTATTTCAATCATAATCATTATTGTTAATGAAGAAACACTAAAACTAAAAGATAAAATTATCTTTAAGACATATTGTTATTACGAACAAGACACCATTGTCCACTTCTAACTGGCTGAATGGACAATTTTGAAGAATGAAGCCTGCAATGAAACAATGAGTTAATATTAGAGTAAAAACACAGGAGTCCTTTGCCTACATTTGGTTATGTGATGAACTCTTTGGGCATGCTGGTGCTTGGGTACAAACAGTGGTGTTGATGCTTGTGCACTCACACACAGAAAGAAAGGAATGTGACTGGGCGGTTGGTTAAATGGATTATGTTCCAAAAACACACTACAGCCATTCAATTAATTAAAATTACTTTGCGAAGTGGCAGTAAAACACTTCAACCAAGTATTACAAAACCTTCTAAACTCCCTACAAGTATGAAACAATCAAAATAACATTAAATATATTGTATACTATCACATAAAGTATGTATAGAACTCTGATAAGGAGCAAAAGCAAAGCAAATATTTAAGTTTTATAATGAGGAGAAAAAAGTGGAATCATAAATCAAATAGGCTGTAATGTTTCTAAAACAAAGAAAAAAAACAACTAGTGGGATTCAATGGTGATACAGAAGACGAGGTAATTCCAAAGCAGGTCTGGACTTGCATCTCTGACGGGACACCTACTCTTCATGCTGACCAACTTCTGACTAAGCTGCTCTACAAACTTACCTCTCACTCCTCAGATCGCCTTGAATAGAAATAAACTTTTATAAACTCTAACATTCCTGCCATTTTTTTTACCGTTATCTGAATACCTGTGTTCCCAGTGATACTCCAGTCATTTAATGTGTGAGGCAGAGATACATAGAAACACCTACGCACGGCGTAGCTTGATAAAGTCACTGCACACAGTTTGCCCATCATCAGCAAAATCTTTGTGCTCCTCTTCAGCAGCATGACTGGCTGCATGCAAGTGTGTGCGTGTGTGTGTGTGTGTGTGCAATGGCTGACGTCAGCTGCAGCCCACCCAAACTTAGTCAATAAACTGAGCCCCCTCTCTGACGCCACCCTTCCCCAGCGTTGGTAATCTCCCCATCACTGTCCCAACATACACAAAAGATGTATTATTACACATAAGCAGACAGACTCTGTGCATGGTATCCCAAACTCAAATATAACAAACAGGATGTAACAATAAAACTAAGATACTATAAAAACAAGTGCGCTTATTTTCCCTGGTGACTCTGCGCTCCATGCAAGCCATTCCAAACCCAGCATGGGAACACAGACCAGTAACACTGCTGAGATGACCTCATAGATGCTCCCGTGGAGCCAGACGTTAATCCTAAAATCACCTATCGCTACACTAACACCAACCACATAGCCAACACGACACCCAGCCATTAGGTACCGATTACAAAAACTACCAGTCTGCAAACAAAGAAGGCAAACCTCATCATTAACAGGAAAAATCATTTCTAAAGTAAATCAGAAATATAAAATGGGAGGATTTTACGGGTCTGTGCCTAAGCAAAATAATAACTGCTGCCAACACTGATATGAAGTTTTATGAAGGTGTGCATTGTCCTCCATTGATTTTTCAAGACTCAAGACTTTGCAAACTTAATTTTCCCCAGAAAGCACAAACACGAAAAAGTTTTTACACAGATGAGTATCTATTAAAATACACAGAAAAAAAATCCTGGTAAACTATTTTTGAATGACAAAGGCTTGCATTCATCTGTAGCAGCAGTTTATGCTCCATTGTACAGCATGAACATCTTTCTGACAGTTACACAGTCATGTAATTTACTTTGACAGATGCTTGTCAGAAGATTTAAGCAGACTGGTGGTCGGAACATAGATTAACTCAAACGAAACAATCTATACCAGCGGCATTAACTCAAAAAGTAGACATGCTTCAAAAAGGAGGGGGAGGAGAAGAGGATTTCATAAAAACACCGCCTTGCCCCTCCTAGCTAGGGTTAAGAATGCTTATTGGATATTTCCAAAGTACAGCCTAGAGATGCTGACAAAGCCTATAACAAGATAAGTATGCAGGGCCGATAGGGTTCCACAAGGGCTCAGGGGAGACTTCTTATGTTTAGGAAGCTGTAACGCATACATATCATAAATGTTCATCACAAAACAAATTTCTTTTCTGCTTTGCGACAGTGTAGTTTTAAAAAGGAAAACTTTTAAAAGTTATGTTTAAGCAGCCACGTTAATACGCCAAATACAGGAGAAATTTCTCACCACCTTTGTCACCGTCAACATGAGAGTCGTGTCATAACTTGAACGCTGATATGGGCAGACAAAACAGCCATATCTGCTTCTGAAAAATGCAGCACTTCCTTTGGTGCAATGCTGCCCTTGTCTAACAGGACCGATACACTAAGAGCAAGCAATGGACATTTCCTGGCTTCAAAACAGCAGCAACTACACTAATACTGTGATTAACTCTTTGTAAGAGATGTAGTAGTCACAGCATGTCAATAACAGGCAGGAATTTTTACAGTAGTTCTGCGTTTTCAATTGGCCTTTTAGACTTGATTTTTAAAAAATAAAAATAGGACTTAAAATTCTACAAAACATGTCCCAGGAAATGGAAATGCAGGTAAAAGCCATAAGCAGTAAAAGGCAAAATTAACTGCATATAATATGTTTTCTTCCTGCCTTCTTTACATGAAAATGAGACACATGTTGCACCTAAAATGTCGGCTGTACTGTGAAGTTGGAACAATCAGTCTTTCACATAAAACAAGTTAATCCGCACCTACTGAAAGGTAAATATAAAAGAACACGGAAATGCTTAGCAAATGTAAATTATTCCAATTCTACAGAAAACTTCAAGAAGCCTCTGGAGACATTTTCTAAAAAACTTCCTTCTCCAGACTTTCAGCAACCTCACCGTTTTCTCACAAAACATAGACACAAGGACAGCAGCAGATAGTTATCACTCTGCTTCTCGCAACCCCACCCTCCTTTTGTTAAAAATGACTCTGAAAGCAAAGTTGTTCATCTATCCAACCATACCCTCTGCATATTGTTCATTCCCCCACAGTACTATACCATGAACAGCTACTACCCCAAGCACGCCTTTCAAAAGGTACATTTCACCTAGATGATGCAACCAAATGGGAAGCGACGACAGAAAGAAGGGTGTGATCGCCAGTACAAAAAAGAAGAATAAAAACTATATAAAACAACAATAGCAAAAACGGAGATAGACTAACAGCAATTTTATGAACACTTCAAGATCCTATGAATATGGATCACATAAAGTAACTTTACGAAACATTATCATACACAGTTCAGAGGCAGAAACAATGAAAGTATAAAAAAAGACACCAAACTTAGTGTGAGGTCTGATGAACAATGGACTGCAGGGAGAAATCTAATAAATAAACCCATTGATACTGATACTCAGAAGAACCAAAGTTTTTAACAAATCTGGCTGGCAAATTCTTGAATACGTACTTTATCCTTGAAATTAGGGCTGCACAATTCTGGGTGGAATGAGAATCACAATTTTTTTGCCAAGAATTGAGATCATGATTCTCTCACGATTTTTTCCCAATATACGTATTTATTGCACAAATCACCGGCACATCAGCTGACACTAAACATAAAAACAATAAATGTCACTTTTCTCTTCTTTTACATACACAACCTTTCAATAATTTTCTGCTGTTCATTTGTTGAGAGAAAAAGGCAGTTCTTGATTTATGCAGTTGATGTTCCTGATCAAAATGCTGTAGAATCATGGTCTTTTTTTCTTTTTTAAAAAAATCGTTTTCATTTGGAAATGAGGTTGCACAAAGTGTGAATTGAGATCACAATTTTTTAACGATTAATTGTGCAGCCCTACTTGAAATGCCTGTTTTATTACATTGCTGTTATGTCTACCCACAGGAAGAGTATTATTAGCACTGTTTAATCCATCTGTGGGCTGATGAGGGCTTTGCAATCATAGACTTTGATTAGCTGCAAGAAAACTGACAAGCTTGAACTTTTTATTTTGTTGTCTCAGAAACGCATTGCAGACACACAACAGGCTGTAAGCAAAGAAAAAACAGCAAAAAGCTGAGTGATTATCTCTGCATACCATCTGTTGGTTGCAAAACCATCATCGCTGTTAAATGAGAAAAAGCAGCGACTGCATTTTGAAACAATAAGCAGTGATTTTGTGAAATTAACATGAACAAAAAGATTTTGTACTGAAAAAAAATCACACACAAATGCTTTCATACAACGTGGGTTTTTTACAGTGATACACCTAATGTCAAAATAATCAATCTATTACTTTCTTCCTTTCAGAAGAAATAAAGTTCATTACAGCAAAGGTGGACACAGATGTTTGTCAGTTTCTGAATCACAAAGAAGAAACTGTCTTAGTATGAAATTAGATGCCCTACCCTTTTAATTTAGATGCACCAGGACAAAAAACACACACACACCCATATTGTCAAGGCGTTGCTTTCAGCACCATGTTTTAATACATTTTAAGGATTTCTTTTTGATCAGTACCCGAATACACTGTTTGAATTATGGTGAATAATAACAATAATCTTCATTTGAAGCAAACAAATGTTAAGTAGAGAATATGTCATTAAAAAAATATACTTAAAAGTGCTTCACTGGACTACAAGAAACTAAATGTTTCTAACTTTGACATGGTACATTTCCCTTCAACTACTTTATGTTTAATTATATAGTTTTTCCATTAAAACGACCTACCTAGACCTGAATTTTGTGAAAGGCAGCTCCTCTTTCACTACATTATTTCATACCATATTCAGCCTGTCAAACAGGCTTTTTTTAATCCTTTTGTATTAATACCTGGCTGCCTTTCCTATTAGCAGCTTTGTCAACCATAATGGATATTTTTTCCCACAGATGTACTCCAGGTCAGCTCCAGTGCAGCCTTAACACATGGCTAGAGTTTGATGGAGGCTGCTCTCATATTGTGGTGGCATTTGTCAGCCAGTATTTTCTCAGCTTAATGCTTCACCGCAAACAAATGCAGGTTTTTTTTTCCTCTCCAAGTTCCACATAGCATTAAATTTCTTAATTTTATTTTATTTTTTAACTGCTGTTTTTCTATCAGCCTCTTTGCCACTTTATTTGACATTTTATGTAAATCCCTGCACACTCACTTGTTCATATGTTAAAAAGCTGCTTCATATGGTATGAAGCCGAGTGCTTTTGCATAGAAATGGTATCAGTAATCAGAAATTATTATCACCTGATGCAAATTTTTTTCTCCTATGAATAACCACAGACTATATTAACTCAAATGTGTTTGACGTCAGCAGTCCAGATAAGGGTGTGGCTCTGAAAGTTTTTCTTTTCAGCCCAAACTAATTCCTACCTTGTGATCTTCAGCATCAAAATGGAATATATGTCAAGTTTTGGCCCAGAAGATTTTAATACCCTCTGATTCCTGCATTTCAAGAAGTCTACAGAAATTACATCCAGTAGGCTTAATATCTCTACCAGGAATTTCAGTCAATTCTCCATCAAGCTTCCAACATAAGTGCTTCTGTCTTTATATCAAAATAAATTCTATTTTGTTTGGCCTTCTATTGTGTTTTTTTAAGTGTGAACATCCAGGCTATTATTTCTAACATGAGAAAACTCAGGATCTATTAGGGCTGGGCAATATAGCCTAAAAGTAAAAATCTTCGATTTTTTCAAACCAAATCTGATTTCAAATCGATTTTTTTTTTCCCTTTTAAGACTTTTTTAATTTTAGAAATCCGCGGACAGAGTGAAAATAATTCCCCTACTGTGGTTTGTCTATTGGTGGGGTTTTCCTGGTGGTCGCCGTTTTGAGCATGGTGTAAACTGCACAATTTCTCCCACTCCGCTGACTGCTTCCGTTTCAAGTGTTGAAATAAATTAGTTGTGCTCCCACCTTTGGTTGCAACAGTCCTTAAACAGATTTTGCAACATGGTATTTATTGCTCCAAATCCACGTTTGTAAAACCATACCAGTTCCAATTAATCGAGTAAAGTGTCCATTTTTGGGAACGAGCTCTTCTTTGCTAGCTGCCATATTAATATGTTAAATGCAGATTTGTAGGAAATAAGCAGGAGTACGCTGATGTTACTATGATGTAAGGGGGCCCAAAAGGTGCTGGGAAGGCAAAAAAATCTCTATTTTCATAAAAATAAATCTTCATAAACAAAAAAATTGAATTAATCGATTAACTGCCCAGCCCTAGGATCCATGTCACAGCCATACTCTCACCAACCACGGCTCAGAGATGGGTTGATCTAAAGAGTAGTATACAACTGTTAATAACCACTTTGTCTGGTCAAAACACCTTACTGGTCTATAAAAACCATAAATTCTTTACATTTCCTGTCAGATTTATAAATAAGATCTTCTTTCTTTGCCATCAAGAAGGTTAGGGAGGAGCTTCTGTTACACAGACAGTATCTGAGCTTAATTTAAATGGTTTCTAAACTGTAATAGATGCTTATTTTTCCTCCTAAAAACCTTTGGAAAGACCTGATAGAGAACTGTATGGACCTCAAGTGAATATGTGGACTTAATTATGTCTTCACGATTCCATAATTTTCCATAATTTAACGTAGAAGTTATGACTAAGAGCAGGCATTCAGTTTTGATTGTTATGGGCAGGGTATAAGGTTGAGTGTCTCCATCTGTGTGCATCAAGGAAAGATGGAGAGAAGAAATCTATGCATTTTATTTTAAAACGTTTCATACAAATATCTGATGAGTTTCCAAATATACCTGGGCAGCCAGCCTAAATATGTCTTGTATGTGAGAAAACCTGCTGATTTTGTGCCAAACTCGAGTGCTTGAGGAATGGTGGTTCAACCAGATAGATATCTGATCTTAACTTACATAAGGATATACTTATCCCTTTTCATTCTTAAGATGTTTATTTGTTTCTGATATTCAGACATGACATTCGTGTTATTTTAAGAGAAACTATTTACATTTTCCACTTGCTGCCAAATTCAGGACATGTTATTCTCTGGCAAAAAAAAAAAAAAAAAAAAAAACAGTCAATGAAATTAGTTTTGTACCTTTTGTCTGCGTAAATGAAAAACAACTCATTCTTGTTTTTATTTCAACAACAATACGTGACCATACCCATGAGAAACTTCCAAATTAAATCACCCTTAACGGAATGAAAAACCTTTACACCGACGAAGAAGAAAAACAACCTGCAATTTGAGCCAACCGAAACCAACAGAGCTCATCCTGCCTCTAATCTCCAGCTGGCATTAAGGGAATGCCTGGGTATTCACATTCCTGGTTACTATGTTGTCAGCTCTGTTTTTCAGCTCTCCTTAAATGTTTTGAAAGCACCGTTGGAATTCCTTGGCTGGAAGAAAGTCTTGCAAATTTTTCACACGCAAACCTAATTAAAGAATAATAAAGAAAACACTAAAAGCAAAACAAGTTTTCCTTGAAGACTAAATCAGATAAAGTCAGAAGAAAAATATTGTAAATCCTCCTTAAAAGTTAATAAATAAGGGAGCAGAAATGATGACAAGCCTAAAATCTGAAGGGAGTGGTGGAAGATCCGTTTTTGTCAAGTCGTTTGTTTTCTTTGGCTACAAAGGACTCACCGCTTGTTCTGGAACGAAAGCAAGTTTCCGTAGAATTCACTCCTGCCTCTCCCATTTAAAAAATGCAGTTTTTCTTAATTATTAGTCACCCCACCAGGAAAGAGTAAGTGTGAGGTTATTACTCCCAGGCACTATTTAACAATTAATTAAATATGCATCTGAGGTATCACACACGGAGTTGCTTTCAAATTTGGATGTAGACGAGGTGCAAACACAGAAAAGCATGTTTGTATGTATAAAGCCTTTAACATTTTCACTTTATACTGTTGATTTATAGCTTTGATGATTGAGTGATGATTTGTGAACAAAGATGTCAGGACAGAACCAGATCAAGTATGATGTACTTTTGACAGCATGAGTTTTAGATCAGACACATCGTTGCACTTATTTGAAAAGGACCTTAATACCTTCAGCAATGAAGTCATCACGCTTTCAACTTACATTTTTTACTTTAGGAGGGAGGCAAATACATGAAATCATCCCCGTCTCAATTTTAAAGAGAGTCCAGCCTTAAGCTGAGGGAGTGAGATGTGTTAATAAACGCCATTTTGACACAGAAAGGCTCCTTTTAACATTGGGGGGGGAAAGTAGTGCTGATGGGGGAAGGGAGGCAGTTTACTCCTCCAGGCTTCATGTCTTTCTCATGGTAATTCTGGGAAGCTCATAACAATGTGCTGTGCCAAAACACTAACTGCATGCTGAACTGTGCAGAATTGCAACGCTCACATCCAACAGCTGAAGTTATTATTCTACGCTTACAAAACAAGTCTAGTGTTTTTATACGAAAATCTGAGATCTAGAATTTAAGTAGGGTTTAACTTATTGTAAAGCAACAATTAGCAAACATAAAGACTGTAACGTTCCCAGAAAGTATGATGTTGATCCCCGCCACAATGACAGACTGATAGTTAATCACAACAAATAATTAAGAAGTTCACATATGTCATGCTGGTAAATAAACCAGTTTGTTGCAGGTTTACGTACAAATGAGAATAAAAAGATATTGTTTTCTACTAACATATCCGATTCAACTTCGTTTCAAATGTTCTAAACGTGGCTGTACGGCGGCGTTAGTGCCGCACGAAGGTTGCTGGTTCAAACCTCGGATGGGACAGTGGTCTTTCTGTGTGGAGTTTATTCTCCCTGTGTTAGTGTGGCTTCTCTCCGGGCATTCCAGCTTCCTCACACCGCCCAAAAACATGAAGCTTATGTTGATTTTTCATTATAAATTCTCCCTGAGAGTGAACGTGTGTGTTTGGTTGTTTGTGTGCTTGTTCGTCCCTCTGTGTTGCCCTGTGATGGACTGGAGAACTGTCCAGGGTGTACCCCGCCTCTCGCCCAGTAACTGCTGGGACGGTCGCCAGCTACCTGCGACCATGAAGGGGTTAAGAAATTATGTAAATGTATTGATGGTGATTCTAATGACTGTCTCGTTTGAGTTCTTGCAATTGTTTTGTATTTGTTTAGATTCATGTCATTCAGTTCCATCCTGGCACACACACACACACACACACACACACATCGCATTGCATTAGGCCTACACAGTCATCCTCAAATTTATTCACATTCCTCATTAAAACTTTGTAAACACCATGACATTGTTTTCTAATTCTGGTTAAATAGAAGTATTAAAAAACAAGCAAACAGATTAATAAATTAAATTACACTCATAAACTAATATTTTGAGGAAATCACTGCAATCCGGTGTTTTTTCTAACTCTGAGTCAGACTTTTGCACCTGTTATTTTCCCCAATGCTCATAATTAGTCCATTACAGCTTTTTATTCGTTTTTAGAACTCAATTAAATAAAATAACTACATCTAACATAACTAAAATGATAATTTAGCACATTTCTATGTATTATTACTTTTTTCAGCCTCCATGTATGTGAGTGGAGAATAAATAAGCTTGAGGATGACTGTAGATCGCGGCATTATAGCTTGCTACACATAGAAAAGTCAAAGTACTCTAGACTGATATAAAATATCCAATTACTTTAGCTGCTCTTTGACAAAGGTCAAACTGTGAACCACTGGGGTTGGCTTCCAGTACGCAGATAAAGCACAAAAGAAACCCGAGAGAAAAAGCGCCACGCTGCTGATAACCAGGAGTGCAGGCATTTCAGGCATTGATTTGCGGACCTGTTTACCAACCACACAATCCATCTTTGCAGATTTAGGCCAGGTCACAAAAAGCATCATCTTTAAGTGTGTAGTGTAATTGAAGTGTCGGAGCACATCCTCGCCTTGCGCGGAGCTGCAGGTGCTTAAAGTTGCTGCCACTCTTTGCCTCCCAGTCAGACCACAACCACCGTGGGAACATTACTGTGGTTAATGTGGTCGTTAGGAAGGGAGGGGGGATCGGGGTTGCAAATAATAACCCATTACTTATAAACACAACATTTGACGGCTCTATCGTCCAGCAACCTATAGCTAGCTAATCAGATGAGGAAAGACGGGATATTAGCCAAAATGAGCAAACAATTGTTATCAACTTACTGTGATGGTGAGCTCGTGCTTTTTCAGTCGATACTTGAGGCTTTTCATCTTGTTAAGTGTAAGTTTCTGGAAGTAAAAGTAACCTCTAGCCGCGGAAGTTCATAAATAGTACACAAAAAGTTACACAAAGTTCAGACAAAGTAAGTTTTAACCGCTGCCTTGCCTTTACAATCCCAAGTTTCACCTGACGCCTACCGTACTCGGATCAGTTTTGATTGACAACCTCGATATCCAATCAGATTGGAAAATTCCTAGACGGTTGAAGTATAATCCAATTGGATGTCAAAATGGGCGGAACTTCCTTGTAAAGTGCCGTTGAGAGACTTTGGAAACATCCTGGGACAGGATAGGAAAAACTCTTGGGCATTACGTCAGGTTTACCTGAAACACCTGAAATACTGTTACGTGACAATAACAAAGATATTGCAAAAAATGTATTATATTATAATCTAAAATGCTGAAACATACACCTTTTATTTATTTACCCTTTTCAATTCAAACTTGTTTTACTAAAAAATAATCTGTGAGAGAAAATAAAAATAAACTGATTTTTGACCACATGTGGCAGTAACTTTTCTTTGAATGGTTAAAATAAGAAAGAAAGAAAGAAAGAAAGAAAGAAAGAAAGAAAGAAAGAAAGAAAGAAAGAAAGAAAGAAAGAAAGAAAGAAAGGAAATGTTGGAAGAAAATGAGCACAATAATGTGCACAACATTTTTTGGCACAGAGTTGTTGCTGTTTTAACTTTAGTGAAGCAACAGACTGATGGTATACTGCTACGGAGATTACATGAATCTAACAAACGCCAATAAAAACCAATAGTAACTATTCTTCCTGACTCAATGTATTGCTTGTACAAATAGTTAAATCTCCTGCATTGTATAAACACTAACGATAAAATCAATATAGCTAACTAAAAAATAGTACAGTAAGTAAGGTATTATAATCCATATGTATGTACTCTTGTAAGACACCATTTTGTAATGTGTGTAAGGTTATTTTTTATTGAACTTCATATTTACAACTGTAAAACAACTAGGATGTAAAAGAAAAGGCTAATTGAACAGATTGTTTGCTGGTATGTCCACAGATTCACTATGAAGCTGAAATAAATTTGATCAATTTTACATTAGTAGCTATCAGACTATCTGAATTATCCCAGAATATATACATTTGAAATTACTTTAATATACAAGAGAATCGTGTATTAAAGGACATGTCAGTTTGCATTGTTGGCCTACTTCTTATTTTAAAACATATCTGTAAAACATAAATAAATTAATCTGTAACGTTTTCAGTTTAGCCCATATGCAATGTTTTGTTTCAGTAGGTCTTTATTTATCATGTTACTTGAATTGAAACACATCACATTTACAAGGAAGCAGATTGAAATCAGAGCTCGCGCTTTTGATTTTTTAGGGAAATTCGTGAAAAAAGGGGGAAATGCTGCCCACTTGTGGTCATCAATTATCTCGTTTATGTTAAAGAATCGGGTCAATGAACAGGAAACGAAGCGTTATCAACAAATTAATCTGTGTCAAGGAGTCAGCACGCGCGGCAGAAAAGCGCCCGCTGCACACGTGCTACTGAAACCAACAGATCTGCAATATGAAAGATATGTAAACCCAACTTTCTGTTAGACATCTGAGTCCAGTGTGGTTTTTTCTTATTAACTTGCTATTAACTTTCTTCACAAACCGATCAGTCTCCTGTTTCAAGGAAATGCTAACTAAATGCAACCCATGTCTCTTCCTGTGTCTGTTTTCCATGGCAACAGCGTTGCCAAGGAGATAATGCTGCGAGGGCTCTTCTGTCCGTCTGAGCTGAAAGCTCAAAGCACACAGACCAGTAAATCACCGACTCAGAGGTTCAAACAAGATCTCTGACTATTTATTTACTATATTTATTTTAGTTAATTGCACTCTGAAAGTATGAGAGTGAATGCACCAATGTTGAACTACATTCTGCTTTTTGTCAGTTTTGGCAAAAATATTCAGTTTTCCGTTTTATTCAACATACATATATATGTACTGTAATGCTATCCGACTTATTTTAACTTGTATTAGATTTTGGATTAACTTTTTTATTATCTTAATCTCTCGGTTACATATGTTTTAATTATTTAGTTATATGAATAATGATTTAGTTAACACATACAAACCTGTCTGAGAAAACAAAAAACTTTAGTGCTTCACAATTCTGTATTGGTTAGACTACACCTATCAGTTTTATTTTACTGCACAGTGCATATTTACAACATTTAGAGTGAAATATTCTGATTTGTACACCATAACATTTAAAAGACAACTTTGGTTAACTATTTGCACTTATGTTTGTGCACAATAATTTCATCTGGGTTTGTCATGAACAACCCTTTCTAGATTTTTTAGAGAATTGTAAGAAAAGGAAAATATCCAGTGAGTAATAATTGTGTGAACAAACTAATTAAAACCATCATGCAAATGACCATCGTGTCAACATGTCAAACCTTGAAGTAGCTGGGCTACAGCAGCAGCAGATCACATCGGGTCTCCTACTGTCAGCTAAGAAAAAGAAATTGAGGCTACAGTGCGCACACAGGCTCCTGCAGGATAATGCAGCACGTCACTAAGCTCAAATCATATCAAACTGTCTTCTTGAACATGACAGAGTTTATTATGCTCCAATGACCTCCACAGGGCATCCAACCTGGTATTAGCAATGTGTACCAAATAAGTAACCGATGAGTGCATTTTTTTGTAAACATAACATTGAAGTGGCGGTTACAATTGATGGCAACATTAGTGATAAGATAGCAACGAAATAGCAAATATGTACTAAAATACTAAAGTTTTTACTCAAGTAAATGCTTCTTTTCCATTAGCTCCCTGCTAGGTTGTAAAAAGAATCAGATTTCTGTTGCTGACTTTGTCTGTGGTTAATATTTGATTCCTATTCATTTATTTATATTAATCTTGAGATATGTAAAGTATTTATGCAACTTATTGTGGTGTCAGTCTTATTAAGGACTTTTTAGACTGGCATTGGGTTTATTATCTATGTTTTTTAATGTTTTATATTTGCTTCATAAAATAATGAAACTTGAATTAATTATTTTTTTCATGTGGCACCAATTTATATTTTCATGAACTCACATGTGCATGAACGATTACATTCCTTATAAATTGTACAGTCAAGTCATTGATGTGGGTTGTTCTTCATCACAGTGGGAATAGATGTAAACCTTTCCCCATCCTTCTAATCACTCTTAATTCATAAGTGACATTTAGCCAAATGCATCTTTAAAACAACAATCATAACACCAAATAATGTAGAACATAACAGGCAGTAAACAATATAGAAATTGTGTAAAAGCTTATTCTTTTTACAAATTGATAGAAGTACACAACATACCAAAAATTTTAATAGCTGACTGCTGATCAAACTGCACCTTATGTGAAAGAATAAACACTAATAAATACACACATGCAAGAGTAACAAGAACATCTAAAAGCACAATAACACCAAAGAGCTGCCTTTGGACATGAGAGAAACAGTTTATGTCTTTGTGAAAGACGCAAAACAGTTCAAGTGAAAAAGCTCATCCAAGTCTGCAGTCCACAGCAGAGTAATGGTTTTTTCACTAGTAACGCGTCTGAGTCAGTGTCGGGCTGCTGGGAGCTCTCAAACAGCTTTGCGGTGGTACTCTGGGGGTGCGACCTCGTAGTCGGTTGCACTGAAGAGGGTGGCTGAATTCTTTACCAGGTATCTGAAGAAAAAGCACAACATACTGTCATTGCAAAGCATGATGGAAATGGCTGCTGCTGACAGATCAAACGAGTCTGTCGCATTGCATTTTCATCTTCTTAACCAAGTTAAACAGTTTTATGTAAGATTTGTCTGGATTAACAATATAAAAATAAAGATATGATCTTTACAGAAAACTCTACATTATTTGGATGGAGTAACCCACAGAGACTTCTGTTCCTCAGTTTTACTCAGAATAATTGAGGAAATGAGTGTACAGCACCGCGATGAAACCCGGTTAGAGGCTCACATTCCAGTGTTTCCTTCAATACATGTACATATTCAAAAAATGGCATGTTTAATTTATATAGTTAGATCTATTATCAGCATGAGGGACCAAAGAAAAAAAGAAAGAACCGTGATTAAAATGTAGGCATATCAATAATGATCAAGAAAAATCCAAGTTTAAGCTTTTCCTTTTTTTCTGTTGTCAGCACCTGACAACATATGCAGTACTGTTGAGATGTATGCTCTGACTTTTATTTACATTTTATATCATCCATAAAACGGGGGATTTTTTCACATAAATCCTAATTAAAACTTTAAAAATGCTTTTAATATAAAATCTTGTTCTACTTGTTCTATCTGTCACAATTTGTCGCAACATGCAGAGTCACTGTGAGCAAAAGATGCTTTCCAGGGCAGAAAAATCAATGTCATGGTGGATGTTTTAGGTTTTTACTACAAGCATGGCTGCACTAATTTGAAAATGGTTGGAACGGGATGTTTGAGAAGCAGACAGACATGACATGTAGTCTCTAGCGGTGATGCTTACTTGAGGAAATCTTGGAGGTAACTGAGCAGCAAGGCCAGACTCTTCTCATCAAGTAAAGTGTAAGCCAGCATCGCTCCGATGCGAACTGTTAATGGAGGAGAAAAATATACAAGTAAAGCAGAAAAACATCAAGGACTGAACAATATTTACTAAGTTTTATATGCTAAGTAAAGGCAAAGTCCTCATGAAAATTAAAACTACTACTATAGTTTATATACTGCTATATAAAATCAAGAATTAGAGCAAATGAAATATTAAAAATAATCAGGTCAAGACAGTAAAGCTGATGAACTCTAAAGACTTGAATCCATTTGGAAAAAACATCACTTTGGGTGTTTTTTTTAGCATTTACAGATGTAACATTTAGTTTATCTACTCTGCAACATCTTACTGTGACAAAATATAAAACCTGATCCACATAAAATCTCTTCACTTGTGGAAACTGATCCAATTTACAGGAGATAAAAAAAAATAAACAAGTGTTTTGCCCCTGCAGCATGTAGCCCTGAACATTTATTATTTACTTGAGGACTAAAGAAAGCTAGAAAGTAAAATAATAAAAAGAAGAAATTATTCTCCAACAAATTGAGAAAATTCAATTAGTCTGAGGCACATTTGTAACAATAATAATATCTTCTCAGATTTAAAGGTCATACTGCATCACGACTGCATATTTTCTCTTTTGGAAATTTAATGCACTTCTCAGTAGGCTTGAAAAATATGCAGAAAAATCTCGACCTGGCAAGAGATATACACTCACAGCTACCATTATGTCCGACTTGCTGGTACCAGGACACACATTTGCCTTAAGAACCCATTTAATTCAGCAAGCTGTTGGAAATATTGCTCCATACTGACATGACGGCAGATGTGCTGCACATCGATGACGAGAGTCTCTCTTTCCACCACATAAAGCTGATTTATAGCAGCTGATTTAAAACTGGAGGTTGTGTATTCAACAGTGTTAGTGTCTGTTTGCAGCAACATGACTCAAAACACTTTGATTGAATTTTAGGGAAATCTTAGAAACAGAATAAAAGGAAGTGATTAGATTTGGGGGGGGGATCAGTTATCTTGTCTGCATCCAAATTACTATTATGGGGAAAGAGAAGCTTTAAAGGGAAAATTATAACAAAAATAATGTCAAAAACAAAGAAAATGCAGGAATGAATTTGTGTGCTTTCTTGCTGCTGTAGCCCTTTGTTTGATGTGTTGTATTTGATATATCGTTGCCCTTCTATCATGCTTATTCTCCTCTGACATCAGGGCACTTTGGTCCACAGATTTGCTGCTTGCTAGATATTTTCTCTTTGCCTGACCATTTTCAGTAACTCTAGAGATTGCTGTGTGTAAAATCCCAGTAGATCAGCAGTTTCTAAAATACTCAGACCAGTCCCTCTGCCACCAGCAACCCTGCCATGTTCAAAATCACTTAATCCCCTTTCTTATCTTGCCTGATGCTCGGTTTGAACAATGTCAGATTATTCACATCTATATCCTGAAATGCAATTTCTCCCAGGGTAGCTATTTGTTTTAACAAGCAACTGGACAGGTGGAGCAAAGAAACTGGCAGGTAAGTGTATAAAAATATACATCTGTGCAGCTGTAGTTCATGTCTTATAAGCAGTTAGATATCTGCATCTGTGATTATGAGCCTATTGAGATTTTTATGCAAGTTAAACATATGACTTAGAAATTGCAAGACATTTAATGGCCGATTTGATTTGAATGATGACATCTCATCCTCATTAAGTACATATTTAAATCCAGAATGATTACAGCCGTGCACAAAGATGCAGGATGAAGCAAGATTAAAGGCTTAGAAATGCATGTTGAGTGAGAGTTTGTAGACTCCTGAAGAAAAACGCTTTCAACCCAACTAGATCAATTCTGCAGACAAGGCGTAAAACACAACCTGCTCCAGGGCAGTTTGTGGATAAAGTTTTGGTTGAAATACCAGCACATTCCTGTAGCGACATAGCCCAGAATAGGTCAGACTAAAATATTAAAGGCCAATCATACAGAACTACTGAATGCACATGGTTGCCTGGCCTTTAAGTGCTTCAAGTCTGTTAACTTAGCAGAAAATCTATTGTTTAAGCAGCCTTTTGGTGACTTTTTAATCAAACATTGGTGCATTTGTATTTATAATTAGACATAACCAAATATAAGAAACATTTTTCAATATTTTATCAATTAAATAGTGAATTAAATTGAAACACTTTAACCAGATTCTGTGTTAAATAAAAAAATCCACAATGGTTTTCTGCAGAGATCACATGAATGCTAATGCTGATGTGCATTATAACAGCGCATGCAGTAGGTGAATACAAATAAATAATATTAAAATGAACTGGAAAACATTGCATTAATCCCTGAAGTATAAACATATTTTTGCAGCATAAAATAAGCACATATCAGTCATTATGAGCAATCATAGTACGGTATTAATGCTACGAGCTGTAATGACCTGCTGTACATTCTCTGATTGCTTTTTAGCCAGAGGCTTCTTCACTTCTGTTCAATATGTTGTTTAATCAAATGTTGTTCATATGTAAACGAGCTTGAGCAGTTTAATTCTTTACACAATCACCTTCCACCTTTCCAGGGTGAAAACAGCACAGTAGTAACAGTGACATGGTGCCAGACAGGTTGATCTGAGTATAACAGAAACTGCTTATAAACTGGGATTTTCCTGCATGGTTTACAGATAATGGCCTTAAAAGTGAACATATCCTGTAGATGAAGCTACCTGATTCATGTCAGAGAAGAATCGTCAGACTGGTTGGAGAGGATGAAAAGGCAACATAAACACTCATTACAAGCATGATACGCAGAATACCGTCTGAACACACAACATAGCAAACCTACTACAGCAGAAAGCCACACAGGCTGCCAATCATGTCAGATAGGAACAGGAAACTGAGGCTACAATTTTCCAAAGTCCCCAGCAGAGCACATTTCAGCTGCACCTGTTTGTTGGAACAGGAGATTTTCATCATAGATGTGCAGCAAACAAATTTGCAGCAGCTGTGTGATGCCATCATGTGAATATGGAGCAAAATCTGAGAAATGTTTCCAACACCTTGTTGAATTGATGTCATGTAGCCAGTGAGTGCAACCATATCTATTTTTATACCTCTTATCTTGATTGCAGTGCTGCTTTTGCCATAAGGACTTCACACCTGTACATTCAGACACCTATATTCCTACATTTTGAATGAAGTGGCCGACAGATGGCTAATCCTGGTCTGAAGAAGCTTCAAATGACTCTAAAGGTCCAAAATAACAAAGAAAGATGAAGAGATGCTATAGGTCCCACTATGTGATTCAACATTTATGCTTTAACTCGCCAGCTAACAAACAGCTGGTTGTGTTTAACTTGCTTCTGGTTACTTTTGATAGAAGATGCAGCAACCTTTATAATGTTGCTGAAAAGATCATTTCAGGGGGAAAAAGTTGACATTTTCCATTTTTACAAAAACATATAAATTACCTGAATAGTTAAAAAATCTCACTGTGTAAGATCACAAAAGGAAAAGAAAGTCAGTCATTTTATTTTAATTTGTAATATGTTGTTTTACTAAAGTCTTAATATGTGGAAATTAGCTACAATCTGGTACGAAACATATGTTCTTCTGATTTATGCTGCTCTCTTCAAAACTGAATAAAAATAATTATTAAATAATTCATTGAAAACTGTTTACATGTACTTAAGAGAAAATTATTTACGCTATGACAAAATGTTACGACGAATAATTAAATCATGTTTGAAGTATTTTTATCTGCAAAGAACTTTTAAACACAAAAGACTCTTAATGTTTCACACTTTTCAAAAGGACAAAACTGAAAAGAGGGTAGATCTATTTCCAATAAACGGAGTCCAAGAGGGTTCAGTGTTCACTAATGTGTGCATGAGGTGCATGCAAAGGGATCGCCTGGGGATCCTACCAAACAGACGCAGCAGGTGTGGAGCTCCGTACACCTGAGACATTGGCAGGTCTGGATGTTCAGCCAGGATCTCAGCATACTGTGGCCGCTCAAACTTATAAAGCAGCTGAGTGCCCAGCATGACGTTGAAGTACTCCCGAATCCCTGCAACCACTTCATTAACTGCATACTCCCTAAGTGAACAAAAGCAGACGACGTGTTTAAGATACTTCCCCCAATGCGGATGACATCTTTGGGCTTGTTTTTGCCTCCGAAGCACAAAGCGAGAAAAATCAGTTGCTTCGGATGCAGAAAGTCAGTGAATACGGTGATAGTGGGAACTTCTTTTAAATAATTTAAGAAAATGACCCGCGCTAAACTCTAACAAATTAATTATTTCTCCGATTTTCTAAGAGACCAACTAAAATGAGGAACTTTTACTGTGTTTCTCTGACTGCATAACCAAATGTGGCATATCTGCTGAAATGGATGAAAGCTAAAGAAAGTGTAGAAGTCAGAGAAAAGACATCCGTTCCCACCAATAACGACAGATATAATTTGCTGTAAATGGGCCATAACAAAGAGATTACTTTCGTTTTGGTCATTTAAATAAAGCACAATTGCAAAGGGTGTGTAATTACAGCTGAGGCATTAGCAGGACTCTGTGGTGTGCATGAGCAACCCTTTCCTGTTAAACTGCACAAAAGCGTGTCAAAATTGCCTGTAATTCCTTTCAGAGTAGGAAGCCGCAGTCGCTAATGTGGAAAACGTATTATGTGACAGGTGGTATGAAGAGGTTGACATGTTCAGTAAAGCTGAACATTACGATGACAGGATGCGGGAGTTTCTTTACACAAACATTAAAAGCACATCAAACAGTTTACTCTTACTTGTTGTCAGAGTTTCCTTTTGATTTCTTGTAGTTTGCATAGTCCTCCAAAACCATCTCAACATTCTTCTTGGCAGGCAGATGAAATAACTGGAAATTAGAAATAATTCAAAACTATGAGGGTCATTTTTAAACATCTGCAAATTGATGTATTTACCGCAGGTTGTAAAGCTCCCACGCTCCTCCGACAGCGGTTTATTTATTCTACCGTAGGACATATAGAGCTTTCATAGCAAAGTATCTTCCTGGCAGAATTGGTGACTTTATCCATTCGATATCATCTCAACTTGTCTGAATATATTTTAAATAAATTTTATTTTAAATAAAATGTTCATTCTGTACTCATGAGAGCTTGCAGAAATGTGTTTTTCACTCACACAAATTAACAGAAAAGGAGATAAAACTGAAAAAGAAGCAAATGTAGCAAAGAAAGAAAAGCTGAACAGCGAGTAAGTCAATTGGGACGTGGTAGTGGTTGAGAGAGTCATTATGTGAAAATGGATCTGTAAGATGACACGTATGCATTACCAGAGTCCCACTAATCTACCAACTTCACAAAACACCCCATGCAGACACAAGATTTAAAACATTCAGGATTATTCATGAGATGAGAAGAATAACAACTTGTGACAGAATGTAAGTATCTGGGTGTCACACATGACTTAAATGTATGCTTTTAGAATCATGTAAAAAGAATTGCCAATATAGTAAAGTTTAATCTTCAAAACTTCAATCAAATCAGGACATTTATGACTTCTGATGTTTCTCCATACAATGATATTATCTCACAATGAATATTGTTTCACAAGTTGGTCTTTTAACTACCCAAAGTACATTCAAAATAAAGGAGTCACTCTATAAAAAAATCCCTAAAGGTCTGTGATAGGAAAACGCTGAAAAAAAAAAAATCTTTTTAGCTTTGAAAATTTTAAGCATTTTAAATACACATGCTTTATCTACAAAATGCTACATGGATTTGCCCCGCCTCCCATGTCAGTCTTCTTCAAAATAAAAACCAGCAGTACCATGAGGACCAGGGCCTCACCCAGAGGAGTCTGTAAGGTGCCCTATAGAAAAACTGCCTTTGGACAAAACGCTCTCTCTGTGAAAGACAGTAAAATCTGGAACAGTACTCCTCTTCCAGTAGGAGTGTACTCCACAATACCTGCCTTCAGAGCGCAACTTAAGTTATAGCTGAAATTGTTACGACCCCTACTGGGTCTAAGCGCACAAAAGCGGCCAAATAACAAAACGGACTGGAAAAAACAAAAGATTTATCACTAATTTATTAAACAAAATTTCCCAGGTCCACCAAAAACAGTAACAAAAGGTGTCCTACGGTAGGTAATCTTTATCCAGTACAAAAAAATGTGTCCTCACACAGAGGTAAACAAGAAGTACTTAATTATCCTGACTATACACAAATATATACAAAGAACTGTAACCAAAAGAGTCTCTGCAAAGAGATGTCCACAATCTATAAATACAAATAAAACTCAACAAAAGAGTCTATACAAAAAATACAAAGTCGATAAATCAAACTCAAAATGGCTACTGCACAAACTGTGAGAGCTTCTTTTCTTCAATCAACTTAAAATGCACAATCGTGCTCAAAACTACAACAAAGGGAGTATCTAAACGTTAACCAAAACCACAACGGTATTCTACCTAAATTTAAATCAAAGTCCAATTATATAAAAAATCTGCAATCCAAAAACACTAACCAGCAACCACAATCCCAGGGCAGTCAGTGATCAGAAACCACAGCTGCCCCGAATGTCTGAATCTTCTTCCTTTTTATGGGTCCAAGAGGTTCTG
>JBAMHX010000001.1:8089096-8113318 GCA_037177515.1 Pseudomugil tenellus
TTTACCACATACTATACCATGTAGAAAAGCATTTTTCTTATAAGGATTAAAATAATATCAGGTATAGTTCCTTTAAACAATCCTCTGATGGTCCGGATCATCTCAAGCTGAACATACTTTTGTTATGATGAAATGTTGGAGATGGTGGAACAGAAATGCAGAACCAGGGCGGCAGGAGGACTACAAACTAAACTACAACTAATAGACCAGAAAACTGAACAGAAAGCCAAGATTATGAAAGCATCACAAAACAAGACACATGTGAAAACAATGACTAATACAAACCAGGTGAACTCACGAAAAAAAGCAAAATATGAAACAAGGAACTCTACAAAATAAACCAGAAAAGCATCATAAAGAAACCAAAACCCCACAACTTCACGTGTCAGCTGTGGAAGTTCAACCTGCCTCATCCTGATCCAGTTTGGCTCCAAACAGGACAGACTCGGACCGGACAGAACAATTACAACCAAAGACAAAATCATTGGTGTCAAACTGTCTTCTCGACTCCTTCAGATCACAGAGACAGAAAAGCAGGCAGACATTGCTGACCTATCACACCCTGAACACAACCTTTTCTCATCTCTCCTCTCTGGCGTTGCAGAACACTGTACACCAGCACGACCAGACATAAGAATGGTTTCTATCCTCACGCCATCACGCTGACAGACACATGAATCTACCTTTGCTTTGTCACCTACCATCTGTCTCCATCTCGCCCTGTCGGCTCCGTAACAAGCTGCTAAACAGTTTTATTGTCCTTAGAGCTGACCTGATGGGTGCTTTTAATGGCTGTTTTCCTCCAAATGTCAACATCCTTTAAATGTGCAGAAGTGACCTTTATGAGGCCTGCAGTGCCTGGTCATGATTAAAGCACCTGCAAAGATCAGAGTTACTTACCAAAATGTCAAAAGATTCTATTTTTCAAGGTTCAGTGGGAAAAATTAAAGAGTCTAATCACAACTTCATTACCTTGAGGTACTCATCTGACTCCTCAGGTAGAGGTAAGATGTTTTACTAAGTCTCACATATTAACACAGTCATTAGCTAATCGCATTATCAGCAGCTAATGTTGCACATCTGGTAATCATCTTGGTTCATCTTGGAGATGAAATAGTTACTAAAAATAAAACATGAAAAAACATGATAAATAGGGGAGGTGAAAGAGGAATATACAATAAATTGAATTATTTAAATGATTTTTATTTGTATAAAACCAATTCCAAGAGTTTTTACACACAGTCCAGCTCAGTATTATTCATTTTGGCCCAATTATAAATCAGGTAAAATGAACCTGTTATTATCAGCATTATTTCCATTTATTTATGATAACAGAGGCCATATAAGGTAAAAAAAAAACAGCTCTGGGAAAAAATAACCATCTTTTTAGCTGCAAATATTGATGATCTGAATAGTTTTTCTGGAAATTATGGGAAAAACTGTCAGATCATCCATATTTGCAGTTTTTTCTCTGTTTTTTTTTTTTTTTTTTTTTTTTTTTTTTTTTTTTTTTTTTTTTTTTTTTTTTTTTACAGTATTTCCCGTAATTTCCAGAAAACTCTGTTCAGGATCACAAGGAAGCTGGAAACGATCCAACCAATAAGCAGGTGAGAGGCAGGTACACCCAGTAAAGGTTGCCAGTCCATCACAGAGCAGCACAGAGACAACCAGTCACACACACACATTCAGTGCAAGGGATGATTTAAAGTGACCAGTTTACCCAACATGTGTGTGTTTAGATGATGGGAGGAAGCCAGTGTACCCGGAGAGAAGCCACGCTAACACAGGGAGAGCATCCAAACTCCCCACAGAAAGGGCACTGTTTGAGCCCCCCCCTGTGCTAACCACTATGCCACCGTTCTGTCTCATATATTGTGTTACATCATGTTATCATCTCGTATCGTTCGATACGATGTGGTATGATGTTATCTTGCATCGCCTCATGTTGCATTGTGTCATATTGTGTAGTATCGTGTCGTACTTTGCTGCATCGAGTCATTTCGCCTGGTGTTGTCTCACATCGTGTCTTTCATTGTTTCATGTCTTATTGTGTCACATAGTTTGGCTTTGTAATTGTGTCAGATGCTGAATTTGGTCATTTTGTGTCATATATTGTGTTATATTTTGTCGTATTTCATAAATTCATGTCATATTGCATTATATCCTCCACGGAGAAGAAATCATTTTTAAGAATAATCTTACAAGTAGTTTTATTAATGCAACATTCAGACACATCTGCCTGAGTTTGGCTTTGCTGAAGCACCTTCAGATCATCACTAATCCTCCTTATTTATTTCATATTTAACAGCTGGTGTGAGACACGGGGACAGTAAGCCTCTCCAGGTCTCTCTCTAACCATAAGACAGCTAAGTGTTGGACAAGGCTTTAAATTGGACCCAGAGAAGCTGTCTTTACTCCAGTCTCCTATAATCCCTGAGGTCTTCTTCACACCTCAGCTTGACTCTTCTTTGCTACTAATGATGAGTTTTTCTGTCCTTGCATGACTCCAGGCCTGCCTGTCGGGGCTTGATTCCCACTGTGCTTGCAGTGCACGTCCCCCTTTTCCCAGTTTCCAATTGTTCAAGGTCATTTGCTGCCAGTTCACAGTTCCTGAGTGATGCGTTTGTGATCCCTTTCAGTGATAAATCATTTTCACCCTCTGCCAGACCGTAACTTTGCTGTCTTCTCGTAGCAGAGTGAGACATGTTAGAATATCTTGTTTTGTTTGGGTTTTTTTTTTTTTTTGCTGTAATACTGATTTAAAAATAAATTGCAACAAATGCTTTCTATGCAGACCATACGTAATCACAAAAACAAAAAAGAGCCTTCCAGGTTTGTTTTTTCAGCCTCACTTTTACAACTTTTCCATTTATTGAGTTTTTTCATTATTTTCAACCGTCTAACTTACACAGAGATTTCTGCAATTACAAGGCAAAAACATTTTCAGTGTTTTGTTGAATTTGAAAAACAATTATGCAGAAATGTTTCACCCACAAACATTTTCAGACACTTAATTGGAACATTGATAACTGATGACCTGCTCCAGCAGGTCTGGCTGGTGTATTTACACCACACAATTCAACAGTAAGACAAAGCAAAGTGCTTCACGGAGACCACAAAGTTTGCTGAAACAAGATGAAGACAAATGAGACACGGTTAAAGACACATTGCAGCAAAACTCGAACTGTTTCCATTAACTGAATCCAGTGAATCAGAAGTAGCGGCAAACGGAAAGTCTCTTCTTTAAAAAGAACAGCTGCAGCAGATCTGCAGCCATTTAGGAGTTTATTACACATATATGCTGCAGAAAAACTGACCTGAAATCCCTGAAAGACTCATAACGCGCCGGAAGATCTCAAATTCAGTTTGGGCTTCAACTACTTTAAGCTTTTTAAATCAGTTTTTTTCCAATCCTGTCCCAGTATGTCCTAAACATGCTCCTACTCCAACAAACCTGATGTGAAGACCCGGAATGGAAAAGCAGCCATTTTTAATTAATTTAGGGATCCATTTCATCATAGGACATATGAACTTTTCTGCTCTTAGAGAGCAGTCTGTGACTGATACGTCTTTCACACAGACCTGTGAAGATCTGATTACCATCATTAAGTCTAATAAAGATTATTCTATGAAGCAGCTTTTTCTAATTTAATCTGAGACAAAAATGTTATTTAGGTAACAGCAGGATGTTTTTTCAACTGACTTGATGCATCTTGAATCAGATCCATTTTTGTATGTTTTAATAAAGAGCTGAAATGAGTTATACTTTAAAAGCTGAAGCTAATAGATCCATTAAAGAAGAACTTTCCTCTTGAAGCTCTTAAATGTGATGGGCATGTCGGGATGGAAATCAAAGAAATTAGATAGTGGACAGAAATGGAAAGCGGGACATTTCTGCTGCATTTAAAGGAATTACAAGCAGAGCAGCTTCAGTTTTTCTTAAATGGAAGAAGATTAAAGCAGTTTTAGATTCAGCTGCACAGTCAAGCATTGAACCTGCCAGACAGGTGCAGAATGAAGCTGCACCTTTAGTGATATATATACACATGTTTATTCACATATGGACACAACAAAGCAGATCAATAGATCTCAGATCAGGTCATAATCCTATCACTAGGACCATGCTTGCTCATGTAGTTATTTGGTTCCCTTATTACCTGTAAATATGTACCAGTAAAAGAAACTTCAAATTACACACAAAATCTAAACAAATTTTTCAATCAAAACTTTATTTGTAAAGTGCATTAAGACCCATAAGAATGACCAAAGTGCTGTAAACATGCATGTAAAAAAAAATAGAGATTAATATTGACATTGAACACAATTATCTGTTTGTGTTTTCTTCAGTACGAGTAATTTTTATCATTTATGGTATTTCTGTCTTGAATCTTGTAGCTATATGGTGATATGTGGGGTAAGCTGGAGATTTGCGTGGTTTGAATTCAATTTTCATTCATGTATTGTTTAAATCTTGTTTTATGAGGAGACTCCAGGAAGAGGCATCTAATGGGGATCCTGGATATAAATAAACAAGACAAAACAAAAACTACATTAACCTCCTTATATTGCAGCAATGTAGCAGAGAAAATAAGTAATAAAATAACTTATACACACACAGACGACTGTTTACTTTGCTGATGAGCAAATTGTATTACAAACTCTTTATATCATTAATTTCATATGACTCATGTCTTCAGCCCAGGCTCAGATCTAAATGAAGCCTTTCAATCGGAAGATAATTATTCTAATAACTCTTTCTTTCCACACTGCTGCACAGCTATAAAAAAAAGGAAAAATGTAGATTTGATCAGATTGGAAACACAGCATGATGCAGTGACTCAGTCTGTTCAGAGCTGCTTATGTGCACGAACGTCTTCACCTGTGTGTCGGCCTTAGCTCTCAGAGCAGTGTTTCCATCCCTTCACAGGACATTGCATCACTGGTTTCCATCCATTACTCCGACACAAAGTCTAATGCAAATGAAACTCGTCTAAATCTTCACTCCAATATTCCCAAAGTACAGAACTAGAAAACAATCCAGGCTTTTAAAGATAAAAAAAAAAAACGCAATTATGATGCGTTCAATAGACCGTGGAAAATCATTTTCTGACAAAATAAAGGAGATATTCACAAAATTATTTTTTCACTGAAAGTAGTTGTAAAAACTTTGTTCCAGTAAATTTAAACCCTTTACAAAATAAAATATGATAACTTTACGAGGTTCTCTTGTAAAAGGTCAGAGGTCCTGAACTACCAGCTTAAAGCAGAGGAGCTGCTTGTTGAGCCTGTTTGTGTTCGACACAGATCCACCGTTTAGGGAGGAAATGGAGATCATGAAATGTACTCTTTTATTATTCATTTCAAAAAGAAACAACTAGAAGGTGACAAATAAACGATCTTGAGAAATGGAAAAAATTGTTTTAAGGATATATATATATATATATATATATACAGTATATAAGAATATATCCTTAATGACTATAAAGAAAAATTTTAAAGCTATTGTTCCAAAAAATCTTCAAAAGAAATATAAATAAAAAGGTGTGTTTGTGTCGTCATTTATTTTGATAACCAATAAATTTCAAACTAAATTTGAACTTGCTTAATCTATGTGTTTGCATGCAGTTGAAGCTTGTTTGTGCTTAATAAGAGCCTTTTGCAGAGAAAAGCAACATGTAGGAGGGTGCGAGAAAGCTTATGCATTATGCATTTATACATTTATATGTATGTGATGTAATTAACCCTGTACATGAACACATAGTTTGATCATGTGAAACAATTTACTCTACAAAGTTGGTTGAGGAGGTCTGGAGCTTCCCCACTATTAACTGGGAGGCAGGGTACACACTGGAGAGGTCGCCAGTCCATTGCTGGGCCATGACAACACCCATGTTTGTTTGTTTTTTTTTGTAACTTTTTGTCACCTTGTGCTTTTGTGTTTTTCCTCTTGTTTCAAGCAACCAAATAAAAATAAAGTTGAAAAAAACGTTTATATGTGAGGTCATTGTAAAGTGTTTATTGTTGAAGACAGCTTTGTAAATTCAGTACATCATTGTTTGTGACAACTTCACACTTTATCCTCCACTAGACAGATAGACAGACAGGCAGGCAAATTATTTGTGCTTGTCAGTCAATTAAACTGGGTTACTTGGTTATTAAATATTTAGCTCCTAAAAATGCTGTTTTCCAAATTGTAGCTTCCAAAAGGCGTCAAATAGACACAAATTTAGTTTAATAGGCTCTTTTGTCACATATTTAATTAATCATGTGACATCCAGTTCGGTTCAAGCTGCAACAATTTCTTATTCTTCCAGAAAAAATATCTGAATGTGCAGCTTGTGTTCACGTGACATCTGGCACGCAACCCCCTGTCCTCTAATGAGCACCGGAGGAGCGATGATGATGCTCATTTAAAGTCTGCTTCCACCGCATGGTGCTGATGGTTGACATTTACAGACACCCGTGGTTCTGCTTTTACATGTTTTATTTATATATTTATTCACCTCAACTCAGATCAAACTTCTTGCAGATATATTGCATCTCCTGTAAAGACTCGTGCACAATAAGTTACTTGTTATTGACCAGGCGGGTCTATTTTATTAGCACACATACAGCTTTGCGTATTTACAACAATCATCTCATACAGTTATTTTACCTTTTGGTTAAAACTGTTGAATTTGGCAACTTTCTTAAATAATCCAGTGATTGTGTGAATCCAAGATTCATTCAAGATTTCTTTTGAAATAAATGCACTTATCTTTAGACATTCAGTCATGGACGTTTCGGCACACCTCATAGATGCAGAATGGAACAACACTGCGCAGACTTGTGATGCGTAATTACGCGCGGACAGTACTGAGGCCAAGCATACATAGTTATTATTAAACAAGCAATGTCACAGTGATGACGTGTTTTTTTTCCACACAAAATAAGTGGTTTCTATTCGTTTACCTAACTTATGGCATTGCTTTAGTTTGTTGCCAGGCAACATGTGTTTAGAGACTAAAACAGTTTTCAGTTTAATCATCGTGCGCATTCGGTGCGTCCTGGCTGCAGTTGATCAACACATTACGCGTTTCTTAAAAGTCACCCACAAAGCTTAAAGGACTATCCTCTATGCATCAAACCTCGCACTTTGTCCCTGAACTCCTTCCTCATGAGGCAGTAAATGATCGGGTTCAGGCAGCTGTTGGTGTGCGCCAGACACACGGTCAGAGGAAACACGTACGTGTGGACTATGTAGTAGGCTTTGTCCCAGTTGGCAACGTTCATCTTTACCAGCACACTCCACAAAGTGATGGCATGGTTTGGCATCCAGCAAAAGAAGAAAGATAGCATGATGATGGTGATAGATTTTGTGACTTGAGATCTCCGCTTGGGGTTGCTTGTTTGCATGCTCCTTTTGCGGATGAAACGCAGGAGCATTAAGTAGCTGATAGACACGATGGACATCGGCAACACAAAGCCTACTATTATTTTCTGTATGTGATAAACCGCTAACCAGTACTGTCCACCTGGAAACCTCATTAGACAAAGTTTTTCACCTGTCACGTTGGTGACTGTTGAGAAAATCGACGTCGGCGCTGTTGCAACTGTCGCAAGTGTCCAAATAATTGCGCAAATCCATTTGGCGGAGCATGACCTCTGCACCGTGCTGTTCTTCAAAGCAGAAGCGAGCGACCAGTAGCGCGTAACGCTCATGGCTGTGAGGAAGAAAACACTGGCGTACATGTTCATCACAGTGACGGAGAGGACGATTTTGCACATTGCGTCTCCAAACGGCCAGCTGAAGTCCAGCGCGATGTCCACGGCCCAGAAGGGCAGCGTGAGCACGAACTGCAAGTCCGTCACTGCCAAGTTCAGCACGAAGAAGTTGACTCTGGACTTCCTCCTCTCTTGCTTGACCCTGATAAAGAAGAGGACCAGCAAATTTCCAACCAGACCCGCGGCGCATACGACAGAATAGACGAGGCAGATGAGGAATCTGAGCATCGGGCTCCCATCAGCTGTCACGTCGATATCCTCCAAGTTGCTGAAGAGGTCCAGTTCAGTCAGCGACCTGTTCAAACAAACGCTCTCATTGCAGTCACTCATACTGCCAGCAGCTAACAGGATTCGAGATATTTTAGATCCCAATGTACAATTCATACTCGAACAGTTATGTCCATGTGGGATTTTCATTCCATATCCTGTGTGTCCACCTCGCGTCCTCTCCTCTCCAAGCACCCTGCATCACTGACTTAAACACCGAACAGCGCGTTATAAACCGCTCCACCGCTTTGCTCCTCATTCAATCAGCCCGTGGGTGGGGTTAAGTTCTTTATTGGCGTGCGTAATGCGCGTAAAGGAACGCTTACTCTGAATCCTACCAATAAAACATATTTTTAAACAAATATGTTGTGATTGTTTCATTAGTGGTAAAAATGTGGAGCATCTTAAATCAAAGCAAGAGTCCGATGAAGTTAGAGGTTTTGCTTGACAGAAAGAGGAGAAAATGGATCTTTGCTGCCACCCAGTGCTCCGCTGGAGCAGGATGGCATAACTTCAGCTCTGCAAATCAAAGAGGAATGGCACCAAGAAGTAGCAGAATGCATTTTATTACATCTACTTTTCTACATAAACAAGTAACATTCAATAAGTAAACAATTTTTTCAATGCAGGTAATAAATATTTTTTCACTTGGTATATTTGTACAAACTGACATGGGTCTTCTGTACACCTCTTTCCCTCCTTGAAAAGCTTTTTTTTTATTTATTACTATGTTGTTTTTTTATTTTGGAGCTGTGAAAGAAAAACCTGTGAATAAGGCAGTGAGTGCAGGTGGTGACTCCAGTCTGACTTGGAGATAATTTCAGTTGTGTGAGACTCTTCATTGGATACAGTCATTTTTTCTTCTTTTTTAATAATAGTACAGCTTTCATTTTCTAAAAAATATATAAATTATTTTATTCTCTCGCTCTGAACTGACACACAAAAGCATATGAACGGACATCAAACACCCAACTTTTCCTTTTTAGGGTCCCGTACAGACGTAATATACACGTTTCCCTTTTATTCAAGGTCATGACGACTAGAGTTGAGCTGCTTATCAAGGTTGCCAACAAAACTCCTTTGTTACAGAGTGACAGAAAGAAATCCCAAACTCAACAGCAGCTGCTTGTTCTCTACAACATACATTTACCACTAATCACAGCACGGGAGAGAGCGCTGGACTCTGGATGAGGAGGAGGAGCTGACTTTTTTTTGGTAATCTCCCATACAGATCCTTGCATGTAGAAACACATTCAACACGGTCTGCTCGCACACTTCACTGAGTCTCCATGTTCATCTGCATGACAGTCGTGAGGACAGAAGCCACAATAAATTAGGTTGTGATCAAATGCATTCGGTTACGTTAAGCATCTCACCAAGCATCCAAACACTGGCGATGAAAATTCAAGCGAACGTTACAGAAATCTCCCACAGCAGAGCAGACAGGCAATGCGTCATAATAAAGGCACAAACACACAGAAGGAGTTTGTACGATAAGTTACAAACCTACGACGGAGGCTTCGCTCACTGCTCTACAGCTCCTGGTTTCTGCATCTTTAAATGTTTAAAAAACAAATTAAATTAGAGTTGGAAAACCTTTCTTTGAGTCCAGAGTGGCATGTTAAAGAAGAAACAAATCTCATTTTAGCCGATGCAGACCAGTCACTCGTGCAGCTTATAAGGAATTCTGGAAAGATATTCTGGAACAAGATTCCTGGAGTTTAGTTGTTTATCTGCAGTTTGTAGCCGTTAACATGTTTTGTTGAAAAGTGTTTTTCCCCTAAAAAAAGTTTTTGATCGTTTTTCTGCTACTAAACCGCCTATGAGAACAATTTTAGTGCTTCTTCTTGGTTAAAAACATTAGAAGTTATAGTTTCTCCTTTTAGAAGCGGAGCTCAGTTAAAGTTGCCGACTTTCCAAACTTGAGGCCTATTTTAGGATAAAAACTGGAATCAAATCAAACAGCAGTAGAAATGTTTACAATTCAATCAAGTTTTTTAACAAACTTTTTGGGTTTTGTTTGCCTTTGAGCAAATCACAGGCGATGGTTTTTGAACCTTAAGCTGTAATTAGCTTTTGAATTCAGTCAATGTGTTTTTGATGAGATGATTGGAAGCTCAGAGCACCCAGCTGGTGCTCGTTGGTAGAAAATAAGTGGAAATGCATGTTTATGTCCCGGTAATAAAACAACAAAGATAAGGAGTCAACAATGTGCAGCCGGTTAATCTTCGCTGTTTCAGTTTTAGCGTATTTGCTAAACAGCTGAAGCAGATGGGATCAAATTTTCTACAACTTATACGTTAAATTTGGACCCAACAATGTGATGAATGAGTGAAACTGTCTAAAACTTGCTGCACCTGAAGATTAGTTCAATGCAATGCAGCGTGTTCACACCCGTACGGCTTAACCACATGGATAGAAGTAGCTTTGCATTTCTGTACCAGAACCTCGCTGGCTTCCTGAACTCCCACGACCTCCTGAATTAATCGATAAAATAATAAATCATATATATGCTAATTAAGCATGTGTTCTGTGCCCTTATTAAAAAGCATGACCCCAGTTGGCTTCTGAGGAAACACACAGACGCATTTCAACGGTGAAATCGCTGCACAACACCTTCCTCCAAAGTCATGCTGCTGGCAAATAATCATCTAATGCAATTTAAATAAAATCACAGCAGCTCCCAAATGACAGCGGCTCACACTCTCAGTCACTTTTTGCAAAAATATAATATATAGACATAAGATTACAAAATAAATAAAATACTGCACAACACAGGAAATACACAAAACTTGTTCCGCCAGGTTCGGTTCCCATGAGAAGAGCGAGGAATGAGGCTGAAAAAGCCGAGGAAGGACAGAGAAAAGAGGAAGAGGGGTCATTCTGTGTCTCCTCGTAAGCTGTCGTGGAACAGGACGGTGAATGTGAGGTGAAGGGGGGTGCTGTCAGGAGTGATTATTTCACCGTCGCTGGAATAATTAGGTTTTCCAGTGTGCTGCTCGTCTCCGGCGTCCGGAAGCACAGAGGCTGATAACAGCTGACGCGGGGAAACTTTCAAGGACGCAGAATGGACGTAGTGGCGTACAGACAGGACAGAGCAGGAGGGACACCGGAGCCACAGGAGTTGGTTTACAATGGATCTCTGCAGCCCGGTTCTGACTGTAAATGTAAGAAAAAATCCCAGAAGACTCCAGTTTTAAAAATGTACGATACATTCACAAGCAAACCCTGCGTGTACCGCCACACACTTGGAGGTATCCTAACGTCGTCGCGTTCGCTTTCTCTTAGCGCTTCTTTCCTATCTGTTTTCTAAGCTCCAGGAACTCCATGCATTTTTAAATAGTCTGGTTCTGTACCGAGGTGAGGCTGAAATGCGGAGACGCTCTTCTGTAACCATGGCACCAAACAACCTGCTTCCATTTTTCTACTCCTAAGATGGGTAAAGATACCAGTGGCGAGTCAAAACTTCTGGAAACGATGGGGCAGAGGTTGAGGGAGGGAATATTTAAGACATTAAATTAGAAGTCCCTCTCCACAAAACACGCTTTGAAGCACGCACATAAACAGGCACTAGTTCAAACTTGGTCACATGCTATGGATGCCGCCGGTGTCCTTTAAAAGGCCCGATGCCACTGCTACGGCAGCTTCATCGGAGTTCCTCTTTAACAGTCAACTGAGAAGTCGAGACGACAGAAAGAGACAGAGTGGAAATGAAAAACTCTCTGACTAAACTGGCACACAAATGCGACTCCACTCCGGCCACTGCGAGCAGTTTCAGAAGTACCTTTTTTCTTTTTTGGCATTGTGCAAAAAATAATAATAAAAGAACAGAGAAAGAAAAAGTTTTCCAGCTTAAAAGTCTAAATTGGCAATTATAACTAGTTTTATATCTAAAACGTTGTATGGAGGCAGCGTTTTTACACGGAATGAAAAGTAAAACTCCCAAAATGGCTACTTTCTGCTTTCACACAATAACCTGAAGGTCAAAGGGAATGCATGTATAACTGTTTAAATATCACACATAACTTAAAAGCTTATTAAAACCACAAGCACACGAGTACACTGTCAATTTCAGCGTCTGAAAAGTTCTTCTCACTGGAGTAAAAACAAAATATGCGAAATGTGAACATGAGAGAAAGTTAAGAACTTAATGCTGAAGAGATGGAAAAATCCAAACAGGACAGAGAAGAGCAGAAAAGACGACAACATGGCGTTCGTAGAAGCTCTCGATAGGAGAAAAAACTCAGTCCTCCACTTTAAAATCAGCGACAAAAGCAGCTCACTAGACTGAAAATGTTCTGATTTAACATACAAAAGTAAAAGAGGAAAATAGATTTTGTTCTCTGTACACGGTGCCACTCCTGGTGTTTGTAAAAAACAGAAAGAAAATGGAGAAAAAAGGAAAATAAGCCTTCCATCTTGGTGTTTTTGCTCAGGTAGCATCTCTGCTGCTTGTGCCAGGTTGGTACCAGCAGAGCAGTGATGTGGGTTCTCATGCTGGAGGTGCACAGCTGACCCCTTAAAGCCACGTCACCTGCTCATGTCATTAGTGCTCTTCTTGTCATCACACAAAAGTTCAGTTTGATGACTTTGGGCCAAGTCCGGTCCCTGCAGTCAGTCTGTTACAGCATGAAAGCTGAGCCCAGAGAGCCGCTCGAACTCCTCCTGAGTCAGTCCAGCGATATAATGTCAGGTATCCCACCGTAAATAGCTGCCACCGCTGCTTCGGCGCTGCTCCTGCTGGCCACCACCCCCGGGTGTGTGTGCGAGGAGTGTGAGATCGTGTGTGAGGACGAGTGTGTGGAGTGAGTATCTCGAAGACTGCTGGATGACACCAGGCTGCTGCTGCTGCCCGAGTTGCTCACCGCCCCGTTGCTTGGCGCGGTTAGCGAAGGGGCTGACGAGGCTCCTGATTGGTCGAGGAACAGCTGGGAGGTGGAGGAGGAGGTGCTGTAGGGCAGGAAGCGGTTGAGAAGCAGCTCGTGGTCGTCTGAGGCCGAGGCGGCGGCTGCTGCTGCCATGACCATGTTGTAATGCTGCTGCGTTGGAGGAAAACAGAGCAGTCGGTGAGATCGCTATATTACATTACATTTGCCACATAAATAACGCTAAACGTGTTTATTGACACATTATTTTGTAGGAACTGATTATAAATGTAACTTTTGATATTAACCAAGTATTTCAGCTAAATATGTTTTAAGTTTTGTTGTTTAAATTGTCCAAAATGAGCTGAACTAAAATAAAAGTGTTTAAAAAGTCTCTTGTGTTGTCTGTGTTAAAAAAAACATTTTGTCAGTGAGATTTTTTAAACAGTCATAAAGATTTTCTTGTGACAGCTCCAGAAATAAACTAGATAACAAAAGGATTTAGGTTGAGGGCTGATTCCTCTGGTAAACAATGTGCTGCCTTTGCACATTTCCAGCTTCAACAGCCACCAAAAATCTTTATTTAACTACATTAACGTTGACGTGTTGTGATCAGGATGCTTGTGATCACTCTGTACACGATCAGTAATCAAATATTAGGGACAGAAGGATCTTTTTTAGGTTTTTGACATTATATATTTATATTCCTGCTGTATGCTAACTCCATAGAAAAGCCCCCAGCGAGCTAGCAGTGCTAACCACAACGTCACTGACGTCTAGTTTAAAGCATATTTAACATGATTTTATTATTATGTTGAAACCTGAGACGTAGCCCTGATATAGGTTTGTTTATCCATAAATATTCTAAATGTATTGATAAGAAATGGAAGCAATAAGAGTCCAAATAAAATCACAGTTGTTGTGAAGCATCTGGTTAAGTGCGGCAGAGTTGTGGTCATGTGATAATGTAACATAACACGTGTATTAAACACCACAAGAATGACATAATAATGTATTCAAAAGGAGGATTTAAGTAAAAAACAAAGATCTTTGCTGAACCCTGGTGGTGTCCAGCTTCAGCATCTTTGGCTAAATTTGTCCACATCTGGAGGCAACTGTCAGATTTTCTGCCCTCATTTTTCTGGAGTTCTTACATTTGGTTGCATAATTCTGGTGAATAAAAAATAGTGAGGATTAAAGAATGAACAGCGTGCGAAAATGTTTTACATTACATTGTTTTGTATTCTCTGGCAGCAGAAATCCTAAAGAGAGACATCTCATACCCAAAGCAGTTGGATCCCACACTTCAGGCTGAGCATGACATTTTTCTCTCTCCCACTTTTTTTTTTTTGGAAGACTACTCCCATTTGTCAAACTTTTTGCTCTCATGACTCCTTAAATAGCCAACAGAAACTGTAATCCAGACGTAGTAGAGATGAGAACACAGCGTGTTTTCCATCAAACCTCTGCAGAGCAGATTTATCCTCAGGAAGCACAGAAGGACGTTTTGGTTTCATAACCTCAGAGTCTTTATTCTAAAATCAATCTTTGTCACAGCAATGTCTGCTTTAGCTGTTAAATTTAATACAGCAAACCGATAAACGTACCTGATGATTGTCTCCTTGTAGAAAAGAGAAGAAATTCAACTCTGGAAAGTGATCAGAAGAGAGTCAATCATCCAAACAATCAATAGCACAGATGCAAATGTGCCAGATGTGTAGAAGGAGGACAGTGATATTAAAATAATTAAAATACACTGTATTATTTACAAAAGGCTGTTTTTTAATGACTTATGATGAAAATATAATAATTTTTAAATTGCAAAATAAAGAAATCATATTAAAACTTCTCTAGCAATACTTTATAGGTTAGAGAAACTGCAATACTTAAAATATATAAAAATAAATCAAAGCAAATTAAATAATGTAGTTAATAGAAAAATACACTGTAACTACCAAAGATGCATTATGAAAACAGACTGTCTTATAATATGTTGTATTATAATATTTATTAGACTAAATATATTAAGTTATAAATATCTTTGTTTTGAATAAAATAAATTAAAAATAAAAGCTCAGACTAAAACTTTGTCGAAGCTGCACCGAGTCTGTGAATAAAAAGTGAAGTAAGAGTTTTTTTTATGCAGCGTATGAAACTATTCACACAAAATGCTAATATGTCTGGTTTAATTTAAACTCTTCTCATGTAGCTTTGAGTCTATCTTTAAGTAGGGCTCATTATTTGGTTAAAATTAGAACTGCATACATTTCCTGAAACTTTATGTGACCACTTTAATACTTTTCTATATTTCAAAGTTTCTGTTGTTACCTGCGCATGAAGAGAGATCTCCAGAGAACATTATCAGTGTTTCTTATCCAACCATGCACTGTTACTGTATTTATTTCCTACATTTCCAGAGCAACATGTGAATAGTACATTTTTAGTCTTTTCAGTAAACACACACCGTAACACACTGCTGTTAGCAGCTTTCTACTTGATCAGTATCTGGTGGACTGGAACAGATGTTACTGGGGAAGTTTATCTGTTTGGAGCCCGTGAAACATTCGCTGCAACATTCTTACTGAACTTAGGTCAGACTCGCAGCATCCAGCATTTATACAATCAACCTTAAATCTATTTATATACTTCCATTAAAGAAAATACTACATTTACAATAATCACTCAATAATAGAAAATAAAAAATTGCTGTATTATAATTTAGTTAATTAATTTTGTATTTATATATAAGCAGAAAACAGTATCTTGATTTTTACAAAATTGCTTTTTATTATTACTTAATATTAATTTTATTTATTATTATTTTACGATGAATACATCTGAACATGACTGCAAAATTACATTGCAGATAATGAGCTTACTGGAACTAATTTTAACTTCCCTGTATGTTTTTAGACGTACCTGGCAGGTCGTTCGGGGTGTGGTAGTAGGGTCTATAGTCCTGGATGAGTGGGGGGACTGGAGGGATGTAGCCAGGGTCTATCGCTGGCATGCTGGGGGTGCGGCTCACAGGTGAGGCCTGATGGTGAAGGTTCAACACGCTACTGGCAGAAACAAAAGCAGGTGAAAAGTGAGATAAGCTGGTAATCATAATTAGTACTTTTTATCTGCTGGGTAAGTCACAGGCCGTTCTGTCTCCTCTGCTGCACTGGAAAGGTAAAAACCTTTGAACAGTAACGCTCGCAGGGTTCATTAAAGTCAAATGAAGCAGCAGATGCTCTCAGTGCTTATGAATTTTAATTTGGGAGAAACTGATGCTGTTAAACTCTCAGGGTGATGAGGATTTAAAACTTTAGTCAGTTTGTTTGTTACCTAAAAAGTTCACTCATTTTTCATGATTCTGAGGGTTTATCAAACATTTAATCCTTGTTGTTCTCATTTTTTATGCCAGTGGTATAACAACAGGCTGAACTCTAATCCTGTATCACTCCTCTCAAGACACACATCTCATCAGACGCAGATGTTTCTCAATCGCTGCACCAGGTGTACCCCGTGTGCTGATGTAAAATGTCTGAATACACTTGCATCGGTAAAAGTCTGCACACAAATACCCACATGAGCCTCCGTTTCAGTTTAAATGCTACTGTGTGTGGAGATGAAAAGACAACATCATATGTGCGTCTCACCTTTTATTAATGGCGGGTGGTGAGGTTGGGGACAGAGAGGGACATGCTCTTTTGATAGGAGGGGGTATTGGAAGAGGTGGAGGTGGTGGGGGAGGCGGCGAGTCCGGGCCTTCCTCATCTGAGGAACTGTCCAATGTCAGGTCAATGACTTCCACTGTCTTCCCGTTGCTGCTGTCGCCATGGCTGGAGGAAGAGGAGCTCCTCTGATCGGAGCCTTCAGACGTCCTGCTGGAGCCTGCAGAGCAGCACCGATATCTCAGCACGCTAAGGAAAGAAAGCACTAGAAAATACAGCAAATGTGTTCTAACGTGCATAAAAGCACATCTCACCAGCTCCAAAAAGAGCTAAAAAATCTGTTACTATGGAGACCAGCAGTTTACTCAGTGGTAACATTACAAAGCAAAAACAAATAAGCAGCAGATATAAATACAGGTCTTCCTTCTTTATTCTCATCCCAGCTCACCGTCCAGCCCGTTGTTATAGGACGCCGACACCTCCTGCACTTCCTTCTTAGACCTCATGGGGGCCCAGTTACCATCTTCCTTAAACTGGATCTCATCACAGTCCGTGCAGCTGTTCAGGATCTCCACAAAAAGTCTGAAAGCAACAAAATATAAGCATCATATAAAAACAAAACTAATAAAACACACACACACTCACTCAGGTTTTACACAAAATCAGCAAAAGGGGAAATATCTTCCACTTAAAAGTCATTTACGGAGTGAGGGTTGATATCTATTTGTGCCTTGGTATAAGTCTTTTGATAAGTGAGTCTTCAGAAAACACCCATCAGGTTTTAGAAAAACCTTTTGACTTGAAATCTACCACAAACAATAGCTGCTGATTACACACACACACACACGCACACACACACACACACACACACACACACACACAACTGCAGGATGTTTATCATATAAACCTGATTTAAAAAAAGCCGTATAAGTGGATATATCAGCCACTTACCCATCAATGATGAGGTGCTCGTAGGGGGCCTTCTTGTCACAGACAGGGCACACCCAGGTGGGCTTCTTCTCATTCATCTGGATGTAGAGGGTGGCGTCAAAGCATTGCAAGTGGGAGCATGTCAGCGCCCGGCATGGAATCATCAACCGCATCTTCCCCAGCTGCACAATGGGCACACACATCACATGTGGCCAGCGTATCGAAGAGAGAAACAAAAACACGCAGAAGGGATGAAGGGTTTGGGTGTACAGGATGCATAAATGTTGCAAATATACCAAACCCTGATAGAAACACACACAGGCAGACATGCTTCTGATTGCAAGTTTTGCCTGCAGAACACGCTAAGACACGTACACAGCAAAGGAAAAACATAAGAGAATGGGCAAACGTGTTTTGGCATGAGTGAATTTCTGAACTGCTGATTACCGGGCAAAGCAGCGAAACTCGAAGGCTCGTCGTGGCTATTTCACTGTCGGGGTCCGCTGTTAGCTTCTCCTTGACTGCAGAAAAAAATATATGAGTGAGCGAGACAGATGGTCTAATACTCCTTTATGTTTAGGACATATTCATGTCTGAATCTTCTCACAATGCAACTCACACATCATAACACACACATGTATCATCTGGCTTAATGATAATGACAAAACAACTAAAGAAACGTTTTTATATGAGTACATAGCAAAGTGTATCCGAGTAACTTTTAAGTCCAGCGATACTATTTCTGAGAAGAAGCACAAACCAACTTTACTTCTACAAACAATGGTTTTCAAAAAATCAGATTTAATGGAATAAATATCCTCCGCTATTTATGTCATTATGATTTATTCTTTATTAAAACACAGAGTTTTGTATGATTAAATCAACACTTAGGAGCAAAAAAAATACATTAAAGTTCAACAAAATCACACATTTAAATCCAACCAGTTGACAAGAAACCTCACAACTAATTAGGTTAATCTGCAAAAACAGCTGAGCAACGAGATCATAAGTTGATGTTATCAGGTAGAGTAAAAAGTTACTATTAAGATTTAGAGAATCTGAAGAAATCTCTGTATAGAGGGGAAAAGCAGCGAGGTTGAGGAACATGCAGCGGTAAAATCTGTGTTTGCAAAACATTTCCATTCATATCAGCAACAATAAAGTGAAACCAGAACATTGTGTTCTCTGTAACAGCGAGGAGAGAAAGCATCCCGCTTTTTTTGTATCAGCCCACAGTTTAAAAGCTGGCATGAAGGATGTTACTGGGTTGTACCAATTCCCATGAAATGGGTAAGCTTTAAAAAGCACCAAATGCTTTCAGAGAGATATGAGCCAGGGTTTGGAGCGAAGCATGCTACCAACCATAGATCTCTTTTCAAGGAAATACCTAAAATATTTGTGAAGCAGAAGAACCTGGTGCTGAACTACATGCTTGCGATACAAGGCTGCCAGTCTGAAAAAATGATCTCTTTATGTGAGAAAACATTTAACCAAGAAGACCCTGAAATCACAGATCAAACAAGAATGAGGAAGAAAATGTTACTGACAGACCAGATGAAGTTTTTTCTGCAGCCTTTGCAGGAAACACAAAGTACCTGCAGCCAACTGTGAAATGTGTGCTATTTGACAGAAGCTTTTTCCATTCCAGTCATCAAGTCCTGTGCAATCACAACAAAAACCACCCACCCAAAAGGCCTTCTGATAACCCACTGATGGATATTTTCCTAACATAAACCATCTTTTGACATTGACTGAAGTTCTGTAAACTTTTCTCCTCAGAAAGCCGTGCTCTGACATATTCCTGGTTATTACAGCGGCGGCTTTACAGCTGGACACGCTGCCTTGTATTTCACATTTTCTCTCAAATCACTCCAATTTGCAGGGAAATCTTTTTGATCAGTGATTTTAGCTTGACACTCATGTACACAAATCCTTCTCAGTAACATTTTGATGGATTCAGATTCGGGAAAAACACTTTTAGGGGGAAAGGAGATCAAAGATTTACTCCATGTGATTGTAGAACAGCTCTCAGGTGACTTATGTCACGGATTGTTATTTTTGGAAGGTTTTTCTGGAACAGGAAGGGCTGATTGATTTGCACATCTTCACATTGTGTTACTAAACCTTTTTTGTAAAATGGGGAAATGGGGTAGTATTTAGTAAGGTCCATACTGAGCCTGACAGGAAAAAAAGTTAGTAAAAAATAGAAAATAAATTAAAAAGAGTCTGAAAGTCCTTACTGAGCGCTCTGGAGTGGTCTGGGTTTCTGATGCCTTTTGCCCGTAGTCTCTGCAACAGCACTGTGGACGACTGCTGCCTCACCAGATAAACTGCCATGGAGTAACTCTGTTAATACACAGGAATACACAGCATGATGTAATAATACTTTCACTCATTTTTACTTCCTAAACATGGACATTTTCTCCACTAGAGTCAAAGCTGCCTTAAACACTGCTAACTTCCGGTCTTGGTAAAGAGAAGTCAATATTGCTCTCAGGCGGTTTTCAGTTCAGCTCAGAGTAAAACAGGAAGGCAGGTAGCGCTTGTGTACTGGAGGAGTACATGCTCCTGCTGGGAGAAGTATCCTACACTTCCCTTCATCCACCCCTATATCTATCATTTCTAGTCAAACATACACCAAATAACATATGTATATCTCTAAAATTAACCTTCTGCTTTCCCTTAGCAAGCGTTTTTTAGAGTTGCATTTTTTTGCACTATTTTTCCTGTAAAGAAGAAGAAAGTAAACTTTTGCTTATATGAGATTTTCATTTTATTAACTATACATTTAATTTAAAATAAAGAGGTTTGTATTCTGTTTCTTGAACATATAAAGTAGTTCTAACATAAAAAATGTGTGATTATGTGTCTTATGGCACACCAATCTGATCCGGCATGCAATTATATCTGGGCTGCGAGATCATTTTAGATTATTATTATTAATAATACCCCGGCAATATGAAGCACTGATAACACAAACTACAGATCCCACAATGCAGTGCTTCAGTCTTTACCTTATCTGTTAAATGTAAACCTGAGTAAAAATACGGGTTTGTGAGATGGACGCTGATTTAAGATGGAAAGACTCTTGTGCTATGAATGAAAGTGACATGACTGCACAGGTGGACATCTCCATCCGTGCAGTGGACGCCATTTTGCACGTTAGAGGAAACGTTGGACATTTAATCGATGCACGCAACAACGACTGGAAAAGACAGTTTTGAAAACGTTTGTCAAAATGTAACCGACATGAAACTGGACAAACTTACTGGACTTCCAGCTGATGCAGCAGCGGCTATGTACAGTGGAAAGGTGAACCAGTGGGGATGATGGGAGTAAAGATGCAGGAAGATAAACTACTGGTAAGTTCCCAGCAGATCACTGCATCACACGTCAGCAAGCTTTATGTGGTATGTAATAAGCTCTGTAATGCAAACTATAAACTTTATCCTAACTAAAAGTTCAAATTAACGTTAATTTCAGTCACTTATAGATTGATTCAGTTTCCCAGCATTCCTTATCATGCAGAGGTGCATTGTGGGGAAAGTTTTTGAGCTCAGGAAGGAAATCTGTCGGTTCATGGACAATAAACGGACGTAACTGCCTTACAGTTAGATCTGGCCCGTTGAGGATGTGGCCGTCGGTGAAAATGAGTTTGAAACCCCTGATTTAGCATCAATTTGTTAACAAACAACCAGATTTTTTAAGTCATATGCTCAGATTTCAATCCATCTAGGGGCAACAGAATGAGAATCACCTGCAAGCGTTTCTGAAAAATTCAGAACAAATGAAATTTATATTAATTCAAAAAGTGATGGAGCAACATAAACATGTTGGTTTTCCATAATTAGACTATTTATTATGAATTGGCATGAATTGACATCTGTAAAGTGTCCTGACATGACATTGGCTACATGATGTTTTTTTTTATTTTCACCTTTAGATTAGGTGGGTTGAGAAGGATTCTGATTGGACGGAGGGCAGATGTTTACAGACATAAAAACAGAGCAAACTTCCTGCTTTAATCTTTAACATGGAAAACCACATTATAAGTACCGTTTTCATGTTTATTTAGATTATAATTGTAAAGTACCAGCTCGTCACGAACGCATTTTCAGCAGCTTCCAAGGAAAGGGATCATATATTAAGACGGGAGGGCGAAGACCGTGTGGCCATGGCAACGAGCATGTGCAGAACGACGGGGATGGTCAGATGGTCATTTTTCATCAGTTTAAAGCAGATTTAACTTTTATTCGGAAAGAAAACTTAAATGTAAACCACTGTTGTCAAGCGGCGCCATACAAATAAAGTTGAATAGAATTATAAGTCAGTGCGAGTCAGTAGAGCAGAGTTGCAGAAAATGATTTGTTTGATGTCTTAGCTATTAAAAAAAGAAACAAAATGACTAATTTAGAAACAAACGTGAAACCTAAGAAAAGCAAGTAAAATTTTTACAAAAAGTTCCAGAACTGTTCAGAAACCAGTATAGTTTGGTTCCTACCCTTCCGATCTCAGATGTCCATGACACCACAATGGTATTGGGGACTGTGGTGGACAATCTAACCAGTGAGGTAATGTTGATGGGCCGGCTGGGCCGCTTGGGCTCCACACCGTTTTTGGTTGGAGGAAGATAACCCTGGAAATGAAAAACAAACAGAAGAAACTTTATTATTCTCAGTAAGGGCTACAATTTCAAGAAGGGAGGTGTTTATGTAAGTGACGAGTCCTCACCGGCAGGTTGCATGGCTTCCCGTTGACTTTCACGCATAGATTGGGAGGGAAATGGTCTTCCTGAGGACAGCTCGTCTCTGACAGGCAAAACCGCAACTGAACTTGAACTGAGAAGTCACATTTGGTCCCCGAGATGTCCCTTTGAGGACAGACACAGATTCATCATTGTGTTTGTGGATAATTCATTAGCAATGCAACGTAGCTGAGTTTCTCTTACATTGAGCTGCTGATCTGCTGAACTTGCTGTGGCGTTAATGCAAAAGCAAAACACGTCTCCTGAAATCGCTGGCTGTTGTCTGACGCTGCAGAGACACAGAAAAAGAAACAGCACATTTAAAATGTCCTCTATGTTTACAAACATCACGTTTTTAACCATGACAAAATATCAGATCCCAAACACTTGTGACATTAAGATGAGAACAATCATTCCTTCTATATCCAGCTTTTCCATAAACACAAGATGGCAGGAAGCCACTCAGCATGGAAAAAAGAATAAAAGGTGAAGAAGTACCAGTGCAGCTGTGTATAAGTATTTTCATTCATAAACAGTATCATTAGTGAGAGCTTGTGTCAAAGATATGACTCACTAAAGAGCACCTGGACGCCAAAAACTAGAACTCACACTGAGGTGAAGATGAAGACATGCTCTATTTATAGGCCAACCCACAGGTGCTGGAAACAAGTGGTGCTACTAACCCACCCTGCTTTACAGGGTCTGCAGAGTCAAGAAAAGTTTGTGTAAGATGTTAGAAAAAACAAAATGATATGAAGTTTGGACTTAAAGAGGTCATATTTGATCAATTTGGCTGTAAAGATGTAAAGATCAAGCAAAACTGTGAATTTGCTGACATGAAACAAATACTTAATATATTTGTTTATTAACTCTGTATTTAGATGATGTAAAAAAATCTAGTTTCACAATTGCAACAAAACAAAAAACATGTTTGACAGTTTCATTATGATTGTGTTTAATTAGTCTTTTTAATTGTAAATAGAACACTAATTAGAGTGAAATGAAAGATGGTGCTCTACAGTTTGTCGTCTGATTTTCCGTCTCCGTCATGTTCTCTCTGTTTATCTGCATATAAAAAAACAGATATTACAAGTCAAGCAGAATGACGTTCACTGCTGAAATAACAATCGACATCCCAGAAAAACACGTCACACATTTGACAACTGCATTTAAAACCCTTCAAAGTTGCAATACAGCCTCTAAAACAGTGGCTCCATCACTCACATGTCCACTAACGGACAGTCCCATTCCCCGTCATAGACTTTTATCTGATAGAAGATAGAAGACAAACTAAGCGTTTGTGATGACAAAAAATTACCATTTTCATTAAAAGCAGGTGAAACGTGAACTAATTTTACCGCAAACTGTGTGTCGGTTCTCTTTCTGTCTAGAATCAGATGGTGATTCTGCACACGGCTGATGAAAGGCTTCCTTATAGCATTATGAAATGTCGGGCCACATTCCCGAAAGCAACAATGGACTGTCCACCCACCCACCCATCCATCCACCCACCCATCCACCATCCATCCACCCATCTATCCATCCATCCACCCACCCATCCACCCACCCACCCATCCACCATCCATCCACCCACCCATCCATCCACCCACCCATCCACCATCCATCCACCCATCTATCCATCCATCCACCCACCCATCCACCATCCATCCACCCACCCACCCATCCATCCACACACCCACCCACCCACCCGTCCACCCATCCATCCATCCACACACCCACCCACCCACCCGTCCACCCATCCATCCATCCATCCACCCACCCACCCATCCATCCATCCACACACCCACCCACCCACCCACTCACCCATCCATCCATCCACCCACCCACCCACCCACCCTTCCACCCATTCACCCACCCACCCATCCATCCACCCACCCACCCATTAATCCATCCAGCCACCCACCCACCAATCCATCCATCCATCCATCCATCCATCCATCCATCCATCCATCCATCCATCCATCCATCCATC
>JBAMHX010000001.1:8113812-8127096 GCA_037177515.1 Pseudomugil tenellus
GCAGTTGGAACCGGGGGGAGCGCTAAAAAACACACAAATAAAAAGGACACGCCTCTAAATTTAAGATTAAAATAACATTGAAACCGAAGCGTTAGAACCCCCCCCCCCCCACACACACACACAAAAGAGTTTACATGACGGAAAATTGGACCTATTAAACCGAAAAAAGTTTTTTGAGCCACTCTATAAACATATTTATTTCAGCTGTGAAATCGTTATCATGTGAACAGTTTATAAGGTTCGAAAAAAAAAAAAAGAGCAGCTGTCCTGCAATCCATCATGTCTACATAATCAGTTAAAAATGCCTTAGGGAAAAGTTTCTTGAAGAGACAGACGTTAAAACTGATCATTTCAGACACAAGGAGACAAATTTTGAAGGAAAAATGTCCAAAAGGAGAAGTATAAGTTTCATTACATTAGAATATATAAATATATTCCACACAGCCCTCCCAAAACCTCAGTAAATAAAACAGTATGTAGACATAATATAGACTCTAACAAAGAATTTCAACATTATAAAATATTTTAAAGTACTTTTGCCAGAGGAATCAAACTATTGACAGCTCAGCTCGTATTTGTATAAGTAAGATAATGAAAATAAACTATTTTATACGTATTGAATAATTTACAATCAAACACTACCTTAAATTACCTTAAACCTTTTTTTAATGAGCTCTGTGATAGGAACATGTTGGAAACTGGCCAAAGCAAAGCAAGTTAACAACCTTTTTTAAACCAATCTTATTATGATGCATCAGTTCAATAAAGATGTGTTGATTTCAAAGCTAACAGGCAGGACAGATAACCAACCTCTTTTGCAATAGAGTTCTACATCTAAAAATAGTTAAGACCTTAGCAGTGTTGTAAATAAGGTTTGTCATAAAACAAATTTTCCATCAGTTCATGTCATTAGAAAGTGTTACAATAATATAAACTAAATTCTTCCTTCTGTGTTGAACTGCTGAATCCAGTGGGAATCTTTTGCAGATATGAAGAACTGCAAATTGGTGCTTTAATAATTAGAAAAAAAGATGATTGTCAGTGAGTTGCTGCTAAAACCCATGCAGCGGCTGTCTGTCTGATCATGCACATACGCTGCTGCACAGAGAGGTAATTTCTTTCCGTGTAGGACGTTGAGGGGGATGAAGTCTACATTTCTTGTAGATGATTACCAGACCCATTGCGCTCCTCCTTTCATAAGCTTTTCAAAAAGCCATTAATTTTCCCAGTGATGACCCATCTCACCCCCTCACTGTTTATGCTGTGCATTAGTGCACACCTAGGCTCCCGTGTCCTTTGAGCTGCAGGACAAAACCAAGCGCGAGCATGCTTTTGAACAACAGTCTTCCTCCTCTCTGGGCACACAGGTTATAAATAGAAAGTGCGCTCTCACTCTCCTATCACTCTCAAACTCACACTCTCTCTCTCTGGCAGTGGATTTAGTGGATTTGTTTCTGGTGTTTCAACGAGTGTGGATATGCGGGGTATGAGAAGGGCTGAGATGAACTTTGATTGATGTCCTGTCTCTTGGTAACATACACAGATTCACTTTGAGCCCCATCACACACACACAGAAAGTACAATAGCTTCGTAAAGATGCAAACACAACATTTGATTTCTGTAGGGATGTTGAAAGTCTAATAGCATTGAAACGCATCAGAAGCTGAAACTATATTCGTGCTCTTCACCTGTTATTTATGTTCAGACAGTGTAATCCATTTATGCCGTTTTCTATTAAAACTACTTTTTTTTCTTGAACGGGAAGGTTTAAAATGTTTCATTTTTTGCTGCATCTGTCAAGAGTTCGATAAGATCATATTTTGTTAGCTAATATGTACTACCCAGATCCAGTTTATGGAGCTGAGCATGAATACTGGGATGAAGGGGGTAACCATAAGGCTGCGAATATCCAAAGAACAACTAAATCTGCCTACCAGCTGCTCTACAGATTCAGTAATGGAAAGATTGAGCGTCTCTATGCAAGAGAATGACAAGAATAACCAAATAAGAAGATGGAAAGAGGTGAAGTAACCACTAAGATCCAAAACAGGATCTGTGATGGTTTCATTTGTACTTGACAAGAGAAGTTAGGTCTACCATCACGGTTTACTGGCTGGACATTTCATGGTTTTCTGTTATTGCTGATTTTTTTCAGCAATAAAACATGTAACATCAGGTTAAATAAACTTTGTTGTTGAACAAAGCTAGTTTATTTTGTTATAAACTTACGGCAAAGATGTTTTTTAATTCTATAAGTCATCACCTTCCAGCGGATCAGCAGAGGTCAGATCAGATACCCAGACTGGATGTTTAACTCTCGTATTTATCAGTTTAGCAAAGCCTCAAAGACAAATACATATCAACAGATTATTAAGTATCCTCATCCCCGTCACCTGGTCAACCACTGTTTATTCAGGTGTTTTTGTCATGATAATCCAATGAGTTGACTGCTGGCCCGAGGGAACAATTAAATATCCGTTTATATAAGGATCTAGATGTGTGTTTGTTCGTACTGTTGTGACTCAAAGAAGAACAGAATTGGCAGCTAATGGTTTCAGTCTATCTTTAAAAGCAACACTACATAACTTTCCAAAGGTCAACTAAATGCTTCCAATTTGTTTTAATAGCACACTATTTATTATGCACATCAGCATGCCAGCAACAGGATATCAATACAATGGGTTTTTGAACCATGACTGATTCAGGAAAGTAACCCAAGAAAGGATGTTCTCAGAGGAAGGGAGGAAAAAAGAAAAGAAGGGACAAAACAAGAGTCAACATCAAACTGACTTTCACCGGCTGGAGGAAGCTCAGAAAAGAAGCAGGAAGTACCATTAAATGGTGCCAAATTAGACTTTGTTAGACGTCGCCAAAATGTGAAATCTTTAAAAAGTGCCTTTTTAAAGAGTAAAGCTTAGATGTCTGAAACTAATAATAAATCTAATTTTGTTCATAAAGGCACTTCATACATGAAATGCTTGCATAATGCAAAGAATTAAACATGCACTCTTTTCGTTACACCCCTCCCCCAATCCATCCTGTCTTTTACCTGTAAATGTAAAAACGTGCTGTGATGCCGCTGTGAGGAAACAATATCTTCTGGATCTGTCCACACTGGGAGCCACAATAACCACAGAGGCCACCACCACAGAAACTGCCCAGATCCGGGCAAGCTGGGGCCGACACCACAACCACATGCTTGCAGTGCTGAACCCCTCTGATACCGAGACAAAAGTCATCCCCATGGCAACAAGATCTCCATGAGGGAAACACTGCGGTTGAAAATGTCACAAATAGAAAATCAAATAAATCTAAAAAATTATAAAAATCAAATGAAAGTTACAAGCATGGAAGTATACATAAAGAAGTTAAAAAACTACAATAAATAAATAAAATAAATTAATAAAAATAATGTTGAAATAAAATAAATGGAATAAAAATGATTAATTTTAGAGTTAAGTTAAAATATTTTTAAAAAGCTAAAAAACTGATATATATTTTGGCACTGTAGAAGTTTCCATACATCCAAGCTGGAGCCTATCCCAGTAGATGTGTAGCAGGGTACACCCTGGTCAGACAAACAACTACTCTCACCCACTCTAAGGGAGAATATGGCGAGACCAAATAACCTACCACACATACACATGGAGAACATGCAAACACTGCACTTAAAGACTCCTGTTCAAACTGCAGATGTTTGACTTGATAAAAATGTAAGATATGTTTGAAGACACATTTCTTTCTTTCTTTTTTTTGTAAAATATGCTTGTAAATGGCAACAGTTGACTCCGTTCAGCTGGAAACACCAATCACCTCATTAGTTCACCTTCATTGTCTCACATTTCTACAGACTCATCGCTGCGACACCTCAGAAACTACCCTTCTTGTACAAACGAGATGCATCAAGCTGCATTTTCGTATGACAATTAAAGTAATCAAACATCATATCATTGTTTACATACTTTCACTGGAAGTGTGATGTCTTACTGTATATATTCTGCAGCCCGTGAAGATGACATGGATGCTCTTATATTGACTGAAGTGTCTGTCTCAAGCTAAAAGGCTGGTTTTACTTCATGGCCCCCATATAAATAATGTTTCCAAGTCAACCAGATTTCTAAGAGAAAACATGTAAAGGTCATTACAACTTTATTTCAAACTATGCTACTGATTGTAGGAATATATTGAAGAAATACTTTTAGGGAGAAAAGTTTAACATAATGTAAAAATCAGTTGATTAATAGGATCCTTTATGGGTGATATGTCCCAATGTCGTAATTTTAAGAGAATGAGCTTAGTACATTTATCTCGGCATTTCAAATCATGTTGTAACGTTATAATATATATTTACAAAAACCCTGTACATTATGACCTTCATAGCATGCACTGCTATACCTACCACTACACTGTTTTCAAAATCTTCTACGCTGTGAATGAATCTAAAGCAGATGGTGGGAGGAGTGACAGATGGGGAAAGTGACCTTCAGTAGGTTATTATTTATGGTAAACAGGATATAAAGCAGGGATGGACACAAATATAGTGCTATTTTCCATCTTATTTAGTATATGGTGTCTACAATATACATAAAAACTTTATAGACTATTTTGTGTGCAGCACAAAGAAAAAGTTTTAAGTCAAGTCATCTTTATCTGCAATCCTTGCCTGAACAGTTACAGACTGATGTATATAACAAACTGGAAGGGTAAAACACAAACAAAACAACAAAGCCTTAGCAGCACCTTTGTAAGTTTTTAAAAGTGACAAGATTAATCTTCTAGTGGTCACATTTGGTCTAAAGTATCAATGCAGATACAACATGAAGAGATTCTCCTTTTCCTACAGCGGGGTATCTACAGTCTTGTATAACGTCTCAGAAGGAATGTAAGTCAAACTCTACAGGCTTGCTCGTGGCTACCGTTGTTTATTTTTTAACTTTTAAAAAAGAATGAATATTTTAACAATGCAGCAGACAAAAACCTAGAAAACTTCAGCTTCGGATTTTTTATAAGACAAGACGTGCAAGTTTAACTTCAGAGAATGTGCTCAGCTCCATAGCCCATCTTCAGCACAACAAAGCCCAGCTGGAGTTTATTAACTTGTTAGTGGCTTTGCTACTTTTTTCTCTGCACCACAGGCACAAATGCACAGAGGCAGCCACACACATGTGCACATTCACAACATAAAACATCATTCAAAAGCAGAACAAAGACATAAATTCTTTCATTATCACTCATATGCAAAACTACAATACCAGAAGGCTCTGCAACAAAAGGTCGGATCTAGACGGTACGCCCACAGTTATGCACAATGGCAATTGAACATTTTCTAGAAGTGTCACTTGCTGTCGGTCTAGCAGCAGTGATTGCATGCGGGGGTTGTTAAGTTAAAAACTGGCGAGGCTCATTTAGGCATTCCAATATGATTGCAGGACTGCTAAAGTTGGCTGTAAAAGTTTTTTGGTCAGTCAAGCTGGTTCTGTTACCTCCATCTGCTGGCTCATTTTAATGCAATACAAGCCACACCCAAGTCATTATGCAGCAAATCTTACAGAAAAGTGGCATTAAATACAGACTGAATAGTAATATTTAACATCAGCTAAATAAGGAGAACCAGAAATATTTACATTTATTAGTAGATGGGCCTGTCAGGAAAATCTAAGATGTGGATTTGACGATAGACCAAGTCAAACAGAAGAAAATAACTCCGGTTTGATAGGGTCTGAGGGATGGAAGCCATTTTGTTCATGCTGTTTATAGCAGACTGCAGCCAAGGCTCCTTTTGTTGATGTTCATATGCTGTGAGAAGGGTTCATTGTTTATACTGGGATGGAGATTTTACTCAGGATCGCGCAGGGGTCAGAGTGTCAGCTGGTAAATACTGGGCTGTTTGCATGTGGAGTGAAGTGGCTGGTTTCTGTACTGTATGTGTGGGAGAATCACTGTCATAAGCAGCTGCATACAGGTGAGGATAAACACTTATGTGTAAAACAAAATGAAGCCCTTTTTTCACTTCAAAGTTGTTACATATAAAGACAAACAAATAATCAAGTGAGTCAAATACAGCCTAAGAAGACATAACATGTTTTTTTTTTATCAATTTAACAAAAACTAAGCCAAAATGCTTGCATACTAGAAATATACAACTGCTAATGGAGCTATCAGAAAGCTAACAGAAAAGTTTTTTGCGTTGTCATGGAGGAATTTTAAAACCTTTTTTTTTTTTATTTCCTCAGTTCACTGAGATTTGTGGGGACTTGCTTAAGTATTCCTAAGATTGAGGTGTGGGTTTTTACACCAATGCCAGACTGAATATTCTTTTCTTGTCATTATGTCCTAGATTTCTGGTGTGCAGGGGATCATCGTACACTTGTATGACCCAGTTAAATCCAACTTTTAGCTGTCAGACAAATTGGACTACAATACCTTGGTATACATAGGAGTTTATCATCAACTCAATGACAACATGGATGCAAGGTCCTGTGACTGCAGAGCCCAAACTATCATCCTTCCACCACTTTAGCCCCTTTCAGAGTCGCTCTGTTAGCTGGATGTTGTCTTTATAACTTTCATGTCTGAAAGGTACAGTCCGGACATTAAGTGGGTAGATCGACGCAGAATTTACACGCTTGAAGACCAAGTACAATGTCCGCTTAATTTCCAGATAGACTAATCCTGTTCAGACATGCAGGTTAATTTGCTGACATTAACCTGGGGGGGAGGGGTGTGATAGGAGGGCAGATGCTACCGCACAAAGCGATAAAGTCATTTTCTACAAAAAGTAAACATGGTAAACTAGAACCTAACGTGACTGACCGAGCGATAAGTAAATTTACTGTGTAATCTCTGGATAATGGAGTTGCATTTCCGGTTAAAGTGCGGGTGGTAAATGTCCGGACATTAACCGGTTACTGAGTCTAAAAAGGACTTGTGTTTGGCATTTGGAATGAGATAGATGTGTTGACATGCCCTCTGTAGTTTTACCGAATGTGGTGTTGAGATACTTGAACTCCTCTACTTGGGTCAGGACCATTCCCGACCCAGAGAGGGCACTACACCCTTTTCCAGCTAAGGACCATGGTTTCAGATTTGGAGACCAATATTCAAAACCTCTCTCAATCCAGACTGTGGCTTTACTAAAAAAAAGTTCCTGATTTGAAAACTGTGATGTCAATTTTACGTGTATGATTTTAGCTGAACATTTGGTGGCGAGAAAAAAGTTGTTGTTGTGGAGATGCCAAGAACAAAACAATATAAATCTTCTTTCAGCTTGTTGTTAACAGGTCACCCAAGCAGAACTTTTCTTATTGTTTTCTGGAACACTAAAGACAGAATTAGAAAGATGTTAAAGAAACAGCTGTTTGAGTTGGACAGTAAGTACAAAATTCTGGACATGTGACTTGTCAGGACATGCAAAACCGTGTCCTGTAGCTGACACCACGTTTCATGAGGTGTGAAACAGGTCATGCAAAACTAATTTTGTTCTTGTTCTTGGAAGTTCAAGACCAAGAAAGAAAGCTTTATGTTGAGCAGATTATGTAAAAAGCATGAATTTTTTTACCTCTTGCTTCTGTTTTTCCAGCATAACGGTACAATACAATATATACTATTGATCATCTGAGGTTGTTTTTGAATCACAATACCTAAAAAGATAGATTATTAATTTTATCATGCAGAAATCTGAGAGTTGGTGTACTTTATGAAATGACTACATTTTAACTAACTTGTCAGAAGAGGTGTTTGGTTACCAACTAGAAATGCAAACAGAACACCTCAATTATGTTCTTTAAATATCATTGTTTCGTCAAAATCTGGTTGACAATTGCAGCAAATTTGTATTTTTTTTATCCTGGTATTGGTCGCCTGGTTTTGTAATCCATAATAATTACAAATAAACATGCATATTTTATATTTACAATTTATCCTTCTGTGGTGGAGGTATGGCATAATTTATTTAGTCTTTTTATTAATTTTGGAGCAACATTTCACATAATAGCCGAGCTTCAAATACAGTTTCAATCTATGATTAATGATTGATTGAACTTTACTGTGCTGTCTTTATAGAGAACTTTTTCGACAGATCAATATCAACTATAAAGTTTTGGAATCAATTTAAAACTTCTGACCAGCATGGAAAACAAAGGATTTAAAAGAAAATTGTCATAAAATGCGTCTTAGTGGTAATAAAAGCCTGCCAGTAATGATAACCTGCCATAATATTAATGGCCAGTTGTTCCCAACATTTAGAAATTAAGTGTTGGACTTTGTTTTTTTATCATTTTTGATCAGAAACTTCTCAGAAATATTAGAAAACAGAGTCTCAAAATTTTAGACAAAGCTGAGGGATGTCAAGGCCACAAATGAAATGGAAGAGTTCATGGTGCTAACTTACATTTGCCCATGTAAGATTTAAGTCCTGTGATGGACTGGCGACATGTGCTGTGTCTACCTGGGGGAGCTGGAGTCTATCCCAGTCTATAACAGGAGCAATATTATAAGAATATAATAATGCTTGTTATATTCTTGATACAGCAAAATTGATAAAAATGAATTAATTAGAATCTGGGAATCAGTAAAACAATAGATATTCATGACTGAATTATAAATCAGTCTGCAGCTGCTGAAGAAGTACGGATGCTGCATAATATCCAACTGCAATCAACTTAATACAAAAACCACCTTCAATGGCACTATTGAATAAAAATTATCATATATTTAACAGAAAGATGCAGTGAACTGAGTAATTCATACATAAGTTGGCATAAATGTGAACTTTTAAGAGAAAACTGAGTTCTTCACAGTAAATACTTGATGATCATGATGATGTTGATTGGATTATTTAATTAATGCTATAAAAAAAAAAAGATCAATCAGTCTCGATTGATTAATACAAAACATTCTTGCTTACTGCTGTCTTAATCAAAAATGGCATTAAATTATCCCCTGTAGAGAGGTAGCATTTTTGTCTGTAGTTTATAAGTTTGTGTTTACAATGGAGCCTACAGGGAGATGATTTTGAGACATGCACTAACAGGGATACGGAGACCAATCTGACATGATTAATGTGTTGGCTGCTAAGTTGACTGCAGTGCTTCAGGTAAATGCCTTTACCAAGAACTTTGAAAATATGCTGAGGCGGAAAAAGTAATTTTCAAGAGTCCCTGAGATGACACAGTAAGATCTTTTTTCTATGACTATTTTTGAGTTGCTTTTTCATACCTTCATGACATCTTGCAGTAACTTCTGTTTAACCTTGTTGGTATGATTTATTTTCCTTCTGAACCACATGAATGGATGAATTTTGATCCAGCTCTCTTTACAGAAAAAAATGTGACACTTAATGTGATGCATTCCTGGCTCATTAAAAAATGTTGATCTCTGTATCATCCAGCTGTTGGATGTTAGCACAGCTGCTCTGCCAGGCTGTGAAAAACTAAAGTTGTGCCTGTACATAGTTCTACTTTGCATTTCAGCTGCCATGTGGTTCAATCTATGGTGGATATGTCCAGCTGTTACCATTTAAACCTGCAGCGTCTCCATGACTGATATGTTGCCAGCAGTACAGGAGCTTCATTACAAAGTTCAACCAGCATCAGAACAGCAGCATTTAGTCAGAATTATTCCCATTAAAAACTACTGTCACTGCCAGACACAATTACAGCACAGTCATGACCACGTCCACAGCCACGTTGACAGTGCCGTCTTAAAGCTGAAGTCATAATCAGAATAACAGTGTCTCCACAGAGACATGTGAACCAGCTGTAAAAATGATCAAATAAAACATCTCTTTGTCAAAGCAGCTCCGCTCAAAACAGCAACACACAAAAATGTCAGTAAGCATGACAGACAGTGTTGTCAGACGCTTAAATTCAGTTTAAAATGCAAAAGTTACATCATGATTACACAAATGTCCAAAAACATCAGTGTGACCTTTTAGTTGCTTTTAGTTAATGTCTACTGGGCAATATCAAAATCTGAACAATTAATACAAAAAGGTTTTTTAAACACACAAAAATAACGTAATTGACTTATCCATCTCTGAAGGAGGCCATTTTCAAAATGCTTTATTAAACACTCAATAATTCACTCGATGGTAGTCTTTTTATGCAGAAAGCCATTATGCACAGATTTCTCATCAAATCTAAAATGGGCCTGCATCTTTCTCCAGAAATGTGCTGATTTAATCATGTATAATGTATGTGGGCTTCTGTGATATTCATAATGAGCCGAAAAGCACAGTTTTTGATTGAAGACAGACACTGACAGGGATGAACCTATGTACAATCAGTGAGGCTGTTATGCTAATAAAAGGCATAGATGCAGCAGCTCAGGATGTTGACCACTGTCTACTGGCAGAGTCAAACTGGGCTGTCTAACCTTTATTCCCGTGACAAGACTCAGAGAGCACAAAACTGCACCAGAGGGAGGAGTAATGATAGGGTGAAGGAAGGGAAGGTGGTGTGAGAATTATAATAACTGTATTCACATGCTCAAAAGTAACCTGGTTACTATGGGCAGGCAGGATAAAGCAGAAAATCAAGAGAAATGTTCATCAAAATGTGCAGTAGATTCAAAAGAGCTCAATACGTATGCAGTTATATACATCCATGTTTTCCTTCTCTGCATGTGTTAAAAATGTCTGCTGTAATGCCATCTTATTAAAAACATAGTTTACTGCAAGAAACTAGAGAGTTTTAGAATTTAAATTCATGGATCCCTTTAGATGATTTAGGTTTTCAAAAAATGAAAAAGTCTGCTGGAAACAAGATACTCTATTTATATGTTCTGATGCATAGCTTACGGAGCAATGTGTGTGGAAAATACACTAGCAAAAATCCAGTTTTATAATTAAAAAGAGAGCCGAGAGCACTCCACACTAATCCACTTAACTCATCTAGTAGAATTCAGAAACTTTGTCACTGCTAAAATAATATACACCACATAGAAAATTAGAAATACGAGGGGAAAAGAGGTTATAAGCCTAACTGCTGTAAATGTGACATGAATATAATGTAACTGCAATAATCAACTACACTTACAAGCTACTTTATTAGGAACACTGGTTCAATTTATTGTTGATACAAATAATTAATCAGCCTATCACATGACAGAAGTCAAGGCATTAGTCATGTAGACATGGGCTGTGTCTGAACACCCACACCATTCCCCGAACCTCCCATGTACTAAACGGGGCTGCACCATGTAACAGACTGTATAGTGCACTCATTCTGTTGGTGATTCGGACACCAAATTGACTATTTTGTTTGCTCCAGATCATGTGACTATCAGTCATCACCACAGCAACCACAACACATGTTTAGATGTCATTCCAATCCAAATATGTTATTTGCCGAGATGATATTTTATTGTCTTTGTTGCACTTCTATTCAATAAAGAAAAATTAATGGTCTACAGTTTTTTTCAAACTTGCATTTGTACTAGTTTCAGCTCCTGCCCGCAAAGTAGTTTTGATTCAAGCTGCAGAATTAAGATACTAAAGGCAGAATTTGATGCAAACAATTTGAATGTTGCACATCATGGATGTGCAGCCAACAAATCTGCAGCAACTATGCGATCCTATCATGTTGATATTGAGGAATATGTCTGAGGATTGTTTCCAACACCTTGTTAGAGGCATGCCTTAAAAATTAAGGCAGTCCTTGAAAAATATATCTAACAAAGTGGTCAGCAAGTGTAGATAAACTTAACAAAAACACTAAATAATTTAGCATTGCATTTGTGATCATTGATACATCTGCAAACATTTGCAAGATGCATCAAGTATATTAACTCTACTTATGTAATAATATAGTATCAATAAATCTATGCTATATTTGATGAATGGACACATTTTAGGAAAAATTCCCCACAGAATCCTTTTGACAATCAATCGGTCATTGACTTTGATCTGATCATCCACTCCTGATTGTTCTACAATTCCTATTTGCAATAAAGACAAAAAAGAAATCCCACGTACAGTAATGATATCTTTAATGAACTTCCACAGTCTGTCATGCAAATGGACGCTGATAAAATCTTCTTTGAATCCTGGTTAAATTCAATAATGTTGCATTTAAAAAACGTTTTTTCTTTTCTAGATGGATAAACGAAAACAAATCTGGTGAACCAGGAGAAGAAGCAAAGGAGAGGGGGGTTGGGAGTCGGAACAAAATGAAAAAGAAGGAGAGGTTAGGCAACAGGAGACAACAATGGGGAGGGGGAGAGGGAGAGAGAGAGAGACAGAGAGAGAGAGGGTCTGAGCAGTAATCAGTAGATCTGAGAGATGTGCACAAGCGAAGAGGAGATGCACTGTAAAAAAAAGAAAGAATAGAAAATTAATCATGAAACAGAGGTGAAACCATTGCTGTCTGAAAGCAAAAAAAAAAAAACCTCCTCGTTTAGCAGGAAAGGTGAAATCCCATTTAATCCACTGGTTTAATTCCTGCTCTCTACAAGTGACAAACAGGGTCATCACCACTTTAATTTGTGGAGCAAATTAAAATACTTTGTTTTGTGTAATGATGTGCATCATCCTCCTCTGAGTTTTTCCTCCCATCACTCATTTTTCTGTGCCTGTCTGAGAACAATATGCTCAACATGCATTATTTATCGCAAAGTGCGTTTGTGTTTTGAAAGTATTGCAAGTGAGAGTGGTTCGAACGTGGGATTCAAATTCAAATGAGAGGAGGGTGTGTTCTGCGGGCACAGGTGCACGCTTGTGTGATTTCATCACTCTGCATGCAAATTTTAACCAAGGATGGCCGTGGAGACAGAAAACTGGAGGAGAGAACGATGAAGAGGAGGCTGAGAGGGATGAAGCATGTGCAGGAAATGGATAGAGTGAAAAAAGATAGAAGGAAGAGGAGAAGGATGATGTGATGACAGAGCTGCAGGCGCTGTGTTTGTACATACATCTGCAGGCAAATTAATCACGAGATGGTTTCTTACTCTATTAAAATGCTAATGGTGGAAAATCTAGACATTTCCATATATTTGCAATATATCCCAGAGCCCAAAGAGAGTTATTATGCTAAGTGCAGGCTGGGTGCAGGATGTAGCCCTAATGCAACGACAAATCTAACTGAGATAAAGCCCAGATTAAAAGTCTGGTAAATATAAGAATTAAAGAACAGACAGGAAACAGGTCATAAAGCTAAAACACGGCTCCTTCATGAAGTTTGAGCCTGGATGGGGATTTCTCAAAGCCTCTTACTGAGTGATGATCTCTTACATGGAATTACTGTGAACAAAGTTTTTTCTGACAAGTTTGAAACAGTTTGACATATA
>JBAMHX010000001.1:8129384-8156760 GCA_037177515.1 Pseudomugil tenellus
CTCAATGTCTTTATTTAAACACTAAATAATATTCTTCAATAAAATATGTCAGTTTAAAGTACTTAAAGTACCATCTGAAAAACTGGTATGAAAAGTAGTAACCATCATCAAGAGTAAAATAAAGATCCATCATGACCCCGAGGCCATCGGGTACAGGCATTTACAGACATTACAGACGTCGAGGAGGCGTTAAATGACCGATGCTTCCACAAAGTTTATCAATTTCTTATAATGGACATCTCGTAGGGTGTTATCCTGCTTATAACATGGTCACTTACAAAATAAATAAATATTAATTATTAATAATTAATGATTTTTTTTACTGTTAAAATCAAGTTTTACCACAAGAAGTGGATGAGAGGACTATTTAACATCTGTCATTGTGACAAGTTGCCAAGATAACCAGTTCTGGCTGCAAAAGCTGCAGCTGAAAAAAAGTTTGTTATTGTATGTTCGGACTTGTTGCCATGGTTACCAACTAGTGTTTCAGTCAGCACAACAATTTAGGACAACATCCAAACTATTCCTTCCCCAGTCGAACACTGTTGAAAACAAGGTTCAGTGTTGCTAGTGTGAGAAATCCATTTTTCTGAGAATTTGAGTGAAGTTAAGACGCTAATGCATGCTACAAGGAGATGCCATTATATAATCCACCCAACACGGTGAGCCACTTCTGGTTGCCAGTATTTGGTCTGACCTCCTGGTGATTAGTGAACTGGGCAGGAACCAGTGTTGACCATAAAAGGAAAACCAGGAACCACAACGCAGCAGTGGCCAGGTTACAGGTAAAACCTTTCATGTGTCAAAGTTGTGAATCTTTTTTTGCATAGAAATACTAAAACAAGCTTATTTTATATCTTTCTCTTTTTTGCATTGGGTAATATTCAAGGTGATAACAAATTATTTCATCATTGCAGATAAGCTAAAATAAATATACTAAACACCATGTCATAGTATATGTCGTAAGGTCGTAAGAGAACACTGAAAATACACAAAAGCTATTTTTCTGGTAGCATTTCTGCTCCCTGTCAACACATTAGCAAGCACCATGACACCAGCGCTGGCTTTTTATACAACGCAGGAAACACAAATGTCAAAGTTTTTAGTGCTTTCTACCATAATTATTATGGGAATAACAGACAGGTATAAATATGTACAACCTGTCAGATAATATTCTACAATATATTTAGTTGAAAACAGAGAAACACACACAGAAGGAGGGCAGAAGAGGCTCCATGTTCCAAGGTGAAGAGATATCCCAGCATAATTTGGATTATACTTGCAGTGTGAAATAGTACAAATGCGGCATTTAGCGGTTACATGCACAGAAAAGTAACTCACACACGTTTCTCACCTAAACTGGTTGGCTTGATGAGCTCATCCAGCATGTCGTAGAACGGCAACCTCTGGAGCTTGACATCTGGATGGACTGGATGCAGCGTGGCCGAAGCGGGCAGGTGGTGCGTCAGTCCAGTCAACTCATGCTTCCCGGGACCGAGCAGCGAGAGGGGGAGTAAGGCAGCAGGCGATGGGGCTCCACCATGTCCGGCGTGACCCTCATACGCCAGCTGTGTCAGGCCAGCAGGCAGCGCTGCGCCCCCTCCGCCAACCATTCCAGCTGAGGCCGGGTGATGTGGTCCAGGGAGGGCTAACTCTGAGTGGGAGACCATTTTGGCAGGGAAGCGTCTTCGGTAGAGCTCTTTGATCTTCATGTGCACAGCTGGGCTGCAGCCAGCTTTCAGCAGATGCAGCGCCTTGGTGAGCAGCTCGTGCTTGCGTCCGTGCTTGTTGCGCCCAGCGTAGCCCAGCAGCACCTGCAGCTCCGACACCCGCAGGCTCATCACCATTTGCTGGAATGATGGAAGAGATGACAAAGATTAGGAGAGTCTTATCTTCACGAGCAATGTTCATGTCCAGAATAGGTTTACTAATAGAGGTAAGGCGTTGTAAGAATAATAAAAATAAAACTTGTTAAGGATAAAATAAAGTGCAGTACTTAGAGTACTTAACTATCACACATTTGAATCTGTCATTCAGTCTGGATTGTAATTCAGTCTTTCTATGCCTCTTGCCTTAAAACAGCATACATCCATTCAACTTGTGCATGCTGGTCAGTAGTGAAGCAGCAAAATTAATTTCACAGTCAGCCTTAAATTCCTCCTTCACCTGCAGTGATATGTTATAAAGCATGAGAAACTCTATGTGTGTGTGAGAACCAAACTTCTGTAATTTCATGTGGCGCAAGGCAAACAGCAAAGATGCTGTGTAACTATGACTCGGACGAAGTTACAGACCAGTTCACAGACTAAAAGTTGGTGTAGACGGGAGATATTCATTGTGAATCTAGCGTTTCAGCTCGGTACAACCCGCCGGGCCAAAGAGATTTAAATGACATTGAATATCCCTACAGCAGAATGAGCAAAATGCCAACAACAAGCCGGTAGGCCCCAAGTGCGCACAGTTGATTGGCATGATAACAGAGATTCAGAGTTGTTGTAGACAGTACAGTAGAAGAGTTTTAGAAATGCCTTGTTCACGGAACAAATTCTTAATCCGATCGAGAGGGAATTAAAGGTTTTTCACAATAGGATCAGCAGGAAAACGTACACACACTCATTCTGATGAGTTTCTGTGGTGCATGTTCTGTCTGTGCATGCTAGAACTACGTGGGACGCGTTACGTGACGTAATGAGTTTCAGGGAAAACTTGGAAAAAATGGTGACAACACAGACGCAGACTGTGATGATTGTTGATGTAAACTACAAAAGTCAAAGATATTTTAGCCTTTCAACAGTCAAAAGGATCAAAATAATAAAGCAAATCTTTCTTCTTCAGGATAAGTACATACTGCACATGTAGAAGGTGTTAAAATCCTATTAAATCTGTCTATAATGATAGTCAATAAGATCGCAGAGTTAGTGTTAAGTCTCTGTTTGGTTTGATGCTAAAACACTAAACTGCATCCAAACATTGACATACTTTAGCAAAGGGGTGGGCATCTCCAGTCCTTGAGGAGTCCAGTAAGTGTTTCCCTGATCCAACACACCTGACTCAAACTAATGAGTAATTAGAAGACTTCTGCAGAGTTTCCCGTCAAGCTGTGCACAAGTCTGCTAATTAAGTCTGTTGTGAGTCAGGATTTTTCCTGTTGCAACACACCCAACATTTGCAGGACTACAACCCTTGAGGACTGGAGTTGCCCCCCAAAGTTTGCTTTTTACAGACTTACGGTGCACTTGGTAAAATTTTATGTATAGCATCTTAATTTTTCAGTCAGATTAATACAACAGTAATTGCAAAAAGTGCATATCAGAAAGCATCCTGCTTATTTTATTTTAAAAATATCAAACTGAAGTAAAATGAAGAGCAATAAAGACAAATAAATACTGATAAATACTTGTAGTCAACAGGGAATTTTCTATGGCTACATGTAAATCCCAGAGGGTTGCAAGGATGCAGCAAAAGCATGAAAAAATGGAAAAGTTTCTGGATCAGGATAATATTACAAAATGCAGTTTCAAGGTTCATACCAGCTCACAATACATGTTATACATTAAATTTAGGCACTTAGGTTGTGTTATAGGAGCCTAAATATTGTAAATAAATAAAAAACATGAACAAATAAAACTGCAAGAGTAGAAATATGCATTAAACTAAATCCACTTAATTTTTTCTAAAAAGAGATGATGTTATAATGTCAGGCTAATATTATGTTTTATAGTTTAGTCTAAATAAACAAGAGCTTTCATTAAATAAATAACAAACATCTGAGGAGTATTGTACATGCAAGTAGGAGTGTGAAACATTTACAATTTTCTTTTTAAATGTATAAGCAAATTTCATTAACTACTATTAAGCTTGCGTGGTTACGGCTGTAACTGTGGTAGGCCTTAAACTCTATTACACAAGATCTAAAAATAGACACTGTGTATCTCTAACCTGAAATCAGCTTCACACACACACACCTGCAAGTGGGCAGCCTTCATCCCTTCATCTCCTTTAATGAAAGAGCAGAGCTACAGAAGTGTGCAAACACACACCCCTTCAATAAAAACACACTTGTTGGGGCCCAATTTGCAACATTTTAGGAGGAAAAACCATTGTGTACTCACACAGCATATCGTGTTTCTGCGTCAGGAATATGCAGAGTTTCGTTTGTTATTGAAGGACTAAACCTTTAAGCATCCGTGGCTTTAATTGTGCTCGTTATATGAGGCACATTCTTCTTGTGTGACTTTTGGGTTTTTGCATTCAATTGACATTCAAAATGTCATATACGACTGCTGTGGGCTGTTTATTGCGAACTAACCATAACAGTTTTTTTTAAACACACACACACACACACACACACACAAAACGAGATGCAAAAACCACTTTCTCCTGAAAAGATTTCCTGGAACACAACACTTTTCTATTTACCGCTGATTAAAGATACAGCCATGATATCGTATTAGTAGAAGGTAATTAAAAAAAAAAGTCCAAATATTTTATTCTGTATATCATATTTTGTTTCAATGTGAAGAAACAACTCCCTTAAACTTAAACGTTTGCATTGATGCCTCCGAGCACGCCTTCATGGCCTTTCTGACAGAAAGAAACCTAAATGGTTTTATAACATTTATGATGTGAAAGAGGACGAATCTGTAGAAACCCAGGTGTGAAGGTAAACCTCTCATTTTGGCTCAACCACAGATCTGTAATGGATTGTTAAAACCTAATGCAGAACAACAGTAAATGCAAACAGAACTGAAACCCCCAAAGTGTTGCAGTATGTGTAAAAACATTTCTGCTTTTGCATATGGTGCTTTCAATGCAGCAAAAAACAGCACATTTTATGGCTTAGTGGTTTACTTTGGTCCTAAATCTGACATAGGGACACCAGAGTAAAGCTATACTTATTAATAAATGAACCAAACAATGTGTGGGCTGACGCTGCAGCCTATATGATGCCTACTTTTAACTATACGTTACATAACACAAACAGGAAACGGAACAAAAGGAAGCTACATTTTATCTAAAGTTTTCTGAAGCACTGCAATCCACTGCCCGAGGACATGTTTTCTGTACTTCTAATCTTAATTCGTGGTCCTAATTAAAAGAAATTCAGAGTATATATTTTGTCTAAAAAAAAAAGTTTGAAAATGTGCCCTTAAAAACTCCTACATTGTTTTCATTTAGTAAAATAAATTTGAAAAAAAAAACACCATGAATAGGTGTATAATTATACTTAAAAAGTGATGAATCAATTTCACATGAAGATTTAGAAAATTAATACTTGTAACCGCAATGAAAATGCAAATAAAAGTACAAAAAGGTGAGTACTAAAAACAAGACCAACTGTTTTCATCCTGGTAATGTTTCATATTCTCTGCTCGGCGAATAAAAACAACACTTTTCCAATCAGGGGAATATTATTTGCTTCTCTAAAGAGGCTGACTCTATTCAAAGAGCTCACCCTTCTCAGATCATTCAGTTTCACTTCCCTGAGCAGGTACCTGGCACCACTTTACACCAGCTCTGCTAAAATACACAATTCTGAGTTTAATTGGAGGCAAGCTGATTGCATGGCCTTGAGTGCAGGATGAGTACTGAAGATTTTTCTTAAAATAATTTTGTATGAGCAAGTGCTGAAAAATGCAACAGCAGCATTTCCACTAGGTTTTTTCCATTAGGGTGGCAGGGGTAAAGCAACACTGTGCATACAGGAAGTATAAATAGATTAAATTAACTGCAGAATTAATTTAGAGCACCCTCCCCAACACAGACTGTATAGAAAAAGATGGACAGAGCCTCCATGACATCACCTATAAGTTTCTGAAGATCTAAAAAGAAGCTTGGTGGGCAGTTCCCACCGTTGCCATCTTGGTAGTGTCATGCATGCCCTCACACCGATAAATTTTTTTAAAAAAAAGGGGGAAAGAAAAGAGGCGGAGCTTAGAGGGTTTTGATTGACATCTATCAACCTCCGAGCTGCCTGTAGCTAAGAGCTAACTCGGATCTAACAGGAGTTACCCGGCTAATGGTGGCAGGTAAGTGGACTACAGCTAAAGTGACTAAAAAACACATTTGTGCTTCACTCTACCTTCTTGTTGGCAGATATCAGATAACTGTCAATCAAAAGGACACGCCCATAATTATGATGAATTTCAAGATTAAATAACATCTAAATGGACAAGTTATAAAAAAAATTCCACCCCCTCGCAGTTAACTTAACCAGTCTATTAGCATGCTTATTACTGCTGTGAAGATGGTCTTTTTAACATGGGAGTCTATGTGGATTTGCTCTGTTGTGGAGCCCCTAGTGGCTAGGTTGAGAACTACAATCTTTGGCACGTCTGCATAGGCTTCAATTTTGTCCAGTAGATATTGCTGCTTGGCTAATTCCCTTAAATTAAAGGTAAGAAAACATTAAACGGATATTCTGCTTTGATTGTTGGATTAAATTATGCCATGATGAGGCAGACATTAACAATAAATGTGTGTCAGTGTTAAAGGACTGTATACAGTAACAAGTATTAATGACACTGAGTTGAGTTGAGTTTGTGCGCTAGTGACAAAAGCGCATCAATCAACAGCCTCTCTAACAATTAGCAAACTTTCATACACTAGTGATGCAGACACCCGAGGCAAAGAGGGTGAATGGTCTTTGCCAAGAATCCAACAACAGCACTAGGATTGCCTAGTCAAACTGCCTCAACTTCAAACAAATGTAATTAAACTTTATCCAAACTTTAATTTTGTTGCGATCTCTTTTTCTTGGTGCCCATTGTGTTTTCTTTTTGCTGCTTGCATTGCAGTAACTGTTGCAAAGAGTCACATCAGTCTGTTGTCATGTTTCTGGTAGCCACTGAGGTGATTAAAGAAGAAAGTTAGTTTTCTGTGTTGAACCAGTGACCTTTGTAATGACAACTAATGACTGCAGCAATGCAAAAATCTGTTTAGCATTTTTACTGAATTTAAATGTCCTTATTCTGATGTAGTGGGGCCTTTTTAGGGTGTATTATTTCCCACCAGGATAGTCTGGGGAACTTTGATTGGGTTTGTTCCTTCAACTTGATTTGCTTTCACATTACACAATAACACCTTGCGAGAGATGATATTCCCAGAATGATCATGAGACTAAAATAAAGAAGTAGAAAATGCAACTTGTTTGCCACAAGTAGACGATGAAATACCAGTAAATGTATGCAGTCTTGCTGTTTCTGTACTATCTGTGGAAGCAGAACAGGGATTGTTTAAAATGGACCAAACAACTGTAATCAATGACCTCAACAGTTTGGGAAGATAATACAAGTTAAGTTTCAGTCTCACCACAACTTTTATAGATCGTTATTTATTCAAATATTTAATGTGATATTTTGTCATAGTTTTCATTTACAATAAAAAAAAGTAAAACAACAACACAGTTAAAATAACTGCATATATTGCTTGTGAAATTGTTTAACTTGCATAATATTGCACCAAATCACTAAACTACCTCCCGATGGTCTGTTATTTGGCCATTTGGGGCTTCATTTATTTTATAGGGAAATTGCTGCATAAACAAGATAACATCTTCCATTCCTAGTTTCAGCTGTGCTCTCTTGTTCCTAAATAACATACTCAGCAGTGAAAATATCGCTACTGGCTGCCCTGAACACCAGGGTGGCAAAAACTTTCCTTTGGAAATTATTTTTCAAGGCATCACAATTAAGTTGAAAATGACGCCTGAGAAATAATATAACTGTCATGATCACAAAAATAAAAAAGAAAAGAATTGGAAAAAACAAATTATTGTGACCCACCGCACTAAATTAATAGTTATCCACCTGTATCCGCACCTTTTTTATCTGCAAAACAGCGTTTTTGTGGGTTACGACTTCATCATGTGTCTCCATTGTTTTCTTTTTGTTGAGGTGAAGAAGCCAACCAAGACAAAAAGTCTTTGCCAAACAGCCATTTTTTTGTTTTTCCTCTTTCTTCATGATTGATCAGTGGTTGCTTTGGGGAGTATCATCTACTAGCTAACAGTTGTTTTAAGTTTGTGACGTCATTCAGACATGTTAATCTACTTGAACGTTAAACACAAATCAAACCAGAGGAAGATGTTAAACTTTTTGGAAGGCCACCCCCAATCGAAAAGAGTCCCTCGGACTATCCTGGTGTGTATGCCTCATACGAATTTTGACAAATCAATTTATTTTTTTCCGCTGCACAATTTGGCACAAATTTTCAGATGAGGGCTTGACACAGTTTACAGATGAGATTTTATACAAACTGGGCTTCAATAGAGCCTCACATGGCTCAAAGTGGCAGATCAGAGCCTGCTGTTTACCGAACAAACACTGCATCTTGTGTACAGCTGCCACAGATGCATAACCATGAACTCTGTCACACACACAGCTGTTTCCATCACATTAAAAGACATTACACTTATTTGGAGTAAATACACTCATAAGAGATTTGTCAAGAAACTATTCTCAAAGTTAACCTCACCTCCTCTCACATGAACAAATCATAATACAAAAGTTAGGACTGTAGAAAAAGGTGTAAAAACAACAGTCTTTCTTTCTCGATCCATAAAGTAAAGACAAAAAACAGGAGGCAGGCACTCATATGTGAATGTAATCCTAATGCCTTTGGTCTGAGCCACACTGCAGTCATAAAAACACATCAGTCAAACACAGATGGCTCCTACAGCAGGAAGCTCCATCACAGGTGCAGCACACAGGCAGCAGCTGTCTTTCCATTAATTTTCAATGTGTGGATGGATTTTTTAAGAAAAAATAATTTAGATACAACCAACATAATCTTGCTGAGAATCTTTACATGCAGAAAACATTCAGGAAAACCTGGCTCACTGGTTCAACCCAAGAACTCTCTAGCACCTGACAAAATGACCATTTCCATGAAATATGCATGTAAATGTAAAGGACAAGAAGAAATAATGACACTAGCTACTGACCATTTTACACACACATACACACACACACACCAACCCCACTCACTATCACTACAAAGCAAACACAAACAAAAGAGAGCAAACACACAAAAACACAAACACTGCCTCACATAAACCTAACACAAAAAAGCACACGTGCTTCTAACACTGCGGATGTGCAACATTCCTTCTGCTTCCACGGAAAAGAGAGAGAACAAATAGAGAGGAGAAAACAGTGGCAAAGGGGGGTGTTGGAGGTAAGACAGATGAACAGTTCACTGCTCTCCCCATCTCCTTTTCCCTCTCTCTCATCTGTCAATCACTATCCTCCATTTAACCACTCCCTCCCCTTCGCCCAATATCTGAAAGGAATGCGGTTTCTCTCTGCTTACAGGGAATTCATGTGTTATCATTTTCCACCACAAAAATTAATAACCAATATTATGCATAATATATGAATTAATGATGTTAAACAGCAGAAAGATTATGTACTTTTACTACAAATGAAGCTACACCTGGTGAAGTCTTTTTCCCTCCTTTGTTTTAACTATTATTCACTAAGGTGGGTGAAGCAAGCTTTTCTGACACGTTCTTGTAGAAGACATTCATAGAATCATGAGTCCATGAGTCAGTGTGACAATGTTGTGAAAAATCAGATTTTAAACAGCCACTCTGCAACCACAAAAAAGTTAAGTAAATAACCGTCTAATGCAAATGTAACAGTGTAAAACTCACAATAAATGGTTTATTAAAACAGCGTTGAAACTCTTGAGTAGCCCTTATCAAGCCTCATTCCTACTTCATAAAAGGAGAGCATTGATCAACATCTACATCATGAAAGACACAGACTACTCACAATTAATTCACAAAATTTTATTAAAGAGAAAAAAGGGGATATTTCTCTGCATAACATAAACAAGGCCTATGTCGTTGGAAGCGACGGCTAGGGGTCACACGGCCCCCCAAACCGCTGCACAGCACAACTCTAGAAGCTCATCGTCCATAACCAACAAGTATTAAAATAAAATTAAGGGCACAATTATTTCCATCAATGTATTTCTTAAGCTACTGGGTATCCTACATTGGCTGTGCACACCCAAAAATCCCAGAACGATTATTTCAGAATGAGCCAAAACCTTTTCCTGGGAGATATGACTTCCAATAGGTCAAAATCTTGGATAAAACTAAATTTTAATTATAGAGCAGCTTCACATAAACAAAATAACCAAAGTTCTGCACAAGTAAATAAACATTAATGGCATAAATAAATACAATACATGACAACAAAAACAGAACAAATCCAGGCAGAGTGGCCATGCCATATGAAGTTGTTACCAAAGAAAGAAAGGGTTTTTATATGCACTGCTTCATGCCATAGCCATGTATGCTTTGGCCAAAACTGGATCCAAACTGGTTCCAGTAAATGAACCTGAGCAGCATGATAAACCATCACAACAAAAGTGACAGCACTGTGTTTCTGTTTCGTATATATCCCCTTTAGTGATGGATCAATCTCGACTTTTAGCTTCAACCTCCCAGCAAAGGCTGCATCATACGGAGCCTCAATAATTTAACTATTTTTGGAGTGTAGCAAACAAATCCAAACTTTTTTGCAGTGTTCCTGTTGGTTAGAAAAAATAAATTATATCCAATGATCCAAGATCACTTGGTCTTTAGGAAAGGTGAAAAGGTTAAGCTCGTTCTTTTAACCAAAAGAGCATTTTCTTCTCTGAAATTAAAACAAAGTTCCATGCTTTGATTTGTAGTGATGCATTACTTAATATTTAAGTCACAAGAACTTCAGCTTTCAGAAGGGTAGTTGTGGGTGATGTGCATCCTGCTGGAGAAAGCCACTTGGAGAATTTGACCATGCAAGGAATCTGGAAACTTTAACACAAAATTGGCAATGTTGATGAGAAGAGAGTCTGAGATTATCATAAAGCAGCTGCTGGATGAAGCAGGTAGCTTGTGCTGGATTTAACTGCTGGTTTGTTCATGACAAAGCCCCAATGTAATATATTTGTAGATAATGTGGTACAACATGTTTTTTCTACAACTGTCGGAGAACACTTTAACTTTATAACCAAAAATGTACTTATTTCTGCAACAAAAAAATCTGTCTTACACATGGGGGAAGTCAACTGTACTGAACAGGAGCAGTAAGGGTTAAACAAAGCATGTTTGTGTGAAAATGTGCTCTATTGTGTTGCCTTACAGAAACAACTTGACATGAAGGTACAAAAGGAAGCAACAACAAAGGATGGAGAGAGAAAGAGGGAGAGAGGGGACAACACAAAGGATAGAAGAGTGTTTATAAAGGAATTGTTGCAAATGCAGCTCATAAACCAGCTTTCATTTTTAAAAGATGCCAAATAATTCTCTGTTTTTAATCTAACACGGTATTTTGCTAACTTCATGTCCATTATATTTTCATTGAACTTTCTTTTGGTTACACAACATGTGTGACACAACAAAACCAGCAAAACAGCATAAAAAAATCCCTTCAAAGATCCTTGAAATTTACCAAAATGCAACTCAGTGCGACAGTAGTTTAAACAAACACAGATTTATGCATCAATCATTGGTACATATACAATAATTATTGGATACGATTGTGAGATTTGTGGGCTGCACAGTGGCGAGGTGGTTAGCACTGCAGCCTCACAGCAAGAGGGTTGCCGGTTCGATCCCCGGCTCGGGCATGTTCTCCCCATGTTAGCGTGGGTTCTCACCGGGTTCTCCGGCTTCCTCCCACAGTCCAAAGACATGCAGCTTGGGAATAGGCTGATTGGAGACTCTAAATTGCCCATAGGTGGGAGTGTGTGCGTGAGTGGTTGTCTGTCTATATATGTGGCCCTGTGATAGGCTGGCGACCTGTCCCCGCCTCTCGCCCTGTGTAGCTGGGATTGGCTCCAGCCCCCCCGCGACCCCGATCGGGAATAAGCGGTAGAAAATGGATGGATGGATGGATGTGAGATTTGTATCAAAATGTCTTTTTTCTGATAAAAAAAATATTTTACTCACCAACATAAACAAAATCAGCTGGCATTATTCACTTAGTGTCAGGAATTAGACATACAACTTTATCAGCTGTGACTGATGCTTGGCAGATGAAGGAAATAAATTTCTTTACTGATATAGGAAATAAATCACAAACACCTGAACACAACCAGCCAGGCACACTCGCATGCAAGCATGTTTTCAGCGTGGACATTTTTCATGGTGAGTCAGAAGGACTCAGCTTGCAATCTGTAATAACTGAAATTAAATTAACCGCTAGAGGAACAACCACCGCAAAGATTGGACCAAAAAAACCATCATGACACATTATTAAAACCTGCTACAAATTCAACCCAAAGCAGCAGTTTTATAACACTCATCTGTGAATTTCTTTGCAGCTCGCTTTACGTTATAGAAATCGTTCTTTAACACAACTTTATTAATACATTCATTAGTGACATACAAACCCTCCTGAAGATACCTGTACTGTTAAACTGTACAGGCATCCACCTACAGTAGAGGGCATTTTTAATGAGATCTCTGCTATAACTGCACAGTGGTGTAGTGGTTAGCACTGCCTCACAGCAAGAAGGAAACTGTTTTGAATCCTAGCTTGCATGAGTTTACATGTTCTTTCCTGACACTTTGACATTACCCCCGGCCAAAAACATGTTTTCTAGCTTGATTAGCCAAAATGAGACTAGGAATCTGTGTAGACAGATGTATGTGGTCTTGTTTATATCTGTGTTTGGACATCTGATGAAATGGGGACCCAGTTCAGGACGTAACCTGAGATGGACACCAGCTTCACTGCCACAAGTCCATTAAATTAACAGAAAGTCTGTGGATAAACCAGATCATGTGTTAATTAAAGTAACTGTAACTTGGTGGTTTTACACAGACCTTGACCTGAACCCAAATTCTTCTATTACTCCTTCCAATATTTTTGGTACACTTGGGTATCTGTAGGGTTTACTGAATGAAGCCATTTAATACCACAGACGTACTGGGAAGAAGCACCATTGAAGACTAACGATAGCTAATTCAGCATCTGTCTAGGATCGACATACTCAGAGCTCTCTCCAGTCAGGAAAAAATCAGTCAGGTTTTGTCCCTTTTCATATGTTTTGCTCCATCCACGAGCAATATTTTTCCTCTCTTCCTCTTGTGACAATCTTGTGCAAGATTATAACATGCACATGTTCATCACACTCAGGATTCAAAATGACCAGCGTATTACGATCCAGTTGCAGATGTGTGCTGTAGGATGTAAAGCAAATCTCAGCAGTGACATGATCTCCAGTAAGCATGTGAAGTATGACTTCTCAGTCTCAGGACGCTGCTGGCCAATGATAACTCCAGGAATGTAAATGGAAAGGTCATTGTGCCAACAAAACAAGTTAGGAATGCACATCCTTCATTACAGAAAGTTACTGTCATCTACAAAAATTCCTGCTTCACAGCTAAATCACCAGTATAACCAAAATATATTATAACTGAGCATTTATTAGTAATATACCAGAAAAAAACTTTTAAAACCATAATTAAATTATTAGTAATATACCAGAAAAAAACGTTTTAAAACCATAATTAAATCTATTTGAAATGTACCTCATTAGAAGAGTGCATAAGTCAGCAAAAATGACAATGACTGGCAATAATATGCCTGATGGCTAGACTCAATATAAAGGACTATATAACCTCCTGCAGCACAAATCCGCAATCAATTTGAAAATCTATAATTAGATAAGAAAAAAACATTTTACAACTATGAAGGGAAAAATACATACAGCGTTTACAAATTAAATTCAAGATTTAAATACCTTTTGAGGTGTTTTTAAGGAAACAAATATGATGTTTTTAAAAGACTTGCAAACCTACAGACTCCCAGCAGATTCATGTCTGACTGGAAAAGAGTGTGTAGGGTAATAATTTTCTGTCCAGAGCTGGTGAGAATGACAGATGATGGGGGATGGGGAAGAGAGAGCCTGCAGCTGAGCCTCCAAACCAAATGAAATTCTCCACAGCTCCAGTGAAAACACATGAGGGAGGGGAAGGGGGATGGGAGGGTGGACAGGCTGGAGATGGTGGTTTAGATGGACACATCAGAGAGATCCACATTTCTGAACTGGTCAGGGCGTTAACACTGCATTTCTAAACCTGCCAATGTTTCTTTGAACATGAATAATATATTCAAAGCACTTCTCATGATAACAGGCTAGTTCATAGCTAGCTGAGAAGTAGATAGGTAGCAAAAATACATGTTAGAAGAGTTTTCTTTTAAATAAAATCTATTAAAACAAACATAATTAATGAACTGTTTCACTACGGCATGTCTTTCACATATTGCAAGTATGCTAAATGGTGTTTTAAGATGGCCATTTCCTGGCCCAAAAAATAAAACCTTCCTAGAATATAGTTTTCATCTAGTTAAATATTTTCTTTAATTTTTATTTTTAAGAAGACTGTCAGGATTGCTAAAATGGATTTGATCCTGTTATCAGTGGTCTCAACCTCCGGTCCTGGTGGGCTGCAATTCAGCAGGCATTTGTTATTGTTCTGGTCCATCACCTCAAATCAAATAAAATGAGCAAAACAGCTTCTTGTATACTTGTTCACAATGATCCATTAATTTCAGTCAGGTGTGTTGGACCAGAGAAACAACGAAAAGCTGCTTGAGGACTCGAGTTTGAGACTCCTGGTTTAATTTATTGCAGCTTTCCTCAAAGTTTAATCTTTAGCTTATACTGGGAATTTCAAGTTGAGCGATTTCTGACCAGTATGCACTTTGGAAACCAAACTTAACTAGTAACAAACTTAATCGAACTTAAGCTTGAGTAATAATCCTCATGTTTGCCCCTTTAGACACTTGCATGACAAAGGTATCTAAATTTTGTGGGGAAAATTTAAACTCATCCATAAACCGGAAGCGGTCCCAATAATCTGTCATCTGATACAACACATGCAAAAAGAAAAGAAAAAGAACAGGATTTCTGCCTCCAGGACATCTGAAATAATATTTCTTCAATTGTAACAGGAGACTAAACTGAGATTAAGTGCTGCTGCCCATCTGGTATTAAAGATACAGTAATACAGATTAACTACTGCATGTGATACTTTAGTTGTAAGAATCTATATAAACAAGTTGACCAATAAATCAAACTTACTCGCATGCTTCATCTCTCTGTGTCTCACACACACCTAATGACCCTCGCCTCTACTGTACACAGACCTGTTCTAGCGTCTCTTTGCTGCACTGGAGCCACAATGAAAGAAAACAGGCATGGAGGCCTGTTTGATGACGAGAAGCAGGTTGGAAGTGGCCAGTGGCCGAGCAGCCCTGAAAGGCCTGTTTTATCTATCGGGAGGCACAGTGGCAGTCTGGTTGGCATCACGCTCAAGTTTCTGAGAATGTCCTGAGCAGTACAGGTTACCAACTTCTCTTTCTTCTGATATGATTTCAATGTTATGACTAGAGTAGGATTCTGTTTTTAATTTCCATATTCTACGGTGTAAATACCAGTTTCAAAATGTCTACAGCCACTTCTTCTCTCTTTTCCTTCCAAGGAGCCAGTATGTTACAGCTTTTTATTTAGCAAATAGCTTTTCCCTATTTTTCCTTTTTTTAAGTAAAATCTATCTACCTGTGAATGTCCTCATTTATTTATTTAGCCCAGTAAGTAAGACTTAATTAAATTGGATGCCTAGGAATCTACACCAACATTTAGTAAGCCACTGAAGACTCATTCAAACATTAAAAAAGGCAGCTTACCCAAAGGTCAACACTTCTACTTACTAGTGTGCATAATAATCATAAACAGACTTTTTTCTATTCAAGTGCACTTGTAAGTTACTAAAACATCCATTATAAATGAGTCAGCCAACACCCATCACCAGCAATGTCAAGCTGAAATAAACTATAATCTTCCCTTAATAATTTACATCTGTTTTTCTTTTAGCAAAGTCATCACATATAAGTGATCGAGCCACATGAAACGGTTCACGATTCAGCAAGCAAGAGAGTCAGCATGTAAAGTAGGGAGGCATGTTCTCACTCACACATTTCAGCAGCCTGCACAGTGCACATGTGGGAGATCATTAATCCCGCACTGATTGCATGTGCTGGCCAATTGGCTGATGTGTCTGCAAAACCTCAACATGCATTATTCCACCATTTGACCATCATATGACAGGCGAACATTAAAATGTGTGAGAAAGATCTGCATAACCGAGAAGCATTTCAGCTCAGATCCTCCATGACCAAGCAGCCGAGATTGATTATCATTATGATTATCACTAATACTTAAAAAGAAGCTGAATAAGAGATCCAAATGTTAAATAAATATTCAGTTTGCAAAGACGATTGCGGTGTAGATTTCATACTTTTTTTCCTCTATTGCCTGAGGTGACAGAGAAGACCATAAATATGTTCTTCCTTTTATGACGACACGGGGAAGTAATGTGGTGAAACACAAGTCTCCACACCTCACCTTGATTCTGACTACAGCCTTCAACAACACCATGAATTCACAATTTGAAACCTTCAGAAAACATTTGCTGTCACCTTACAGCGTACTGAACATTTATCAGTGGATAAAAACATGCAGATGGCTTTTAGAGCTCCTATTACAATCAATTGTCTAAAACAAACACTCCTACTCTTCCTCGATGAGACGCTCTCTGGGGTTTATGAATTACCAGTTAATATAATTATCAGACACACTGCTGGCACGGGTATGAATTGTGAGAAAATAAAAGCGAACACAACGCATTGAAAATTGACATTGACCTTTTTTTCCCCTTTAGACATCTTAAAACCATTTGGGGACCTTTGGCTTTAACCCTTAAAGTCCCACTACATCGCTGATGTGTATACTCTTAACAATATCTCTGAAAGATCAGTGTGTAATTCTGTGAGGTGAATTGTGATCAATAATTTCAACCTTTAGATGATCTACAGAAGCTTTCCTTACTTTATATGATTCATTTACGACTATTTGATTTCTACGAATTGGAAAACACAGACGGTGTCGCATAATTTGACAAGAAATGAGAATTTATTGTAAAAGGTCTGTGTGATCTGTTATCCCCGACAGCTTATGAGTTATTTATGGTTCCAGAGTCAAACAAACATAAAAGTAGACTTTATTGTTACCCTTCTCAAGTCTCCTGCAGGAGTTAAATGGTGGGTAAGAGGTCTGCAGAAACACCAAGGTGTCCAAAGCAGAATCAAGAAATGTAGTGTGATGTGGCTTTAGGAAAAATCTAGAAACCTGCATCCCATTCTGCTAAATCCTTTGTCTGAGAATATACTTAACAAACAAGAGCAGTGGAAGGAAGTGAGAGCATCTGCCATCAACCCTGTGTGTTCGTGCTGCACCTAGAGGCAGCAAGAGGACCTGCCTGCAGACCTTCACAGTGAGGTCCTTTCCAGTTCAGGCTCCACTGTCAGGACCGTCAAAACAGCAAATAACAATTCAAAGTAAAATTGCAAATGTACTTCCGGTTAATACATTTTAAAATATTACCACAAATACGCTTTAGTTTAATCACTTGCCTCTCAAATGGATTGATAAGTACATAATGTTTGTGTAAATCAAGTCATACCTTTTCTACTGCATACATTTTGATTTATTTATTTATATAGTAAATGCCAGTTTATTACCTCTGCCGAGGAGGTTATGGTTTTTCCGGTGTAGGTTTGTTTGTTTGCAGCATAACTCAAAAACGTATGGACGGATTTCCATGAAATTTTTAGGATATCCACGTTCTGGGAACAGGAACAGATGATTCAAATTAGGTGGTGAATCATATTTTAGGATGTAAGTCCCAATAAGACTCAAGTGTCCTGTTTGATAAAACTCATCAATTTCACTTTGCCTCACTTTTATACTCGCCAAACATCTGGATTCTGCACATTCAAACACCGGGATTTTATTCATAGACCTCTGCTTTGAACATGGCTCACATACACCTTGCTTCATGCCATTTAGACTTACCAGTCCACTCTACATTGATTTAATGGATTGGGAACCTTTAAAGGACAGGCCTCAAAAAGTTCTAATGCTTTTAAATCTCAAGCATCAGTTTTAAACACAGGACTGCCACAGAGCTGTTTTATTGTCTGCTCTTTTCTCTGCTTGTGTATCATCCATTTTTTTTATTCTACTGTCATTTAGCACCTGCTTTTCTCCAAAGTAATGTACATCAGAAAATGCAAAAAAAAAAAAAAACTTGTATGTTAACCCACAGCTAGTTGAGCTGCTGATTCAAGCACAGAAGGTACATGTCAATGTAGCCGGTCTGGGTTTAAATCCTGGTTTAAAGGCCCCTCTTTCTATGACACCCTTTCACACCAAGCAACTGCTTCTAAGCCTCTATAACCCAAAACAACAAAAGCACACAAAACTTAATATAAATATGATATTTTCATACTAAACTGTATAAGTTTCATAAACTGACAAGATGATTAAATACATTCTGCTGGAAAAAATGAGGCCACTTAATAAAATTCAGACAGAATTTCAGGGAAAGAATAATTTTTTGGTGGATGTGGTTTATCAGCTGCTCCCTGGGAACACCTGGGCTTGATGTTATCCGTCTTAAAAACACGATTGCTGTTTACACTTCCTCTTTGCTCTCCTCACCTACGGCAGGCAGCTCTGAGCTCATGTTGGTTTTCTACACCACAACACACGGACACATAACTTTTATTCTCATGTGTCCAACACAACCGACCCACTCATTTTCACACACTGAAATTTGACTTTCAAAACCGTTTTTGATTTACTTTGAAAAAGTGCATCTAAACGTTAAAAACTAAAATTCATTTATTTTCACATAAAAATACAGTCTGAACAATTCGGTGCTCTTTCCACAGCTGTTGTTTACATTAGAAGGTCATAATGGGTACGGTTACATGATGCTTTTAATTCCAAATTAGTCATTCCGAGTTAACTAATTCCAAATTAAATACATGAAGCTTTGAGTTTATATGGAAATTTTAATTCTGAATAAAAGGTTTAAATGGCATCACATTTATTCTCATCTCTTAATTCCGACATGACGGCGGAAGTGACGTAATCACGCAGCAAATCTCTTCCTGTTTGTAGCTTTAGAGGCAAAATGGAAAACGATCTAATAAAAACCGTTTTACCTTCAACTTTGATTACATTTTTGAAGTACTAGCTTGTCACAAGTATACAACTTCACTATATTGAGCAGCTGAGAAGAAGAAGAAAAATAGACGGACCGAATATATCGAAGATGGGAGGTAACTTTTTAAAAAAAAAACCTTTATTGCCTTTACAAAACAACAAGACGGGAGGCAGAAGACTGCACATGTGCATCATTGCAGCGGGAGAAGGTAAGCATTAACGTTTATTCGAAATAAAAGAGGAATTAAAATGCCATGTAAACGGGGCCAGTGAGAAGATTTCTGCTAGAGAAGCACCTTGCGGCTACGTTCTCCTATGCACAGCTCTGGAACATATCTGGAACATTTTAGGAATATTTTTGCGTGAAACCAACATTATCGTATTACAATTACTATCAGGCAAAAAGTAATAAATAACCTCATGAAGTGATATCGAAAGGATTTGAAAGGGAAATCATGAAAAGTGCTTATTGTGACATGACCAGATTGATTCTATACTCTTAAAAATAAAAATTTGATTTTAATATAAAAATACATTTGTTTATGCATATTTAAATTAAATTAAATTGTCAGATTAAAGTTTACTTGGTTTTGTTTTCAACGTTTTGTCCTGTTTTAAATGTTTTATAATCAGTATCAGCGTACCAGATGCTCTTTACAGATTCAATAATAAATATTACATATCATAATGGAGAACAAATACTTTACATTTTAATAGGAAAGCATGGGGAAAATCAATAATGAAAAACTGAAGCACTCACATGAGCCCACTCCGTTTCCCTGTTCTCTCCTCTGTATGCTTTTGGCTTAATTACATTTAAATGTCAATAAGATTAAATTTAATTTCCATTTCTAACAAAGGGACCCTGTTCACCAAATGCTGGCAGTGACCTGTGTTTAGCCCGTTATCATAAGCAAAGGTCATGTAAGAAGCAATAACCCATTCAGACCATCTGCCAGCACAGGTTTAACCTGTGTCACAGCATCAAGCTGTGCAGAGCGGAGTAAAAAAATCTAAAACCTCTTATTATCAAAAGGACCAAAACCACTGAGATGCACGTGTTTCTTTTAGCAGGACAAAAAATCTGCAGCACTTTTTGAGGTGGAGAGTACTGCAGTTCTTCTGAATCCCTAAAGGCTGGGAGATGGTGAGGCTAATAATGTTGTGCCAAGCAGTTTCTGCAAAGGTTGTGTGTTTGTGTAGCAGTTGTGTGGTGGATGGGGGTGGAGTTGGGGGGGTTGCACACTACCTGGCCATTATATAAAGCTCCCACTCTCGGCTAGAGGGTTCTGTGCTGAGTGCCAGCTCCCTCCCCATCCTCCTCCCCTCTTTGTCCTCCCATCCCCCACCTCTTAGCCTTCCAGCTTCTCTGACTCAGGCTCAACTATGAAATACCTCCGCCTGTTGTTTTCTCTTCCTCCTGCCTCTGTAGTATGAAAATTACTGCCCGGATGATGGATCAAAGAAAAATGGGAATTTGGGACATAGATATAGATGCAGACAGTGGTTCCCATCGCAGAATCGGATGGTGCAAACGAGTTGGACTGAGATCAGAAAAGCTTCTCCTTTAATCATTAAATGCCGTCCCACTACACCTGAGGCTACTGAGGTCGAGTCCCAGCTTGCCACGAGGAGATAGTGATCTAAAGCCACTGGAGTCCAGCGCCGAGTTGCACCAGTTGTTGACAAGGGCGTTTCTGATCGGAGGCCAAAATATTGCAGCGAATGCTGCTGGTAGCAACCGAACAGCAGTTTTACTCCCATGAGGAAAAGTTTTAACAAAGACATTATGAATGAAAAGAATAAAAATGCTTAGTGATTATCACTAACCTCAGCCGTGTACTAGGCAGAACAAGGCTGAGAAGCTGAAATATTACAGAGCAAAAACCTTTTGCATTGTGCTGGTGAGAAACTGAGGCGTTGCACTTGCACTGTACAGCACTCTTTTCTTCCTGCCAAGTTGGCAGAGGTCAGCAGACATCGAGATGAAGGAGAATAGTAAAGGCAGAAGCCAGAGAGTGCAGCCTTTGCAGCAAACATGATGCTTGTAGATGCGATACGGAAGATGTTTTTTTTTTCCTGATGTCGAGTTTCATCTTTGTGCTACAGCTATGTTGTCGTTGTCTAGTCCTGATCTTTATGTATGCACATCAAGTGACTTGGATGAATGTATCACAAAATTTCTTCTCACTACAAACGCTGCATTTTTTTTCAAAGTGCAGAAAAAGCCAATTCAGCTTTTCGTTTACTGATAAAAATATGAACAAACGTGCAAAAGTGAATTATTCTGAATATTCCTTTCTCAGCATCCATGCAAAATTTATTTCATACTTGTATGAAAATGGCCAAAAACCCATCATTTTGATACTTTTCTACGTTTCTGGGAAGTTTCAGTCTCTTATATTCCACATCATTTCTGTTGAATTCGTCAGCCCAATAAGCACATGTTTAAGATATATACACATATTCATCATACCATATCCCAGTTTCTTAATCCGGGCCCTCAGGACCCACTGCCGTGCATGTTTTAGAGAAGGGGTGCCCAGGTCTGGTCCTCAAGATCTACATTCATGTATTCAGCTGTGTTGGAGAAGAGTTGCATCCAAAAATTGCAGGATGGTAGATCTCCAGGACTGAGACCTACCGTTTTAGAGGCGACCCTACTTTAACACACCTGAATTAAACAAATGGCATGTTATCAGGCTGCAATTATATCAGGTGTGCTGAGACAGGAATATGTGAAATGGAGTGGCTCCTGGAGACCTGGATTAAGAAATAATGTCATAACTTCAGGCTTGACAAGTACTGTGAAAAAAACACACAAATGATTATGCAAAAAAAAAAAAAAATCATATAGGGCTGGGCGATAATAACCAAAATTCATATGCATATCTAATTATTATTCATTTTGTGAAATAACCAAAAGATGGTTCTAATTTACAGCCTAAAGAACTAAATATGATACTAAATACTTTTTTTAGGATCAACAGCAAATTTGCACTTAAACAGCTGACTAAAATTAATGCAACTCTTTATATAATTAAATATTACTAAAAGAAAATAGATGAAAAACACTTTTCAATTACCTTGTTTGCAAACCGCAAAAGGAAAATAAAGTTTGAAGTAAAAACATGTTATCGCCACATAAATGAAATGTAATATGTTGATGGACAGACAAAGCATTTTTTGGTATTTGAGCTGCACCCAGAGCTGCCAGACTGAGAACAGTCACAGTGATTTTTAAATAACACATAAAACACATTTTCACAATGCAAAAATTGACAGCAGTACGCCACCAACCTTTAGATATGAGCAAACAGGATGCGTTTATTTTGCCAGTGTGTAAAACAGCTGGCAGCTTGCATTCTAATGTGCTTTCATGTGGGAAGCGACACCCACTAGAAATCAATTCATCTTCCGTTGGGGGCTGGTCGGGAGGCAGTATGGCAGATGGATCCAGTCCCAGGACACTTGCTTCTTGCATTCAAGGAGCCTTCAACTTTTTGGATAAGTTGCTGAGATCATTTGGTTATGTATGCTCGGATTAAAATCACATTTCTGAACTAACTAGTTTACGTCGCTACTTTAAAATAGGAGAAAAAGTCATTATGATTGTCCTATACGCTGTGATGATGTTTAATAAGTGTTTCTATGGTTACCTTACAGCTCAAGTTGCTCTTTATGCTACTTTAAACTGTCTGTTTCTGTCTCTCACATGAGAAGTGGAGCGGGAGGGCGTAGGACACAGAGCGAGGATATAGCTTCCCATCTGAATTTGCCCTAAGCCCTTCTGTTTAGGTTTTACTCCCACCATACAGTCAAAAATAACACAATATATTTCAGAAAGTCATGCTCATTCTACAGCCCGTAGGAAAGTAAAATCCCATACTCTTCTGTTGTAGCAACGCATGGGGCTGTCCATGGGAGAGATCACTGGAATGTAGGTACCAACGCTATGTGAATAATGTAGGAGTCAAGTTGTTTTGGTAACCCTAAAACAACCCTTGAAAATCCTGCATATGAATATTAATTTTGTTGTAAAATGAGTATAAGTAACAGATTTTTATGGAGGCTGTTGGAGAGCTTTAATAATTCTGTAAGCTCTACTGAAACTAATTCCTGAAAATACTTTGTGTGAGCCCGCACTGATCGACAGTAATAGTGCTTCAACATGCTGATCAACACAAAGCAGCAGTTACGGTGGCTCACAAGGTTTACTTTGTGTGCTTTTTACCCGTGTTGTTTCTCTTTTTACTAGTATTTTGGTATTAAGATCTCTGGAATTACGCATATGGAAAATGTAAAACAACACTACAAGTCAACAGTTATTTAACTTAGCTGAAACAGACTAAAATAATATTATACGGTCCTGTTTGTCATCATAACATTGTTAGCTGTTTAGCAATACTTTTTTTCATTTTCAGAGCCTCAGCAGAACAAATCGATTGGACAAAGATCAGAAAAAACTGAAATCTCAGGAAATCTAATGAAGCAGATTACAGACAATTAAGGGTGTTAAAAAGTAAACAAGATGGGCTTCATGAGATTACCTGAGGCAATAAATTATAATATATAACTGTTAGCTCTTTCCCCTGCAGCTCTTTCTTTCGGAGACACTGCAGCCACCACACACAGCTGGTTACCTCCCTGACATTTATTCTTGCACAATAAGCAACCACAATAAATAATGACACTATCAGCATGAAAATACAGGTAAAAATTATAGAAGAGCCGCTTTGACTAAAGCGTACTGATCTGTTTTCGTACAAATAGAGCGAGATTTTCCACTCACAACAGGCCACTTCCTTAAAATGAAGTGTTTGGTAAATCAGTGTCTTCAGCTGCTTTCTCACAGGTTAAAGGTCACAGGAGGAGGCTATGGCTGCTCAGGCCTCAATAAAAACATCAGCCTTTTCTCTCGCTGATCACTCCATCACGTGCAACAACAGCTCACATTAAAACATTATGCCGACAGAAAAACAACATGCTTTTCCAAGAAAGCTGAACTACTGGGCAGATACTGATTCCAAGAGACTTTTCAGTCTCCAACACCAAAAATGAGATACGGCTACATTAGGTTATCTTAAGTAAATCATTTAGCCATAGCTGCTTTAAGTTGTGATAACTGATTATTTATTTTGGGAGAGGGAGTGAAGGAAAAGCCCTAACCTGCTTAAAAAAAAGCCTGCAGGCATATGACTGATTGCAAACTGGGAACTCACTGTGATGCAAAAACATTTACAAAACTTTATGCAGAAAATCATTAGTTACAAATGACAAAAGTAGCTAAATAAATCTGCACACAAGTTACTGCAGGTGGAGAAGGGTCTCACAAGCACATCCAACTTTTAAAGTAAAAAGCAGGATACATCTCTAAATTTTATTCATTTTTGCCTCTTGATTCACACCAAAACCAGTCTCATTTTCCAATATTTAAAACCCTGCTAGATGTGCCAGAAGGGTGGCCAATCAAATCCCTTTCTCCGTCTTCCACTTGGAAACACACAGTGGAGCTACAAACTGCTGCATCCCCATGTCCATCTAAAATGCGACACGTTTCCACGGCAACAGGACTGTGTAGCACCACAGGAGTTAAGAAAAGCTCCATCTCTGCGAAACCACACGAAAGTCGATGATTGCAGACAGCATGTGCTCTCACGGGGCAAAATATCTGACAATAATGGAGCTTAAATCTTGGGTTGGCTGAGCAGAACATGTAGAACATATATCACGTAGCCTGAAGCGACAAAGTCTTGCTTGTTATCTTTATGTGGCAGCCCAATAGGTAAACTTCATTGAATAGTGAGAACATGAAAAAGGGCATTAAACCCCTTTACAACAGTTTGTTTCACCTGGTAACACACTCAACATCTCTGCAACAGCACCAAAGTTAAACATCTGTATGTATAACATCTGTTCTGCATCGTGATGTGAAGATTTTTACATTTCAGACTGTTTCCTGGTTTATGTCGTGAGAATCATCACATCTAAACCTTAAAGACCAGTAAGGAAACTTATCAAAACCTGGACACCACAGCCTTAAACACACCAACATATGACAACAGTAATCATTCGCTTTGGAAATTTCTACCTGAACATCTATTTCTCTTCAAACTGGAAATTTACAGGAGCGATAATGACAATGACAATGAGAGAAATAGGCAGGTGTTGAAAGGATGTAAGAGAGCAGAGCAGAAGGCCTGTATCATTAGGGATTAACCTAGCCAGAGGCTCTACAAATAGACTGTCTCCACCTATAAGCTGCCGGCACACAGACACTCATTTGTATTGCCAGGTTGCTGCTGCAGCAGCTCCAAAGAAGAAAGAAGAAAGCTCAAAGAAGCCAAAGTAGATTGGGAACTCTTCTCATACAAAATATGATGCAACAGGACATGTTAGGAAGCCTGGCAAGATCAGAAGCTGTAACATGCATGGGTTTAATATGACATGACTGCGCCACAGCTTCGTGCACCGAAACACAGAACAAAATATAATAATAAACAACCTGAGGCGTTCCTGAACAAAACATGCGGCAAGAATTCATCCATTTACTTCTGGGTCAAAAAGCTGTAAGCACTCCTGCTTAATGTCCTGTTGTTCCTGTTGACTTAAAGTTTGGTCCAATATTTTTCCCTTTCTGTTTTGCCAAGGGACTGGGTGAAATGAGCAGAAGTAAGAGTGTTTTTATCTCTTTTAGCATTGGATAAAGTGGATTTTGGTGGATTCGGTTCGTCGTGGTGACAAAGCACCTACATACACAAATGCAGCTAATTGCTGGGATAGGTTTTAGTCTTTCCCCAAACAGAACTGGCATATGGAGAATAAAAATGAATGCATGGTCCTGTGACTCCCTGAAATAATTTTGTAACCCTGAGTTTATGAAATGCTGATCTAGATAGCCACAATCTCCAAACAGCTCAGTTACTACAGAGTAATACATAAGGAGTAAAGCAGCTCTGAACATCTCTGACAAGGAAAAGATGCTTTTGACAAAAGGATCCGAGTTAGATTTAAAAAGATCTGCTGACAGTGTGTGGAAAGTGGCAGCTTAATGGCAAGACCTTGGATTGCTGATAAAATGATTGGCGGTTCATCACCCAGACTGCATAGCTCCTGTTGTTCAGCCCTTGAGCAAAGCTTTTAAATGTACTTGTTCCTGCCAAACCCTCATCCTGAGCGTTTATAGCAGCCAAAATATGTAAAATATCTTTTAAACTCATAGGCTTAATGAAATACATTGCAGAGAAATAATCTGTTTGTAGAAATCCCAAAAGTTGTTAATAAATTTCACTTTAAACAACTGCCAGAAGAGTCCAAGCTACGGCGTTAAAACAGCTGTACTGATTCATGAAAGAGGGAGAAAAATCAGCATCTTTCTGATATCTACATTTTGAAAGCAATGTACTTAAAGTGTTTATGGGAAATTATTCATCTAGGAAGCAAAAGATAGAAATGAAAGCAAATAACAATGGTTTTAACAAGTCAAACAACCCCTCCTTCTCATCGATATTCCACAAAGCATCACAGCTAGTTGTATATTTGCTGCTTCTGCGCACCACATCATCGCTGGTTTAATGCTACTCAAAAGCATTACATGATACCCAAGTGACGAAGAGACCAGTTAGTAACTAAATCCGATTTGTCATTTTGGGGAAAAAATCTTCTATCGATGCCGTAAAATCAAATTATGAATCATTTAAAGTCTTTAAGAATTATATTTTACAAAGTAAAACTAGTGTGATGTAGGACGATGCTTCGTGAATCGGTTGAAAATCGATTCAAAGTCATTAAAACGTCAATCACTGTAGAAAATAATATAATCAAACACCAAAGACCTGTAAATAAACTACGACGGAGTATTAGGGACACACTGAAGAAAATTTGTGGAGGTTTTTTTTTACCTCCATTCCTTTGAGAATAAAGACGAAATGACGAAAATAAAGTGGAAATACAGTAAAGTCAAAATGACGAGAATAAAGTCGAAATAAAGTACAATACTTATTATAATGCTGTGTTTATGTGCTAAAAGGGAAAAAATGTCCTTGTTGATGAAGCCCACACTAAAGTACAAGGTCACTAATTCATCCACACTAGACATTGTCTTTTATAGTGTGAAGCTGGTTCACATTAATCTGAAAGAATCGAAGTCAACTTTTTTTTAACTTTATTCTGAAAACTGTACTTCGACTTTATCCTCGTCATTTCGATTTTTTCTTATAATGCATTTCGACTTTATTCTTGAAACTGTATTTCAACTTTATTCTCATCCTGTCGACTTTATTCTCGTCATTTCGACTTT
>JBAMHX010000001.1:8161000-8173093 GCA_037177515.1 Pseudomugil tenellus
AATAGAATAGAATAGAATAGAATAGAATAGAATAGAATAGAATAGAATAGAATAGAATAGAATAGAATAGAATAATAAATTATCTTAACTATAATGCAGTTTTTGTAGTGTTCATTTTGCATAAAAAATTATGTTTAAAGTTTTCCTTTTCTTGTTGTAGCTGCAGAAATTTTTTTCCAAGATGTCAGCTTCAAAAAAACACTGATGATTTTCACTTTTTTTGGTATTTTGTTAGTTTCTTGATTTTACTTTGTCAATCTTATTTGCTTATGTATTTGTGTATGTACGTGTGTTTATAACTAAATTATTTGGTCTGATATGTTGATTCTTTAAGTATTGAAGTACAATTAAAGTGTATTCAACGTAATACATTGTTTTTCTTTGAAAACATCAGTTAATCTTATATTACATTAGCCTACAATCATTTAGCAGACGCTTTTCTCCAACAGCGACTTACATTTTTGGGTCAGAGGGTCCAGTGTTGCCCAACGGCATTTTAACATGTAATCAGAGGAAGCCTTGAACACCATACTTCAGTTTGGCAGACAACTGCTCTTACCTACTGAGCTACAGCCTCCCTGAACCTCCCTTACAGACTGAAAGATGTCATGGTAATATATGATTTCATAGTAACTCAGGGAAATTATACTTATTGACAAATAACACAAGTATTTAATCAGCAGAGAGTAGGAATTGAATTATTCAGATTTTTACTAAGTAGATGTTATAACAATTTATTTTAAAGAAAACTAAGTACTGAATTAAAAAGACATGTTTATGTTTACTTTAACTTCTGACTCCATTATTATTATTATCATTATTATCATTAATATTATTATTATTATTATTATTATTATTATAGAAGTCATCATCTGCTGAGGTGCAAACAGCATTTTTGAGCTACTGATTTAATTATCATATAGTATTGAAGCTACTTTTAATTAATCAAAACAAGTTTCTGACCTACATTTTGTAGTCTAATTCAACTATTTCGATACATCAAAATGACCCAATCACACACACACACACACACACACACACACACACACACACACACACACACACACACATATACACAACACGTCTAAGTATATGTTTTTATTTACATTCACACACAATAGCAGTGGCTAAATGGGCATCTTCCTCGTAGACACTTTGGAATACAGTCATCTAGGGAAGTCAAGTACCTTCCAGTTGGAAGACAACTGATCTCCACCTACTGTGCTACAGCCACCCTGTGGCCTTTTGCGGCATTATATTCATCTCTGCTCCTCTCTTGAGTTGCTGATGAAGGGCCACAAGACCTAAAACATGTTCGGTTATGTCCTTTGTAAGCAGTACTGGTATATTGGTGGAATGACCAAGATCTGAAACGTGGCTTTTCCAGTAAACCTTTCTGACATCTTTTTGTTTTAACTGACAAGATGAAAAGATGAGAAGCTGCTCGTTTGAGCAAGAAAATGTAATGGATACTGTCAAAAGTTCTAATCTCAAACATAATCTTTCTTTGTTAAGTTTAATAGAAGAAGCAGCATTTTTCCCTGAAACAATGAAGATTTGAGATATATAAAAGCATAAAAGCAGCATTTTTAGAGCCTGAAAACACATCAGCTCTAAAATAGGATTCATTTAAATATGATGTGAACTAGTATTTTAAAACAAATACTCTAAGTTTAAACTAATTTAACATTTAAAGTTCTAATTATTAGGTCACACCTTAAACATCAAACCATTTTTTGTCCATGTGTGTTTTAGTGAGATCAGTAAGTGGTTTTGTGCAGTAGCTCACGTCCATCCTGATCATTTTAAATTTGTTGTGCATAATTTTACTAATAAAACATGTCTGTTTTATTGAGCGACAATGAAAGGCAGGACTAAGTCATAATTCATCATAGCAAGCAGCCAACTAATGAATGCATAAATCTGAGTCTGGTGGGGCAGGATGGGGGGTCCACTGGGGCGTTCCTGGAAAATAAGATGGAAACTTAACTTTCCTTTTTTCTTTAGCCATAAGATCATCAGAATTTGCTATGATTAGTTTTATTTTTTTTTTTAAGGAATAATTGCTATGTGATAAAAGTGTCATCACGCAGAGTAAAAAAATAATAACACATATAAGGCTGGCGTTGTCCACAGACAGCATTCATGATGAAGAATACTTGAATGTATATGATTCATGCTCCAACGGTGGTTGTTATTTTATTACCTAATCTTTTATGTCAGCAATGTCTTTCAGGATTCAGCTCATCTTTTTGGGCAATGATTAACTCCTAAAAAATGTGCCACACCTCACTGGCAGTGATGATTAAAGGTCAGTTTAAATACAAATCTAGACTAAATTTGTCATTCATGTCTTAAATATATTGTTCTATCCGGTTTGTAATAGTCTGCTAATAATCTGCAATCCTTTTTGCCCGAGACACAAGAAGAAGTTATTGGGGACGCTTTTCTTCAAGAGTGAAATTATATTGTGACATTTTGATGAGCTAATGCATTTCAAGTAATTAATCTGTCTGAATAGTAATTCTTGGTTATTTAAGGGGTGTGCATTTTATGGGATAATTTTTAAGTGACAAAATCATTTTCTGAAAAATGAATCAAGAATTGAGTATTAGAGTGATGTAACCTGACATATGCAGGGGCGGAGCTGAAAGGGTGTCCAGGGTGGCACAGGCCCTCTGACTTTTTGGAGAAAATAGGCACCAGTGTGAGCAATCCCAACAGATCCCAATACACAAAAGTTGTTGTGGTCAGACACAAATATCCAGTCCACATGGGTAATAAATCAGAAATGGATGAGACTGAAGCCAAGAATCCCCCTAAAACTAAAAGCCCAGCATATTGTGCTTCCTCAGTTAAACCCTTATTTCTTTCATTTTTATTTATTTTTTGGACTTGTTAGAGGTTCTTGCAAATATTTCCACTCTGTGTTCCAGATTATCAAAGAAAACATGTTTAATTTCTCATATATCTCTATATCTCAGTCATCTTAACAGTGTGAACGTGTGTAATAAGGGGAGGAACACAATTATTTCCTTTTCCAGTAAATAATCCCCCAGATGGTCTTGACCAGATTCTGTCCAGCAAATGCATAAAAGCCGAGCTTCACCACTGGGGATGTGTATTTAAAGACAAAAGTCAGATAATTTTAAACAAGATTAAAATTGTAGCTTCTGTACTTACAAAATATCCAGTACAACATACAAAATGTTGCTTTTGTCAAGTGACATCCCAAATGTTGTCTTTCATACAGTCTCTAATGCTAACACAGGAGTATGGTGATAATGGAGGATCCAACATCAACATTATTTTCGTTCTTACAGCCCCTGGCAAACAAGTTTGAGAAAAGAAAATGAAGTTCTACCTGCAGGTTCAAGAGGATCACAATACGAGAAACCATAAGTGTGTGTAACATACATGCATACATCATCTGGGACTTGGGTTCAGTGTACACGTAATGATTAAGTGCTGGTCAAGCTTATCTTTCTATTTCTGGATTTCTGAACTTTTAAAGTGTTTTCCTATTTTTTTAAGTTGACAGTTTAAATAAATATTTATCTATTTTGACCATACAGGTAGATATTTTCACAAATCAAGGCGCATAGTTTTCTGGTCAGGTGTAAAGTTTAATCCTCCCTCATTGGTGGTTTATTATATCAGGCGGACAAAAGCTAATGAGGTCTAATACAAGAGCTCTGCAATAAATCACAAGCAAGTTATATTTAGTGTTTGTCATTAATCTTTTTGAATTTAACAGAGTCTAATGTGGTTTTATAAAAGAGTGTATAGCATAATTGTACGTGATTTATTTACACAATGTCACAAGTTAACAAATGACAACAGATAAATGAGATTGAATAAAGAATAAAACTGAATTTCCGACAAACAGACTCCACCTACTCTCATTCACTGACACCATGAGTTTCTGGGTTCAAGGTGAAAAAAAGAGAAATTAGTTTCACTTTGGGGAAGTTTGCAAAATGATCAGTTGCACGAATTGGATTTATTAAGACTTATCTGTCATTACACTGGCTTTGAGCAAAACCTCAATGAAGATTAATGCTGTGCATACAGTTCAGTGTTATTAACGATGATGTAGACCTGGAAGTATTGAAAGAAGATTGCTGCTCACTGCACAAAGTAGCGGCCTCACAGTTTACTGTTAATTTACAAGTTTTATTTTCTACTTCTGTTATTTGAAATTGTGTAAATACTTAAGTGTCATATAGTATCACCCAAAAGGCTGACATATCCTGTAGAAATTAATTTTTTAGCCATTTATACAAGATACAACTTGCTATTACTGAGTCAGGCTTTTTATTCCCTTAAGAACTGTCTTAATTCTTCATGCTAAAGATTCAGTATGGATTTAAAATAGATCCTCTGAGATTTTGGTCTATGTTGACATGATGGCATCACAGTTGCTGCAGATTTGTCAGCTGCACATTGATGTTGAGAAGCTCCTGCTTCATCACATTTTAAAGTTTTCTGATGGTGAGAGATCTGTTGACTTTGGGGGTCATTGGAGTGCAGGAAACTTATTGTCTTTTTAAAAAAACAACTTTGAAATCATTTGTATTTTTCATGCATTGTCCTGCTTCTTTTTGGACATTTTCTCTTCTGCTGATCATTCTTAGTAAACCTGCGAGAGATGCTTGTTTGTGAAACCGTTTCTGAAGTATCCAACCTGTTACCTGGCAACATTAACCATAGCACATTCATTGTAACTTAAATACTCTTTCTTCCCCATTCTGGTGTTCGATTTCAACTTCAGCATTATATCTTGACCACGTCTACATGCCTAAATGTTGTGCATTGCTGCCATGTGATTGGATGATTGGCTATTTTTGTTTACAAGCAGTTGAACAGATGACCAGTGACTAAAAAAAGTGACCAGTCAATTCTGTATATGACAGATTCTCTCTGTGTTAACACACTACAAGCTGCAGCCTTAAAGTGATCATACATTTCAAAAATCACCTGGATATAAACTCTTCTTTTTAACCTTCATATATGTTTCATTAAACTCAAGTTAAGGACACTCACCTTACTGAGAGCTGAAGGGATACAAATGGAATTTTTTTATTCATTTAATCACTAATACAATATAACTATTGTTTAAACTTAAGTTAATTGGAATACTTAGTCAGGCAAAAAAGAATTAATTTACTTTTGATACTTTAAATACATATTTGTAAGCAAATTTTTAAATTAAATTTACTTTAGAGTAAAAAATTGTACATGTTGTGTTGTTACTTTGATGGTCGTCTATTTTACCTTTTCAGTACTAACATGTTGACCCGGGATGATGCAGAGCAAATCTCGACGGCCTTCACTGAAACGCTCTTCCAATAAAATTTGACACTTTAAGCTTTTTTCCAAATCCTTCTAAAACTGATCTGGAATTAATCAGCTTAACTCAAAACACTGGACGTTTAAATAAAACTAATGATTTGGCATTGTGGTTTTCTAAAACAGGGGTGCTCAAGTTTAGTCCATGAGTTATACCATCCCACAACTTTTAGATGCTTCCCTCCTCCAACACACCTGAATCAAATGAACGACTCGTTACCAGGCCTCTGCAGAGCTGGATGACATGCAGAAGAGGGAATTAAACCATTTGATTAAGGTATGTTGGAGAAAGGATGCATCTAAAAGTTGCAGGATGGCAGATCTTGGGGACTGTATTTGTGCACCCTTGTTCTAAAACAACTCAAGCATGTTATGTGGATTTTTATAGACACTTGAAAAACTTTAATTCTTATTAAAACTTGTTTTTACATTGCGAGACTTCTTAAAAAGACACATTAAAAACATTTTAATATATTTAAATTTGATGCTGAATTTTGGCAACCTAAAAATTAAAATTTGGGATTTCTTCTCCAGAACCATAAATCCCAACTGTGAAGAGTAATTTGGTGCAGAAAATATTAACATCTAAAAACTCTTAACTATTTGAGGGACAAGTAGTGATGTGATATTACAGGAACAAGCAAATGCATCCTGGTAATTCTTACACTTTAAAACAGAAACGCTTCACTTATTGGGTGTTTAAGGTGCAATGCTCCCAACAAACCAGTAGGTGGTGTCCTGTCATTTCAAATGAGAATGAATCCACTGAACCCTGCAGGTCCTTCTGCTTCTCCTCTACAATGCCAGCAATGAAATATCAGCCTTCTATGATGGGTTTATAGCTGTATGCTGAACTGAGAAAAAAAAAAAAACACTATTACACCAAACACATTAAGCTTTGTGCCCAAAACCATTATCAGAAACCAAACAAAGGATCCATTGACAAACTAGTTCTGCTGCTTGGCTCAGAGAGAAGAGAATCACAGAGGTTTCATTATATCATCATGTATCGCTGCCATCTGTTGCATTGTTGATGACTAGTGATCGGGCAGGTGTCTGCTGACCACACATGTTTGTACAAGCAAATGATTAATGCTCAACATAGACAGCAAATACACTGAGACAATTATCTAACAACACAACATCTTCTTTCTTCTGCTAAAATGTTTGATTTCACGGTGAATGGATTTATTGTTAAATGCATTCAATGCGACTGACAATTTCAAAAACATGTAATCTGACACGTGAATAAAACGATCTATGAATCTAAAATGCTTCTGTTAAATAATGAGCTGGTTCAGTTTAGTATTGATTAGCATTTCTCTTGGCTGTTTGGGAAAAATAAATCCTGAAAGCATGAAGCAGAGGAAAAAATAAAGTCCTCAAGTGGAGACATAGATATGTTTTAAGAGACGCTGCATCCTTATCATCACAGCAGCTGGTCTGTTTTAATCACCCAGTTAAACCAGTTAGAGGACATGAAATTATTTCTTGTTATTCCTCATATTTACATATGATTCAGTGTCCAGTTTGACCCTGAATAGGCTTGTTGAGAAGCAGCAAGGAAGGAAGAGGAACCTTGGGAAATTTTCCAAAGAAGAAATAAAACAAACAGGAACAAAAGTACAATTACAGATCAGTGTGAAATAGTAAAGATAAATTCACTACCAGCATATCAATGATGTTCAAAAGCATAAAACATGAAATTAACACAAAAATACCCAAAAAATAAGACACAAAATAACAGCAAAAAAAAATCTGAAACACATCAAAAGCATAGTATGGTAAAAACACATATAAATTCTCAAAATGATCATATAAAAAACAGAATTTACATCCATGAACATCCAAATGATCCATTTACACGTTTGAGCCTCTGTTTGTGCAACATCTGAAGAAAAAATCATTTCAGCTCTTCTGCGTTCATATTTTGGACCTTGTTAGCATTCAGAGGGAATGAGCTTTGCCACAGAGGGCAATTACGTCCGCTGAAAATTAACATTCATTGTGCATCAGTGACATGATGTGACTATCTGTCTCAGTATGAGGCATCCAGGGACTGTGAGCCGTGTAATCAATATCTATTAGTCCTCCCATCAGAAGAATTAGATTTCACTATTGGATCAGTCTGCTCCCCTGACTCCACGTCAAACATCATAAGTTGACTGGACATGTGGTGCAATGATACAGCTGCCAAATGAAAGAGATCATGTTGAACTCAAATTCAATATGAGAAAACGTGATCCATGTCAGGAGATGTGTGTGGAGGCCAGCAGGTGTCAGGCTCACACAGACGAGGAAGACGGGACATAGAGCAAAAGGTCTCTCTCAGTTTTATTCATTTTGACATGGGAACATACATAAATGGATGAATTTGCATCAAAACCTTTAGTTTTTCTTTTTTTAAAACTACAAATTAAATAACAACTGAGAGAAAACATGGATGTATTTGTTCCAGAAGCAGTTTATACATAGTGTATCAACACAGCATGGTCTTCTCATAGTTTTGGGTCAGCCTGTTGTCGCTCCTCATGTCTATGCAACAGCAAAATAAAAAGAAAATCAGCGAAATCTTTAAATGTCTGAGTTAAACTCATCCACAGAGTTTGTACAACACACGTGTTTCTGTGAGAGGGAGATGTTTTATTGTTTCATGTCAAACCTGAAGGGCTGCTGAAGTAAGTGCTTATAAAAATGTGATGCATTTAAAACACAAAGATGTTTTACACTAAAGAATTTGGTTTAGGACGTTGTGGTCAAATTCAGAGATTTAAAGTGCTCGACAACATACACAGTGTTACAAACAAACTAGAGTATAAATTAAACCAAACACAGATAAATAACAAATATGTGTAAAAAGAAACAAGAAGTCTAAGTGATGACATACATTTTTAAATTAATATCACAATTATACAAGCCATTGCACATTGTCACATGATATATATATATATATATCTATATATGTATATAATGTTGCTTTTTCTTTTCAGAATAGCTAAAAAGCAGACAGCTTTGATTCAGTAAGACTCATTGGTTTGAACTTTGCAGCTTGGGATCATCATCCTCTGATTAGCAACGAAAAAACAACTTTGTTAAACGGAAACCTGGAATCGTTAACAGGACTTTAGTTCTCTTGAGGACACGTTGTCAAAACGTCCTCCTGCGAGCCGCTAGTGTGAGAATCAGTGGTGTATCTGTACAGCAGATGAATCTGGTGATCATGGCAGCTCTTTAGGCTCGAGCTTTGTGATTTATCTTTTCATTGTTAGTTTGTTGTTTTTCTCCTCTTTTGGCTGTGCTGTTAGATGCAGGATAGTGTTGAGCATTAGGGAGGCAGCAACGGGGGTTTGAAGGTGCAGGCTCCTGTGCACTGACGAGGTGTGAGCATCTTGCAGGAGAAATGGTGAAGGGCGTCATGAGCTTCTGGGGAAGAACAAGTGCATCAGTGAGAACATGCAAACATTAGCAGTTGACACTGAATAAGTACAGCTGAGTTCATCAAGTGGGATATTTTTGTTTTATCTGTAACTCATATTGTTTTACAAATATCTGCCAGATGGAAATTTTGACTTTTTATCTGGCAGATTTGACGGATTGAAAAACTGACTTTGTCCAATTTCTGCATAAATATGACCTTAAACGTAAGCAGCAACAAACACACAAAATATACTTTCTTCCTTTCCAGACAGAGTAGATAAATAGTTTCACCTTTTTAATAATATTGTGTTTGGTCACTTATTCATTAAAAGGTCCCATATTTTGCTATATTTGCCGTCTCATAGTCTATCTTTTGCACATTTATTTTATGCATTTTGCAACATGCAACATATTATAAATTTGCCATAACACTCATTTCTCGCTGCGAGGTCTCTACTCGGAACTGTGAACGGCTTATTGTGGCTTCCTCCTGCTTGCTCCCAGCTCTTCTCGCTCATCCCCCCCGCCCACACTGAGCAGCCGTAGAGGCGCTGTCTGTAGTTGCCATGCGGGGGGCAAGCGAGGGGTCATGTCTATGGTGTGTCTCCACAGTGCGGCATTAGAACGGTGCGGTCAGGCATTTGCTCTGCCTAAGCCACACCCTTCTTTCAAAGCAATAAAACTACAAAACGCATGGATGAAAAATGAAACTACTTATGAGATCATTTTAAAGTAGAATTAACATAAACAGAAGGTTAAAAGCTCATAAAATTCTATTTTGTATAATATGGGACCTTTAAGGAAAATGACCTAATATTACATTTTAGGTAAACTTGAGATTACAGGTTCACTCCTCTCTAGAAGACAAATATAAGTCCATGGTGTATGTCTGTATGTGTTTGTTGGGGGGGGTGGAGGCGGGGGGTTCTCTGACGAACTGCTCACTCAAGGTCCTTCCCAACATGTTCATTGGATTAAGGTCAGATCTTTGACCCGGTCATTTAAAAACCCTGTTTTTTTCCTGCTGTAGCCGTTCTGCAGGAGAATGATTTGTGTTACTGGAGGTTGTTTTGTTGCTGCATGACTAACTTTCTCTTTAGATTCGGTTCACATACATGTTTCTGATATTTTCCTTTAGAAAACGTGCAGCAGAACAGGTTCAAAGCTGTTCAGAAGCATCCCACTTCTTTTCAGACTGAAACAAAGTGGATAAATTAAATAGCAGTTCATTTCTAATTATCACTTCTGTTGCACAGTTCTCATTGGAAGGGATGAGGTTTTTTTTCTTCTTTTCATCAGAAATTAATAAGAAAGGCCTTCAGTTAGTTCTTGATTAATTAATTAATAAGCTGAACTTCTGAATGATTAAAGTTACAATACAGTACATTAAATATGTCAATAAAATAAAAATATATACTGTATTAATCCCAGGGGGATAATGAAAAAGCTACAATTATACCAATTTAGAAAGATTATCCTATTCTGATCAGTTTGAGGGATTGCTGCAGGTGTTGCATGTGTTCTGACACCTCACTCTTACAAGAAGATGCATCACATTTATCCAGATGGCCAAACTGTAGATGTGTAAGAAAAATATCGCAGAGTTTAAGATACTGATGTTTAGTGCAGAGAAATATTAGCATCGCCTTGTGCATTGAGCTGTAATCCAGACTATTCATTTATTTAATCTTAGCGTAACTTTTAAAGCATTGCCATAGCTACCAGCGACTGGAAGCAAAGTGGAGAAGTCAAAGTGGAGAAAGTGGTTTCTTGACAGTCAGTGGTGTGACGCAACTTCCAATCCCTCCCACTTCCACCACTACCTGCCCATCACATTTATAGCATGTGCTAAAACTTTAGCATTAGCTTGAAGGTGATCTTTCTATAATCATGAGGTGTGAATTAACAAGATCAGCTTAAGTTTACTGGTTAAAATAGATTTTTTTTTTTATTTATGTATGTATTTTACAGGAGCAAACACCATCTATTAAAGCATCCCGCCAACAATGATCTCAAAGCTCCTAACTGGCACTGCTAGCTGTGTTTTCATTAGTTTTTCAAATTTTAGATATTTCGAAAGTTTCTACAATCATTTCCATTTTCGATATTACCTGATTTTTATTGCAATATTTAGGTTTTTCGCAATTCTAGAAGTAATAAAAAGTGCAGCTTTTCACGATGTATCCAAACCATGTTTACCACCACCGTGTTTAACAGACACGATGAGCTTTTTATGTAGGCCTGGTCTAATATTCTAGTCTTGTCATATGATTTTTTTATATTTAAATATAGTTTCTCCTCTTAGTTATTAAACACAGAGCTTCTTTCAAAGCCACAATACATATAATCATTTTACAACTGTTGAAGTTCAGACTCTGTGAAGATATAAATAATCATTTTATCTTGATAAAAAAAGCCAAAACAAAAGACATCAGAGGTCTTTTTCTGAAGACTAATGTTGTGCCATGAGACATTTCCACAAACGTATCTTCTAAAGATCAGACTTTGATAAATTGCTGTTCTTTATAAGTCATAAACAACGTGCTTTCTAACATGATTATGAAACAACAACTCGACTAATTATAGATTTAAATAAGCTGTTATTCTTCAGGATTTCACCACTCAGAGATTCAAAATAATTTATAAATTCCCATATAAATAGCAAAGTAAGTATATAATTGTTGCTAATTTCTTTATTTGGTTCTCTTTGGTTAGTTTAAAGACCAATTGAAAAATCTCATCATGTTTAGGTCAAATTTATGCAGAAAAGGTCAAATTAAATTCTAATTATAGACTTTTAAATACATCTTTGTTCCTCCTGTCTGCAACAGTCAGAATGAGATCAATTTAACATGATTTCAGGGTAAGCGACAGTAAACAAGACCAGCACTGCTCACAGGTCAGACAAAACCATCAGAGGTTTCAGTAGTCTGAATCACACATCAAAGTCATCCTTCTAGAATATCATGTTTAGTTACAATTTTTTTCTTTTTCTCATAACCTGGGATCTACTTTTAAACACATTTTCATCTGTAAGAAAAAAATTCATTTAACATGCATTTCCATTCACTGAGCGAGCCAGTTGGTGGAGCTCCTTCTCTAGTCAGAGGCATTAAACCACTGCAGAGGAAGGTCATAATGAGATGAGATGACGTAATTAAAACAAGCACCAGCATGATTTTAAATGTGGGAAAAACAAATATCAGGAAAATAAAGATTTTTGATGTTCCTTGTATTAATCTGAGGACAGCCTTCCCTTCAATGCTCAATTCTTCACCTTTATTTGCCTATAAGGAAATACAATCATTAATTTATATATATATA
>JBAMHX010000001.1:8173193-8184339 GCA_037177515.1 Pseudomugil tenellus
GTATGTATATGTGTGTGTGTGTGTGTGTGTGTGCAAGCATTTCACATAACTTGACAGCAGCTGTTTTTTCCTCATTGGAAAAGCAAAAGACTGTAACTTAGTTTATATGCTCAGCTTGTTGTGTTTGGGGTCAGAATAAAAAAAATGTGTCTTAAACCATAACTTACCCTGAAAATATTTTATAGCCAACAAGAGGAACAAATAATGTGGCCAATGGTGCTTTCAGTGCTTGTATGGGCATGTGAGCACTGCCTTAAGACAGAGTTGAATAATGTGGACCTCACTTTAATAGTGTCACTCTGTAAATACTGATCACTGATCGCAGACGAAGCTGAATAAAAAGTAGCACTTGCATATTTATGTTTGTAGGGCAAAAACTAAATGTATCAATGTCTCCTTTTGGACCAGATAAAATTACCTTTTAACTTCTGCTGTATTGCATAACGAGCCTTTCTCTCTTGGTCCAACTCGCTGCACAAAGTGTCTATCAAAAAAATAAAAAACGAATAAAGAATTAAATAAATGGTCAAAAAAATGTATAAGGGAAGAAAAGTGAGCTTTTGTGTGGAAGTACAGGAGTGTAATGTATGCCATTTGCCCTTATGGTATTTAGAGTGAACCCTCTATGTACTTGAACCTTGTATTTAAACTACTGTAACATTAAACCAATCCTTTAACGGGTGGCATTAGTTGCTGTCTACTGCATGTAACTGATACAGGACTGCATAATGGTCTGTCTATTCAATTTTCCAGAGCATGATTTGGGTGAAAATAACCTTTGCAAACAAAACAATCTGGTTCCAGTTTCACCTTTTTGATATCTGCTAATGTAATCAGCTGCAGGGGAAAATGTGGTATTTACAGGAAAGAGCCTGGACTTGAATTTCCAATATTTCAATATGCAAGTGTCACTTTTCCTTTCCCTCTAAGAGTCAGAGATTGATAGATATGACCTGTGTGGTTACAACTTTTTGGTGGCCCAAGTTCCCCTCCCCTATAAATTAACTTAAAGAGCATTGATCTACATCCCTTTTACAGTCAGACTCTATGCAGACACAGAGTACAGAGAGACCAACCTCGAACAATCTGCAGCTGCTGGACCATTTCCTCTCTGTAGGACAGCTCACGCTTCATTTGATCCTGAAAATTATCTGAAGAGTACGGAAGGCCACATCAGATGGAAACTCTCTGACATTGCATTTATAGATATGTTCCTTGATTCAAGAGATAAATAAGCCCCTTTTTCCCAGAGACAAACCAAGATGGACTCTCCATCTCTCTGTAGCATTAACTTACAAATCTTTTTTTTATCGTACCTTTTAAATGCTGAAATTCTCTCTCCAACTTCTTCCTCAGCTCCACTTGTTCTACAAGCTGCTTCTGCAACTCTTCTGCAAATAATATGAACATAAATGATTATGTTTGTTCTGCAGTAAAAATAAAAAAACATCAATAAGCACACTAAATTCCCATTTCATACTCTCTTGTCATCAAATTTATATTCTTTTTGTTTTTATCTCTGCACATAAATATCAGTGTGAGCTCAGTAAACCGACTTCAGGTGCATTTGCATCCTTAATAACAGCCGTTTCACTGCCTTCCTTTTGCTGGCTGCCACAGTAATTGCCATGCATTGCCTGGAGGTGGAGACTATAATAATGGAGTCCCAGGGTTTTTCCAAGCGTTGTAAAATAATTAGCTGCCATGCCTCGGGGTTATGGCTCTGTTCGTTAAAATATTAATAGCCTCTAAACGATTTCCCCTTACAATAATAAGTCAAAACTCCTACATCTCCTGATTAAGTGGATAACAACTATGAAAACACTGAAGGCCCATAAAATGTAAATTCACATTTAGATTTTGGCACGTCATCTTTAGCAGGCTTTGGGCTTTTTAACTGAGCTAGAAATCAATGCATATTAACTTAATGTAAATATACACGCACTTCTAACAAAAACAATCCCAAAGGATGGAGCTAAATTTGGGTTTATAAAGTAAGACATTATGCTCCATTAATAAATAATGAGCTATATTTATCTAAATTTCACTTGCTGAAATAAAAAAAAACAACAAATGAAAATTAGTCTTAATTAAATGTAGCGGCCAAGCTCAATTACAAGAGTAATTGCAGATATTAAATAGGAAAAAATGCTCTTTTCTATTTCCTTTTGAGCCTGATGAAGCCTCTTACCTTTAGCCATGTTCTCCAGATCTCTTTCATGTACACTGATGTCGATGTGCAGAGCCCCATCGGCTGCAGAAGCCACAATACACAACAATTAAACTTAATAAGTGATAAATTATTAAACTCGGAGACTTCAGCCAGTTAAATTCAGTGAAAATATCAACCAATAAAAACCTTGTCTGTCCTTTTTCTCCTGATAGGAAGTTGCACTGCGTTGATGTTGCATCTCAGAAATGCGATGGACACCTGAATGCAAACAAACATTCTCAGTTAAAAGACTAAATTTGCATTAATAAACGCACCATAAATCGGATGAATAATTACCGTTAGATCTGCAGGGGCTGTTCGGTTGTTTGGATCCGTAAGAGGAAAGCTCGTTCAGAGGCACGTGCCCGTCCTTTTCATGAGTGTACACCTGTAAAGCAAGCAGACAATCACGTTTTATAACAGAGTCCAATTAGATATAATTTGTTACAGTTTACACATAATTGAGGCCATTTTTCTCCTCTTAAAAATCCAGGAGCCTTTAAATTTGGCTTAAATGTTAAGAAATTACGTTTTATATCAAAAACACTTTGATTTTTATTTAAAATAATGCAGAAATAAATCAAATAAAATGTTTGTTTTATGTAATTATATTAGGTAACTGGATTGTCTAAGTAAGTGTGTTTAATTCTAATACTTAGATTATTATTTGATCAGTTCCATCCTTTATAAAGACTTTTAATCATAATTCTTTTAAAAAACCACCACAATTCAACTCAAGAAATATTGTTTTAATTAATATGATGTTACCTGATGAAGAGGGGAGTCGTTGCGCATCTGTCTGTTTTCATCTGGTGATCTGCTGTGAACATCTTCCGGTGATGCTGCGGCTGGTCCTGGACTGGACACGTCAGGCTGCCCCGGGCTCTCAGCACCGGGGGAAATCCGGTCTGGTGCAGGGGAACCACGGAGCTCGACACCCGGCGAGATCCGGATCGGCTCCTCTTCGTCGGGCCCCCGGTTGGACTCCACATCCACGTCCGGGTCCTCGTCGTCCACCACACTGTCCCTGTCCGGTGACATCGACCTGTAGCTGGAGCTTTCGCTGATAAAATCCGGGGACAGGTAGCCAGGACGCGCGCCAAAACTGTCCCGGTTGCCATAGAGTTTGGCAATCGTCTCTGCGTCTTTGACAACGGGTCTAAAGGCCGAAATGTAGCTCATTTTTCTCTGGCAGGCCTCGTCCCCGGACTTTTCCTCGTCGTTCCTGGTGGAGGAGGACTGGGAGCTGGTACTGCGCTCGTCGCCGTCCCGCTGATGAAGAGGATGCTGGTTGAGGTCTTTGGGTGTGTTCGCGCCCCGATCGTTTTGGTCCGATAAATCTAGTTCGGTTTGCCGGATGCTCGGCAGCTCTGGGGGAGGTTTTGGTGGAGAACCCGGATAGGGCGGCATAGGTAGACCCCCAGCTGTTGGCCAAAACATGGGGAACGCAGGATAGAGGGTGTCCTTTGCGCCCGGCCAAAACACACCAGGGACGTTGGTTTTGTTCGCATCAGGTATCCCGTCGTTCTTTTTCGGACACAGCCCATAGCTGGGGAAACCATAAGGGTGGTGAGGGAACAGAGGTGGGGGGATTTTCTGAAGCATGCCAAAGCTCTTGCTGGGGACTGGGATGACTGGATAGCTCCGCGTTCCTCCCGCTAAACTCAGGTTATTACTCCCCTGCTCCTCGTCGCACCGTAAACTTTTGTGAGGGATCTCGGGGGAACTTGTTTGAGCCAGACTGGACGAGGCCTGCGACTTCAGCGGTGAAGACATTCCCGACCCGCTCATTGGCAGAGTCCTCTTTCTGCTCCCCCCATTGAACATGGCCTTAACATCCTCCCAAGCGTGGTTAACATCCTCAGATGGTTTCTTTTCCGTCAGTTTCAGGTGCCTTCTCCACGAGTTGAAGTTGGCCGCGTCTGGCTGCAGATACTTGGCTTCTGGTGTGCGATGGGAGTGGAAAATAAATTTATTCGGTGAGAAATACATGCTGCAAAAGCTGCATTTGATACACTTGGCCCTGGAGCTGTTGTATCTGGCGGGTATGAAGCTGCCTCTGCAGCCCCAGGCGCATTCATGAGACACGTCGAAAGCAAAATTTTCTGGCAGCTTTGGGGGGGAGTGCGCTCCAAGGAAGGACTTGCAGAGCCTTTCGGCCTCCCGTTTGGTGATCATTCCGCAGCGCCTTGATGAAATGGGCATAGCCCCTGCGCGCCGCAGGAGCTCCAGTTGAACGGGGGTGCACTGAACGCAGGTGATGCCCAGAGCCACACGGCGGTTGTGGATCTCGTTGTAGCTATAGTTTTTCAGCAGGGTGTTAGAAATCTGTGCCAAGCAGAGTCTCTCCTTACCGTCTATAACTAGAGAAACGATAGGCACTCCGTACAGAGATGTCTCACTCACTTGGTTGGGTTTGAGGGAGCTGTGGCTGGAGAAGCTCTGTGCGTCCTGCTTTAAACTTGGGGAAGAGCTGCTGTCTCGTCCCACGTCTCGAAGATTTCCGGGCATCGACTCCATCCCTGGAAGCCTGATAGTAAAATAAATAAATAAAACGAGAGAGAAAACACAGTGAAGTTTACGCGAGGCCTTTTAAGTACAAAAATCCAAACGCAATAAATTATTTAGGAAAAAAAAGAGCGTGGAAAAATCTGAATAAAACCGGAAAAATAAAACTAAAAATATAAAAAGAAAGTTACGCAAATAAAAATAACCAAATGAGGATATTATGCAATAAAATGTCAAATTAATAAACAATATTTTAATATTACAACTGAATACTAATCTTATTAGAATAGAAAACATATTGTTAACAATAATGATGATAATAATAATAAAAATAATTGTAATAATAATAGTAATAACCAGGCAAAAATAAATCAGCTAATTCGGGATGCTTTGGAAAAGTGAAACCAAATCGAGCCTGAGTTTATTATTCCCTTCATCATTTTATTCTGTTGTTTATTTGATGTCTTACAGATTTTTACACCGGTTCTTGCACAACTTCTGCTGCTCCTCTTATCTTCAAATCGGCTCAGCACTGACGGGCCAACTGCTTAAGAGTCAGATAAGATCCTTATACACGGATATGACAGAAGGAAAATGCCGCCTGAGCTTCGCCAATGCGCTTAGCAGGGAGGAAAAGAACAGCTATAAGCTGCTTTCCTGGTAATTACACAGATCCAAGAGAGCGTCTTCGCATTGTTAATAAAAGACCAGCCCTATATATAATTAAAGCTTCTGCACAGATTAGCCTCATCCAGTTGCTCAAAAATTAGGTTGAAGCAGGCCTATCTCACTTCACCTGCGCATACTTACTTTTTACACCGCCTCACTAACATTATAGGATCACTATATAACAAAAAGAAAACATTTTCTCTATAACTAATAATTATTTTAGAGTAGCTAATAAATCACATTTGATAATTTGATATTCAATAAAGTACATTTAAAGTATTAATATTTAAATAGGACTTTTTTTTTAGATTGGATTACTTTCAGCTGAATTTATAGTTAAAAAAACATACCTTTGTTTTTGAAAAGACAGCAAACCCCAGGGAGGTTGACAATGGAAAAAGAAATATATTATGAACGGAAACAGATGGAAATTCAGGCCCCGTTAATCCAGAGAAACGACGGTTCAAAGCAAGACGCTCGGAAAGGGACAAATCCTCTGAATTCGTCTTTATTTCAGTGTATTTCAGTGCAAGAAGCAGCGCCAGCAGCACACAGGACCTCCATCCTGTCGGAGCTCTGGGAGGTGAATGGCGTGTAGACAGGAAGCACATGGCACCTCTCTCTCCCCACTCCTCCCTCTCTTCCCCCTCCTCTCCCTGCTGTCATGCTGATGTGTAATAGCTCTCTCTCTCTTCTCGGCGCCCCCCACACCCTTAAACACACACACTCATGTTATGGCACACACCGCCTATGATCATTTACAAATTTTCCGCCGAGACGCACAAACCTGATGACAATAACAAGAAACCAAACATAAGCTACTCCCAATTAGTTTAACCCAAATTCAAAGATAAGCTCGGCCCCAAGACTCGGGTTTATGATTTATCAGCTTTTAAAACAAATAAAAAAGAAAAATGTATTGTTGAATTAACTTAGAAATATGTCCGCGTAAAGACAGCAAGCGAGAATAACAAAAGAGCAAATTGTAACCTAAAACCCAGTGAGGCCCCCCAGAACCCAGAGTGTGGATTGGTGCTGTTCTGGTGTGAATTAAAGTTCAGCTCGGTCGTAATGACGCACATCTTATTTTCTCTGCAGTTGGAGCGAGCCGCAGTGGCGCAGAGGACTGAAAGAACGACAAAAGGCCCGGACTCATTTATCAAGTTACACGGCCATCTGTTAGGCTTCCAGTTGGCCACACAAACCAGTCTGCGGCTTCAGAAATAAACAGAGGGGTAAGGTGGATAGTAAACTGAAAATGCATCCTGAATGTTTACATTTCCTATTTAGGCAACTGTTGTGTTATGAAACAGCATGTGAAGAACTCATGGGACTTTTTTTCTACAAGAGAACTGCTATATGAGGGTTAATTGACACCATCAATGAGATGTATAGAGCAAAAGGAACTTGAGCATCAAGTGAACATGTGAACTTTAGAAAGTGAGAACCATTAATGTTTTAAGCAACTTTAAACAAATGTCAACATAATGTGTAGAATCCAAATTCTCCATTATTTCCAAAGTCAGGCACCATGAAGCGTAAAGCTTCCGAACATTTGTTTAATTTCAGCTACATTATAAGATTTGAGCGCATACCTCTAAATATGATGTGGAAAACGCTCCCCACATTTGTACTCTTAAGAAAAATAAATAAACAAAAATTACCCAACAACTATTTCTGTCACAGCTGGAGCTGCAGATCTCAGAAATACCAGTTTCACCTTTTTCCCCAAATAATTGCATCGCTATAGTGGTAAATAGCTGAAAGTGTCAGAGGTGCCCCAGCAGCCACTCAGAACTTAGTGGGGGCTCATGCCCATCTGTTCCTTCCTACTGGATGACCGCCACTGAAATAAGCTCAACAAGTTATCTGCTGATATTTCCGTATGGTGTTGAAGAGTGTGCCATTTAATTTTCCTAAAAACCACCTAAGCATTTATTTGAGATAATTTAAAATAAATAAAGTTAATATATATTATGGACAAAAAATAGAAAAGAAAAAAGAAAGAATGAATAAAAAATAGAAAAATTATTTATGACCAGTCATGATGTCAGGAGTAAATAAGTAGAAAAATTGTTCATTTTGGGGATGCATTTTAATACTTAAAAAAAAAAAAAAAATTGGGGCAATATCTTCTTCAATCAGCCTTTCCATTTGAATGAGTGTCATCTCATTGGTTACATCTAAAAATAAAGATTGAAGTTTCGAAAAACGTGAAACACGAAAATATTTTTAGCCAAACTAGAACCTTGACGTGTAATCTGCATCTTTTAAACAACCAGATATTCAGAGATTATTTAGCAAACAGTGATAAACACCTTCTCACGCATCTTCCACTTAGAATCTGAAAATGTCTGCGGTGAAACATAAACGCATGAGATGATGATGATGCTGTAACCAACAAGAAGAAAAATAATTAAGTAAGAATCGTTATATTATATTTTTCTGTTTTAAGTCGTTTCTCTGTGCCCAAACCGCTTCTTTTTAGTCACTAAGCAATCAAACTTGTGTTAATCCGCTGCGGAAAATAGATCCCCCAAAATAAACAGTTGGTTAGCATTTAAGTGAAAGTTTTAGTTTTTTTAAGCACAAACATGTAAAAAACTGTTTTACACATTGATCTGAAGAAACGTTCATTTCCGTGTTTTCAGATTTTTAAGTCATTGACGCCACTTTATAGAGTTTTTACCGACACATAGCTACTATGTTCTGGGGGTTTGGGGGGAAAATTACTAAGCAGATCACAGAAAGTCCAGTTCTGCTTAGAAAAAAAAAAAAACATAAAAAAAAGAAAAACAACTGAGATGGTGTGAATATATACAAATATATTAGATAAGGAGACAAGTGAAGAAAAACAAGTTGTAGTTTCTTGAATAAAATGTAGATCTACAGAGTAGGTCTCTATATAAAGTGTGTATTAAAGTGAGAGATGAGTGTGTATGAAGTATCAGCAGTCTGTATGGAGCCTGAGCTGCCTGGTTTACCTCCCTGCAATATTGATGCCGAACCTGATCCTCAGCGCATCCTCTCCTCTTTCAGCATCAAGAGGCTTCCCCAGCAGCCCCCGCCAATAATTACAATTTTATACTGTAATTATTCCTCTCCTTTTAATTATTTAGACCGCCGACCTGAAAGCAGCCTTTGTCACTGCTTATTCCGGGGGAAACGTGAGCTGACGTGGCTGCAGATCAGCAGCGAGGAGTTTTTAATTAGACATTTCAGTGTGCTCTTTATTATTAGGCCTACTGTTGGATACAAATGACCAGGCCCTCATTGATATGCACTCAATTGTTTCAACAAACATTTAGCCTGAAATATTAATGCGCTTCAGGTTTAAGTCATTAGGAGTCCCAACTCACCAGGTGAACCTGATGGATTATTTACTGTGGCAGGAGATGAGACTGCCCCCCCCCCCCCTCTTTTAAATACCGTTTCATTATCTTTTCATTTTACGTTTACCCCTTTTCATCTGCCATACTGGAAACTTCATCTACACAACTTGTAAAAACTTACCTATTAAGGTCTTTCACAGTATTTATATTTAGGTTACTCACCAATATAATAAAAATGATCAAATAATGAATTTTATTCCCTTTTACAGGGATTTTATGTGCTTATTTACACCTCCTATATTTATTGATTAACTCATCAATAATTGGAAATCACGTTTAAATCTCATAACATATGCTTTAACGTATTGCGTTGATGTCCAATGCAAACATGGCAGACAAAATGACTTGACCCATTCAAGTAAAAACCCCTAAAGTGAGAGAAAAGTCTATCACAACTAACTACATAAAAGTGTATTCACGCCAGTTATGATGGATCAGGATTTGTGAGATTGTTCATATTTATCTGCTTCATCTTCTCGTCACATTTCTTTTCATGTGATGTAAAAAGATAAATCACGCTCAGCTCAATCAGGACAGGTTTAATAACAGCAGCAATTGAGGCCAAATGTTTTATAATTAACAGTTGTATCAGCACCCTATAAAACCATGACCCCCATAAATCCCATTTTAGAGACCAATCAATCCCCCTCTTGGACTGAAGGGCCTATTGATCCCTTGCTGCTTGGCTCACTTAAACGCTTTCTCCTTATCCTTTTTTGTTTCCAGTGAAAGGAGCATTTCGATTGCACTTTTTATTGGAGGAAAGATTCCGCCGAGAGGAAAGCGATGGCTCGAAAATTAAACGGTGACATTTTAATTACAGGACATTGATAAAAGGGATCTAGGTAATGGCTGTGTACAGGGCGACCACTCATTGTCCCGCCTGATTTGCTAATCAACTCGGACTGCTTTGGAGAAAAAGGTCATCGGCCGATACAAAGCAGAGACGAAGCTCGGTGGGAATTTGGGAATATGAGGGTCCCGGACTGCCAGAAATGAAGACGCATCTCCAAACAAAGCGCGGTCAATACCCCGGTGAGGGGGCCTCGCCAGACGTATTATCACTATAGGTCACACGTAGCGCAGCCATAGATCATCTGATGCTACAATTTACATGTCACAGAAAGCATTTGAGACAAGCTGAGCTGCCACAACACGACCTTGTAGGCTACAGTTTAGTTAAATCAACACATCAGACCACAAAATGATCAATTTATCATGTCAGTGCATTTCAGCCGATTAATATGGACTTTACAGCGCGTGCTGAAAAAATATTTAATATTAAAATGTTCCTGTGAGCTTTGGTGTCTTTTCACGTTTCCATACAAGTCATGTGTAAAAAAAAAAAAACAAAACAAAAAACACACACCCAATCCTGAAATTAAAGTCTTTGATTTAAGCATTAAATCTCATGAGCATTAAATGTCGCTACTGTAAACTTTCTCACTCAAAACTAGTATTTCACTAATATTTAAGTCTTCTCATTTAGTAAAATCATGTGATTTTATAGGAGAAACCTAAAACTCTCATGCAGCCCATGTGGAAGACAACCCCTGAATGTTTTTGTTGTTTGAAACTAACCATCCAGCAAAAGCACGGAAGTTAATAGAGTATCCAGAATGGGCGTAAAAAATATGCTTGTGGCCCAAGGTAAAAAAAAATCTAGTATAGCCCCCCGCCCATTGGCTATACTCACAATTTTCAGTCTAAGACAGGCCTTTTGGTATAAAACTGGTGAACACTGCCAAATGTGCTCATATTCAAATTATTTTAATTCTTTAAATGCAAATCTGATGACTAATCTTTATTAAAAAACAAACAAGAAATCATAAAATTAGTTATTATGAACATACATGTTGAGGGGTTGGGGATGCAGTGCCATATTTATAGTTTATGACCCTTGCGTGAGATCAAGAACACAAAAGTCCTAATCTAAAAACAAATATAAAAAACTATATACATACATTACAAATGGAATTTTCAATATAGTTAAATGAAGTTAACTAAAATACTTGAGGAAATATGTGTGGAAAAAATCTATAATGTTTTCATACTAGATGTTTTCTGGGGGTGGGGATGGGGTAGTTTTATTAGATTAATAAGAATGTTTTTGGGAAGGGATTTGTTTGTCCTCCCCGTGTATGTATAGGTTCTCTCTCACGCTATCAAAAGACATGCGTGTCAAGTTCTCACTATGAGTGTTGGACTGCCTACATGTCCACCATGGACACCAGGGTGTGTCTTACAATCTCGGCTTCAGAAACCCCAACTGAAATAAGCAGAACAACGAATGAATGAATGAATGAATGAATGAATGAATGAATGAATGAATGAATGAATTTTTGAGTTTGTCTTTTTTCCTCCT
>JBAMHX010000001.1:8187704-8209930 GCA_037177515.1 Pseudomugil tenellus
AATCAGGAATATCAGAAAAATACATCACATTGTTGTCAAATATTTTGTTAGGGTTTTGGTTTAGTGTTAGGATTTCCCGTTTTATTTAGTAGTTTTTCCTGTTTTTCCCGCTGCTTTGGTTTCAGCTTAATGTTCTGTTCATTAGTTCACCTGGTTTGATTTTGTCATCATTTTCACCTTTGACTTGTTCTGTTTTCACTGTATTTATATCGTTGGTTTTCTTTTCTCCTTGATAGTTCATTAGATTTAATGGTGGTTGAGTTCATGTGTAGTTCTTTCAGTTTTCTGTTAATAAATCCTGTTAATCTGCATCCTGGCTGCCTCCTGCCTTCCTTGCCTGCGTTTGGGTCCACCTCCCTGCATCGTAACATATTTTGTCAACTTTGTAGTTTTTTTATGTCCCTAAATTACCAAGATCACAAAAATCAGCTCTAAAAGAAATACATTGGAAACTTCATCAGCTTTCACTTCAATAATTTTATCCACTGATTTTCTGAAACTTTATGTGAAAACATGCAAATAAATCTTTTCAGAATTTAAACACGTTTACAGAAATATGGACTGAAATATTCAGTTTGTTTTACAGAAACTTTGGGAGGATTTGTTTTATAAACCAGACATTAAAATTTCAATGAAAACTCTGAATGAAACCAGACTTTCGGGTTTATAAGGAGTTGAGTTGAACCTTCATCCATATTTCTTAAAAACAGCATCATATTGCAGGTTAATGTGACCCAAATCCAGCTCGTATGTCCACGTGTGATTCGTATCTGTTCAGCACAAATGTTTTACAAATCAGACCCAGGCCACATGAGTGATGTGAAGTCTCGTAAGGCTAAACTCGCGCTGCAGCACACTTTTCACACACACCAATGTGCGTACCAATTTAAAGTTATTAAATCAGAGCAAACAAATTATGGTATAATGTTGTTTCGTCTATTGTTGAAACTTAAATTTAGAAGTGTTTCACGTCCTCCGCAGCAGAATTGTGACGTCTGTCTGACTGACAACAAAAAACAAACATTGGACATTATTCGATTTAGTACTACATAGGTCAGAAGAGTCAGATCTGAAAAATAAAGATTCCTGCTGTAAAAAAGGGTTTTGTATGAACATTACAAGGTACTTACACACTTGTTTTGTATCCTGCACCATTTACTTAACAATTCCACACCATTACTAGTTAAATGCGTAACACCTTAAAGGAAGCTTCTTAACATTCACATGTAGCTTTTTATTAAAACTTGAATTAAATTGTGTTTTATAGAATCTAACGTGTGCACTAGACAACACAAATTAGATTAATTTAGCAGAATATAACTCACAATCTTTCTTTCTGGTCCGGCAATAGTCATTAAAATTTAAAATGATTAATTCAAATAATTTAATCTATCGCAGAAACGCTGAATAGACAAAAAGCAACAGAAAGCTCACATCAGCTTGAACCTATTATGACGATGCTTTTCAGACACATGAAAAGAGGCTAAACGGAGCAGAAAGATGCTTTACTTTTTGTGTTGCTTTGAATTTCTTCCCACTTTCCAACAAGAATTTAAATTACCTGGAGGCAGCTGAAAGAAAAGCAAAGAAATACACAGTTATATGAGTTAACAATGTTTCTGTGAATTACTCGGAAAGATCTCCAAAGGGTTTTCATCTGATGATATGTAGCAAACAAACCCCCCCCCAAAAAAAAAAAAAAAAACTCAAACTCAGCCACACAGCTTTGCTTAAATAATTTTTATTCAACACGGTTAGAATATGTGCCAATACAGAAAGTTATCGAGAAGGCCGTCATCCAACACTATCAGAAAACTAACATTTCTCCTCATGGTTTGTTTAATGTGAAATGAATACAAGGCAAACAACACAAGGTGAGATGGTGTTAGCTGAGTGAGAAATAAAAAGGTCACTTTTATAAAAGGCATATCTAAAAAACCCAAACTAAATAGTAGAATACAACATAATAAAGACATTGTAAAGCTTGTTCACTCCATCTTTTGGTCTCATTTAAGCTGCAAGAATATCAACCCAGCGTTCACAGCAGACTCTAAACACTCGCTTTTCACTTTTACCAAACCTGTGAGGAATTCACACCTGGTTGCTCAAGGATGCGTTAAGAGTATGTTTGAATGCTTAGAAGATATTCTAGGTATTTGCGACTTCCACAAGGTTTTCTTCCCCTCGGGCCAGTGATATTACCTTTACAAAAATAAAAGAGCTCATGGAGAGAAAAGTAACATAATGGGATCCGTTTGCAGCTTTCTGAGGCAAACGGTGGATTCTGACATGTCGATGTGGGATTGTTACGTACACCCCCTCTGCTGGAACAACTGTTCAGCAACAAGCTCTTCTTATCTTACAATAAAACTTCTTCCACTAAAACAGCGTATAAAGTGGTCAAGGATCATTTCTCCTCTACTTCGATGAAAGATCAGTTTTTAAATTCAGAGCAAAACCAGTTACGGAAGCTCTCCTTACGACATCAGAACCCAGCGAATGTGGTGTAGATTGAGTCAAAACTCAACTTTAAGTCTATACATTTATATTAAGTATTATAAAAAAAGAAAAATCAAAGTGCATGATGAATTAAAGCTTTGTTGGTCTTCATCAGAACCTCTGCTTTCCTCTCTCAGCTCTGGATGTTTCTGCAGCTGCACCCCAAACATAGAACAACCTATGTTAAGGAAATCTGTCTACTTTACTACTCATATTACTCAGTTCAATACACTGCATGTGTGTGTTTGCATTCTCTGCACTTTAATACGGGGTTTCCCAAATTTTAGTCCTTGAGATTTACCATCCTGCAACTTTTAGATGCAAACCTTCGACACAGCTGAATGAAATAAACGGCTTGTTAGCAGACCGCTGCAGAGCTGGATGACATGCTGAAAGAGGGAATGGAGTCATTTGATTCAGGTGTGTTGGAGAAAGGATGCATCTAAAAGTTACAGGATGGCGGATCTCCAGGACTGGACGTGTGCAGCTCGCCTGCTCTAAGCAGTCGTTAACATGTAGCTGGATCCAAAAAAACATTGTGGGATCTCTTCAATCTTTTGTCTACATTAGATTCTGTGTTTAAAAACCATCACTTAAGGATAACGGAGCTGCTGAATGATTTAACAAGTCTGGAAATAAGAAGAAAAGACGGAAAAAAGACCCGCTGCAGTTTTGGCATGTCCCCATATTACTGCTGACATGATGGATCTCATGTTTGATTCTTTTACAGATGAGACGTGTTTGGGGAACGTAATTCAATGCTAACATTTAAAATGCAAGTTATTTGCAAAAATAAGTTATAATTAAAAATAAGAGAAAATGAAAAATGTGAATTATTCACTGATGCTTGCTGTCTGTGTGACTCATTCTGCGTAAATCCTGCTGCCACATTTTCTATGAATTTACAGCAGAAAAAGACATTTAACTGCAGCTAAATGCTGCACGTGAAGAATTATTCATTGGAATTTTGCTTTGCCCTTTACAGCGACCCTTATTAATGAAAACCTGTGCTATTCACCATTTAGCTTCTCCTTTTGTGCTGCTGGTACAAATCTTTACCTCCCTTATGCATTCCGGTCTTATTCTTCAGTTTCTAAAAACAGAAACAGCTGTTTCATGTAAGAGGACAACTCAGAGACACCCGCTGTCCATTCAGTGTTTTTTCAGGAGACAAGTCAAAAGATGTGCCAGGAAATTGTAAACAAGTTTAAACTGAAGTGAAGCTCGGTTTCCCACGTGTGTGAAAATCCTTTTCAGCTCGGCGAGCTACAGAATGAAGCGAATGTGTCGTGCTCTGTTGCGCACCACTGAGGTTTACTTCTGACTCTTAAGACCAATTAACAGCTTCCACATCTGCGCATGCAGGCTAACCGAGACGTTACTGTAGCACGCAGGGCTTCGTTTGTCAAGGCAATCTGAAACGTAGGCACATTTTATATTTAAAGGACAATTGTAAAAAAAATTTGGACAAATGATAAAAAAGCATGAATAAGTAATAAATTTCTAACCTCTCTTGTGACTGGACACATCTGTATTTTCTTGCTCAGATGCAGAAAATAAAAGTTTTTTTGGTTCTTTTTTTGGTGGTGGTGGGGGGTGGTGGGGGGTCTTTTTAGTACAGCGACAAATTAAAGTTGCTGAGGTAATAACTTACACCACTTAGAAAAACAGGAACCAGGGAGAGGCAGTGACTCACAGGGAAAACCTTGACATTCACTAGAGTGCTGTCATGAGTAAAGCACAAGACGGTCATCTGATCCCAACACAGAAGCAGAGCTCAACACGAACAGGGTTTTACTGTCTTCTTCACACTCGGCTGCTGTCTCTGATCCTCAATGGATAATTCATCTCCCCTCAGACCGGCGCTCCCAGTATTTCAGGGTTATCCTGATGAACTTGAGCAGAAGATGCAACCACCAACTCAGCTGGGAGACGAACACTCAGGAGACGTAAACTCTGTCACTTTGTGGCTCGCAATAGTTAAAGAAATACTCACATAAAATATGTAACAACTAGTGATTTGTGTCCGTGTACATGAAGTCACTTGTATAGTTTGTATGGGCATGCTTGAGCCTGAAGCCTGTAATGAGTCTGGAGTCGAATGTCCAGGTTCATTGTGGTTGTACGGCAGGAGGACGTCACTGAGTCTGCTGGGCTCGTCTCTCCTCCAGACAGCGACACACCCACATGGACACCACCTCTGCATTTCCATCGTTGAACTGGATAATGAAGGAATGATCCTGCAAATATGAATTGTGAGTGGTCAAAGCCCTCTATTAAAAAAAAAGCCATTTAAATGTTTTGTTTGCATAATAAAACAATGCAAAGTTTAATGAAAAGCAAAAACGAAAAAAGTTGCTTGTTGAAATTTAAAGAAAATAATGCTTTTACTTTCTTTTTTAGTCTTTGGAAACATCAGCTTTCCTCATATTTCACTAAATATCCACTTCAATCAGTATTTCTCCTTATACAACCATCACACTACCTGCTGTGTAATAAAAAGAGCAGAAGTGGCTGTAAAACTACAGGTAATGAGCTTGTACATAAAAACAGAAAACTCAAACAGCCATCATTGTGTTTTTTCAACCTTTTTACAATATTATTTGTACCATCACACAGATTGAAGCCATAAAAAATAATTGTACATTAATGCAAAGTGTACAGATAAGAACCATTTATCTATTTATTATAAACCACAAGTCACAAATGGTGATAAAAAACAAATAAACTGGAGCATCATTAAACCCTGTTAAATATCAATGTATAAAAGAAGATCTACAATCTGACGATTCACGTGAGTTATAAAAAGATGCGAAGTTCTCATGATATGAGCCATCCAGCTGAAGAAAGAAGAAAATAGATTAATTTAATTCAATAAATCTAAATATTTATGTTCCTAAAGCAGTTGGCAGCACGTAAAACTGCTGTCACCAGCCTCGTCTCTCTGACCTTCCCGACCAGAACCAGGAGGTCACAGGAATCACAGAGAGGTCGCGAGGTGAGAGGGGAGGAGGTCGTAAACAAGACAAATCTACTCAGGTCAAGCAGAAATTTGATTTGAGGCGTCTCGATGTCCAATTAGGTAAACAGCAGTCTGGCGAGGCCGTTTAGATGAAGTTGTCAACACTGATTTCAGCAGTATCTGCCCCTAACAACAACAGACCGCCTCTGGTGGACACATTAAATCGTCAACGATACCAGTTCACACCAGTGTTGAGATGCATTGATGCGGTTGTTTAAGTGAATAAATAAAAAAAAAACATGAGAGGAAATGTTAAATATATGCTACAAATAATATAAAAATAGTTTCACTGCTGGTTTACATGGCTAGCTTATGCTAGCTTATGCTAATTTATGTCCCAAAATACAAGAGACCGTTATTTACAACGGCTGCTTTGTGTATCGTTTCAGCATTCATGACAAAATCAACACTGCAGGACGAAAACATCAAGTCGTCACAATTAACTCACTGGTTGTCAAAGATTTCTGAATCCAAATGCTGTTTTGCTTTTTCTGAATATGGAAAGCTGATTTTGCACAAGTCAAAACGTGGCACATCATCTCATAAACACCTACACAGTACACACACACCTCCCTCCTAACCCCATCTTCTGTCTCTTTAACCGAAACATCACGTAGTGAACATTTGAGGATAAACATCTGGCTTAACACTGAAGTGAGGAAATGATATACTGGGGGTCCATCCACACCAGAAGCTCTGCCCCAATATTATTTATAGCTCTGAAGTACTTGCTCGACACGAATGTACTACTTCTCTTTGTTGAGCAGTTGAGGATCAGAAGAAAAATACACGGGACTGAATATAGCGAAGATGGGAGGCCGAAGACTGCGCATGTCTCTCATTGCGGTAGGAAAAGGTAACGAGCATGCACAGCTCGACCGGAATTAACTCAGAGCGGATTTACATGGCAGAAGAATTAATTAAAAGGAGAATAAACCAGCCTCTTTATTCGCAATTAAGTTTAAAGAATTGTCACTTCCACTCAGAATTAGCTGTTTACATGGTTGTTTTTCATCTGTGAGAATTAAGTTATTCAGAATTAAAAGTCTCATGTAAATCCATTTAATGACAACTTACAAGCTTAACAAGCCCTCAGATATAAAACGGGTTGCATACAATATAAAACAATAATAAAATAATCAGATAATGTTGCAACTTCTGCAACAGAGGAAATATCTAGTTTTTCATTATTTCTTCTGAGTGCTGAAATTGACAAAAACAAAAATCTTAATGCTGTGACAGTCATCTCAAAACACTTCACAAGCACATGAGTTCAAGCAAATTCATGAAAATATCTAATTAAAGTGGCGTAGTTGGTTAGCACTGTGGCCTCACAGCAAGGGGGTTGCTGGTTCAAGCCTCGGCTTGGACGGTGGATCTGTGTGGAGTTTGTATAAGCGGTGGATAATGGATGGATAGTCTAAGCTTATCAGCAACAATCTGATTTATTGGGTGTAGTATCCAAACTTTCTGTACATAATTATTTTTGACCAATTTTAAAAAGATTTGACCTGAATTTTCATCTCTTCTCCTAAAAGGGTAGGTGTAGCTTTCCCTTCTAAACCCATGCGCAGGGCTACTGGGAGAAACTGGGATTGGTCTGTGGGGTGCAACGTCAGTCAATAACCAAGACTCAAATCTTTTGAAGATTAAATCCAAATCTCCAGACAACAATATCACTAATTTGATTCTACTTGGAGGAAGAGGTGAGTCCAAGGTGAGGCATGTTTATTTCTGCTGTTTCTTCTGAGGTCGTTAAAACCCCCCCAAGCAGCAAACAAACTGGTGCAGACACTGTAAGATTAACAACAAAGTAGGACGCACTGATCCACTTTGAGCCCGGTCCGCAGAGCCTTCTTGACTATTTGTGGTTATGCACAGGACAACATGCAAAGCCTCAATGTTTCTATTGAATCCCATTCAGGGTGAAAACAAAAAGAAAGTTTGTTTATGTCACTTCTGCCTGGTTTTCTTTCTTTCAAACTACTGAATGTGGACAGTTTTAACACATTAAAGCGAGTGGTGACACATTCCTGCGTGCTCTCATTGTGCACAAACTCCAGGGATTGCTAAGGACTGAAGGGGATCCCCATCAATCCTGTTGTCCTTCTAATGGGCAGCTGGGGTTAACACAGTCTGAGGTTAATTACTCTCATATCACTGTAAGCGTGTGTGTGTTGGTAAAAGACGGGTGGCGTAGATGCTCCTGGGTGCCCCTATGTCCTGAACACTGATCTCATCAATCATTCTTCTTTGCCTCAGAAGAGAAGAAGTCATACAAAAATAAAGTAGGAAGCCCTCAGTGATGGTTTTAAAATCAAACCACATCACCTCTGCTCCAGAAATGATCCCTGACAGGCCAGAGACATCTGCTGCAGTTTGACCTGCGTGAAGGCGCCTGTCATATTACACACACGCGCACACACACACACACACACATACAGGGAGCTTGCATTGTGTGGTGTCAGTAGCGCAGGAAGTCAATGGTTCAATCCAAGTGTCCACATTCTGAATTTCCGCTGTTGTTATCTGGGAAACGTGCCCCGCATGCACATAAAGAGCCATGGAATAAAATTTGCAAATGTGTAAATGTGTATTTTACTGGAGTGTTTATTGGTCAAAATAACTAGAAAGGTGATTCATAGAAAGGAATAAAAAGGACGAGGTGTTTGTGTGTGTGTGTGTGGGGGGGGGATCAGCATTTGTCAGAATCAAAGAAAATTCTGATGCAACAAGATTAAAGGAGCAAATATTTGACATGTAAAATATCTAAAACAAAAAATGTACATAAATAAAACACTACATGGTGAACATAAGAGGGTCACTTATGCTTCATAACTATTTGCTTTGTCACTGTTTTCTGAAGCAAAGAAGTCAAGTTGCGTCGCTAGCTGTTGAGACATGTGCAGCCCGAACATTTAGTTTTTCAGCATTTGCTAAAGCAGCAAGTTGAGGTAGAATAGGTAGGGCATAAACTGTGCATGCAAGGCATCCATTTATCCATTATGAGTGCCAATTATTCGAATGAAAGGTTGCAGGTAGTCTATCCCAGCAATCCCTGGGCGAGAGGAGAGGTACACCCTGGACAGGTCGCCACCATCACAGGCATGCAATGCAACAACATGAAAACATAGATGTGAAGAGAAATGTTTGTTGTAAAGATTTAGTTAAAAAAATAATTTAAAATAAATAAATAAATAATGATTTTTTTGTTATTTGAGTTGTTTGAGAAAGTAAAAAATGTGTTTTTCTGTGTTTTCAATATGACAACAAGCTTTACTCAACCATCTCCACAATGCAAATCCGCCGACTTCCAATCACTGAAGATGAGAAACTATTACTTTAAACAGATGATAAAAACAATCTAACCTAAACAGTTTGCAATGAAGAGAAATGAAAGATAAATAAAAGTTTAAAATATTAGGAATAATTGGGACATTTGAAAAGAAATAAAATCCATCTGTAGAAGCATTTTAGGGCCAAAAAAAGCAAAAATAAATATCTGTTGCACCTTCTACAACCTTTATTTAAACCAATTTTTATTAATTTGTCTTTATTTTAAAGCAAAGTTTTGATGTTTTCTTTGTTTATGTCCACAAAGACAACTGTACGCAAAATAGCGCCATATTATATTTAGATACACAATCACTTTCACTTTTTATTCTATAATAATTAAACTGAATTGAGCGTGACGCCTCTAAATGAAGAGCTGCAAGTAAAGAGTAAGTAACTACAGTTTGGGTCAGTGAAGGTGTTTGACTTTCTGCATCGGACAGAGGTGAGATTGGGAAAGGACTCATTTAAAAGTTACATTAATCACTGTCTTGCCATACCAAACTGGGATAATCACCTAGAACTGCTCTGCTCAAACAGAAACAGCGTAAACCCAGGGGAAATTCTACCTAACACTTTAATTGTTTGAAGCCTTTGAAGGGTCTGTTTAATCTAAGATTAATTTATGCGATTTTAAATAACTCTATGTATGATTAATACGCTGAGAAGAAATTAAAAAGGAGTTTGAGGCAATTATAACAAGAGACTGTTCACCACCTCATTAGAATAGGGTTAGAGGAAACATGGTGTGTGTGTGAGAAAGACTGAGAAGGTGAAGAGGTATATAGAATAACCCGGTCTTTACAGATTTGCATGCTAATCACAAGCTCCCACTGGAAACTGGCAAACATTTGGTTGGTGTGAGACTGTGTGCAATATCTGACCAGCTAAGGTGGGCAGGAAATGAAGAAACACCTCTTTTAGGAGTTTTTTTTTTTTTTTTTTTTAATTAAAAAAGTTTATTTTGTTACACAGGAAATATGTACAGAAAACAGCAGCATTGCTGGTTTTAAATATAAACTTGTCAATAACCCAGTTTACTCATTTATAAAGGGATGAAAAAAATGGTCCAATTAAAAGTACAGATAATTCTGATTAATCTCCAATTCAGATTAAGATATATGCATACTAAAGTTAAATGATGGATGTAACAATTTAAATGTAAACTAGGACAATGCAAATAAAAAGTATTTATTTTTATCTAAACTTATACAAAAACCTAAAACAAAGGTTGTGTTGTAGAGCAATTGATTAAAATGTTGGGAGTTTGTTCTTGTTGAATGAACACAGTCCAAGATCGATTTTATGTGCAATTTTATATCTCACTATCACGACATGAGCTGCTCCAAACTGGTGTCCCAGTATGTGTAAATGGGTTTACACAAGGAGGGCCCATGGGTGAAATGCCAAAACATTTGGCAGGAAAGGTGCTGACAGAAAAGTTTAGGGAGGACGACACAGAAGTGATTTTTCGCAAGTCTTCAAAGAGGCGCAACGATACATCGGCATGAATGTGAAAATCCTTTTCACACGTGTATCCATGTCAGCAATGAGGAACATGTTCGTCTGAGATGGAAACTGCTTTCACGTTTTAAGAACCATGATAACGACAACTCATGAAGGGTGCTGCAGATGACCAAAAATAAATCAACAAAAACATGAAATGCATGGATGATTAGATGTTATTTTGTCTGTATTAGTGCAGAAAAGTCAACGTGACAGCTTTTTTATGCAAAATATGATTCTCAGGGAAAATGTGCAAAAACTGAGTTTATATAATAGAACATATATAACAATATATATTATCAAAAAAGCAAATCAATCATTTTACCTAAGACTTTATTGTTAGTTCTAAAATTTAGCTGACTAAATGCAACTGATGCTGGTTTGGAACTTTGAAACATGGAAGTCACATAATTTTAATTGGTCTGGTTGGTCTTCATAACCGTAATCTCACCCTTAAAACAAGACTTTGCTGTGGTCCAAGAAAAATTTAGTTTATTTATTTTATGACATCTCCCCTTCTTTTGTGAAACAAAAAGATGCGACCAAGTTGAGCTCTGTCTCTAAAAAACAGAAAAAAAGAAATAATATTAACTCAGCAAATATAGGAAATTAAATTTATATCCAGGTTTTTTAAAAATATAAATTTAACTGTAACTGGTTGATTTGATTGACCAACTTGATTGCCACTCAGGTTTTAATCAGTGTGCGATTGTGTAAATCAAAACTAGATTTGGGGTGAGTCAGACCCAAGAGAGGTTTCTTTTGTGAAAAAGCGAGGGGCTCATCTGGTGTCTGTGGGGCTGAAAGGGGGCTATGAAATCTGTGTGCATGTGTATGTGTGTGCCCCTTTGAATAGACAAACAGAATAGGAGGGCTGCATTGACAAGGGTGCTAAAAGGCTGTGTGAAGGCTGCTGGCTTGGGAATGAGGGAGCGGGATGGAGTGGGAGGGTAGGAGAAAAGATGTGTCCATCAAATCAGAAACAAAAAGGATTTCATAATGTTTCTTCCTTATTCATGAACACTAATACAAACTATAGTACTAGCTTTTTAAATAAATAAAATGAAACATTTTCTTGCCGTAAAACTTGACCGATAAGGCATCAGATGACGCATAAACACTCGAGGAGTAAGGAGAAAGAGCTTGCTTAGAACCAAAAGCGAGAAACCTCAGACAGGACAGGTCATCAGGTCCTGGGAGTCGGCCAACGGAAAGTATCCTTAACTAGCAAACGTCATCAGCTTATGATGGCAGGATAAAGTGTCTACAATAAAAGATGCATTAGGATAAGAGGAGGTTAAAAAACACTTCTCTCTGATGGGTTATCATGCAGTTCTTTACAAAAGACAACAAACCTTTTTCAATAGTGAAGCACTCAGCTCAACAGAGATCAGAATTATCGTTTTGACTGGAGGCCGAGAAAATGATAGTTAATTGTAGTCGGATCAAACTCAAGTCCCTCATGCTCAGTAGTATTTATTTGTATAAAAAATATAATAACAGGATTTAAAGCCTGCAAATTGATATCTGAACTCAACGGGGTTCATTTTAGGTAAAAAAGCTGCTTTTGTGTCTCATTTTTTAAAAAATAAATCCTGTTTATCAACGTGCAACATTCCCCCGTATAACAAAAGTCAACATTTCAGTATTGAAGAAACTAAAAGTTTGACATTTTTTTATTGTATTCTGTGGATTTTACTCAAGGTCTTGCAGTAGAGTTCAGTCCAGCACCAGTGAAGGTGTCATACAGCTGATGATGAATCTAAAAGTCTTCCTAACTTCACATTGAGTAACATTAATCTAAAACTGCTCAACAATTTGTGGATGCAATTTTCCAGACTGCTTCATCTTTATGCATCTAAAGTGTTTTTTTTATTCTCGTTATATTTCTCATCTGCACTCAATCTGATTAGTTGCATTACAGCTGCTATGTTGATTTATCTCTGACTTTAAACTCTTTTGTTCCTCTTTTCTCAATCATTTTTACGTGTTTTCTACAATAAAAATGAAAATGAGCAAATATGTCTCATTTAATAGTAAAACCTCTCAGTGCCACAATAACTGCAGCCTGTTTTTATTCACATTTGCCACAAGATACCAACTTATTTGGAATTAGTGTTGTAATAATCCAATAAAGAGCTGTTGCGTTTACTGTTTGCCTTTGTTGGGTACAACAGTATAGTTCAACTAAAGAAAATAGAAATGTTAAGAACATTAGAAAAGAACCAGTAAAGGTAGTTTAAATGGGAATCATGAAGCTACAGGGTTGCAATCAGACTGGACCATTTTACAGAGAATTTAAAAGGATAAAATACAAGTAACAATGATAATGTCAATAAAAGCTACCAGTTATTCCAGAAAACACACGATGAAACCTGATTAGAACTACTATGGGTGTGTACTGGCACAAAGCAGTATTATTTGCTCAGCATCTACATCACTGTGCAATTTCCAGGATTACTTTCCATGGATAGTGGCAGATTCTTTCTAACAGTGAGGGGGAGGGAGGACGGCAGAGGGGGAGCACTAGCAAGGTGCATTAACATACAGATAGAATAGGTAAAGAGTTTTAATGTACTCAGGAGGCTCCAGGAATGGAGAGGTAGAATGAGAGGTGGGGAGGATGGAGGCAATGAGGACGAGAAGAGAGAGACAATCATCAGGTTGGTGCCATGAAGGCAGGCATCCATGACCTTATATCTCTGTTCATCATGGAGAGAAAGAAATGAAAAGCCTACAGGAGGAAAAAAAGTGCAAAGTAAAGACAAGCAGGGTGGAGAGATAGAGGGAGTCAAAAATAGAAAAAAAATGAAAATTTGAAAGAACTCAAGAATGAGAGTGATTATGAAAGAATTGGGACATTGTAAGAAAATGGAGGACAGTTTGGGGAAAAAAAACGTTGACAGAGAGAAATGAACACCTCACTATCAGAGCTGCTGTGACCTGACCCAAAGCATCGGCAAACTGGAACCAAAGGAAGGAAATACTTCAACATGTATGGATGCCAGAATATCACAACTGGTCTCAAGCAGGTGCTTTGTAATAAACAAAAAAGAATTACTCCAAAAAATTAATACATTAAGAAAACTAGAAAGTGCCGTCGGAGGCGACGGCTACGGGTATATCCTAAAACACCCCCAATTTCAACTTCCACATAGAAATATATAAACATTCAGGTTTAATGTCATTATGTGACACATCTTCAGGTCATGACCTTTCATTTGCACTTGATTTTTGGTGAATGGGATGAATAGTTCCAGAGATATAGAGAGATAAAGCCAAAACAGTTTTCAGGTTATATCGCCCCCTGGTGGCCAAATTGAAAATGATAAAACGCTCAAAATGGAAACATTTCATCGTCTACGATATCTATGCAAATGCAAAACATAAAAACTCTAAATTGAATATTGTTCACATTTGGATCTGCAAGGTGGTCGGGGTGAAACCATAATACAATAAAATAAAATAAAAATAAAAAATCCAACATAAAAAGCAAGTATAACTTGTCTATTGGTTGAAACTGATGATGATAACGCTGCACAATGTCTGAATCAAATTTCGGGTTCATTCTTTATTAATGTTGTAGGTGAACCCTCTATCACAAAGCACATCAAACTTCATCCATCTTCTATTTCAGGTTCCAATAAACCTGTATTCTCTTCCATTTATTGCCATTTTCATCAGTAGCTTTATGTGGAGAGGCTGAATGTGACATTTGAAGGAAAAAGATTATTTTAAATATTAAAGAAAAAAATGTTTTAGATTCACTGTTCAACACAAAAATATATATTTAAATTTCATTTTCACACAGCAACGCTACAAAGACAAAGTACTGAAAATCCAGACCTGTGGACTGGATTTACTGGGAAATTCTGGTCTTGGTGCAGTAGTGCTCGTAGACATGCATGCACATAGAATCTAAAAGAATGACTTATTCATAATGCGATGATATAAATCCTATAACAAAACGAGTGTTTAAAGAAGAGTTGTATGTGTGCTTCCAACCAACAGGTGAGTTTGTTCCTGGAGTTTTCTTTTTATCCCTTTAATTAAAAGCACCAGTCCAGTAAAGACAGTCTGTTTAACTTAAAAGCTTAATCAGCTTGTAAGAAAGCATTGACATGTGTCTGTTAAGGGGGATGCCGCGCAGCGAACCTCGGATGAGAAGAATACAACAGCACTGGATAAACTGGTTTACAAAATGCCCCAAATCAAGTAGGTTAATAACTTTGGGGATAACTTGCCAATTCAGCCTGAGAGGTCTATCAATTAGGCTACAGATATGTGATGTAACCCTTGTTCCTTTAAGTATTTTAAATGGAAGCTGTGCTCCAATTAAGATGAACGTTTTCATTAAATTGAAAACAAGCCAATCTTTTTACGGTGGCCTGAAATCCCTGCTCGACCAACACTTCCTTTACTCCTCTTTTCTAGTGTGAGACTGAGAACATAGAATCTGTTAGCAGCTCTGCATTTACACCCTTCAGCTGTCCCTCCCCAAAAACACTAACCTTCAGCATGCATCTCTCAGTGGAATAACATGTTGCTGTCCTTGGTCCTAACGCAGAGTCCTGAGTGTGTTGTGACTCTTAAAAGCAAGTCTGTGTAAACAGCGGATCTTGTGCGCTAATGCTAGATGTGAGAAAAACTTCATGTCCACAGATAAAACACTTCTTTTTTTCTTTTCTCTCTTTTTTCTTTTATAAAACAACCTTACCAGAGCCAGGGTGCAGAATATTTGACCTTGGTATTTTGAAAGTTATTCAACTCAATGTAGCTTTAAATTTACCATCATAATGTCAGCCAGCATGTCTTACAATATCTACTATAAAGATGATACTAAAGATATCAAATGGACACAGATGTATCATGTATCAGAAGTTTAAAACGTCACTTTTGTTTTTTTTATATGAGATCTTTAATACATTTATGCTAACACCAAAGTTCAGCTTTAGATACATTATTAAGTTGCAGTTTGTGGTAGAACTGGTCAATATTTTCCATCTATTATTAAGTTAAAGCGATACTGTAACGCAACTTGTTTTCAGTGCTGCTTAAACTACACAATATATTCACAATGTTTAATTTTACTGAATTTATTTCGGACAGAATCATTAAAACAATCTTTTTGTTGGTTGATGAGTTATTTTCTGAAATTGCTTAAAATATTCACAGTGTCTTTTGTCCTTATACTTGTATTCAAAATTATGAAAAATATGATTATCAGAGAACAGCAGACGCTGGAACTCAATCAAAACTACATCATGTAGTTTAAATGAACAAAAATATTCTGCAATACTTAAAAAATAAAATATTTTGCAATCAATAGGGAGACACATTTTTATCTACTGAACTGGGAATAATAATAATAATAATTAATAAAACAATACATAACTGCAACTAGCTCATGAAAGACAAGTAAAACCTTAAAACTCAACTTTCAGGATTTTGAGAACAAATAAAGGGGATGAATTATAAAAGGCTCAGTTTGTTTTTGTTACAAGCACAAAGGGCACGGAATCACACACAAACACCGAACTAACTGATATATCATTATGCTTTTCTTTGTCAGTAAGAAAAAATACACAAGGTTATGAAACTTAATTTTGTAAACCAGAATGATTGGACTCTTCCGCAGCAAGGCGGGGTTCATTTGTGTTGGTTCCAAAGCAGTGAATCGAATGAATTACTCTTTAAGAGGGTCTCAATCCTACCTCAAGGTCTCTAGCTTACCCTTTCTCTGACATTTTCATTGGTAGCAAAAAGTTCATTACTGTTGTTTCCAGCAATGCCAACCTGGAGGGTCCTTGACCCAAAACACCTCAATCACAGCAGGAAATACAACTCCATATTCCAAAAGATACAGAGATAATCAAATTATGTTTAACTGAGTTCCTTTTTAAATGAATGAATAAGAAAGTCACTACACACTTTTATTCAAACATACATTTTGTGAGGCTTGGTTTTACTTACCATGAGGTTATTAGGTGCAGGTCTCTCCTTGGGGTTACGCCGCATACTGGAAAAGAAAAAAGGAAAAACAAAAAAAGATTGTGTATGCAACCGTGCAACGGTCCTTCAAAGTGTACAAGAAGGGTTTTTGTTCAAGTTTTTTTTTATATAGCTGAATGTTTTTATATAAATAAAAAAGGATAGTAGGTACAGAGGGATTCTTAATAGAAACAGAAAAAATTATGTATTTCCTCATCATATATTTATTCACTGAAGAAAATTAAGAATTTTTTTGTGTGGGTCTTTCATAATGTTTGTAATTATAAAATAGTCATTCTCCAATAAAAAAATATGAACTTATAATAGGCCTACTTACTCAAATAATTGGAAACTGAAAAAAGTAATTATAAATAAACATTTGCTAAATTATAAGTTAGTGAGATAAAACATTTTTATTTAACTGAGTTGAAAAAAACCAAACAAACAAAACAATCCTGGACAAGTGAGAGCATTTTCCTAACAAGAACTGGAACAAAATACCTGACAGTGGCAAAAGTCTGACTGAGAGTTACAGAAAACACCTGATTGCAGTGAAAACCTCAAAGAATTGTTCAACAAAATGTTAGTTTATGACTGATGTAACATACATTATTTTATCATATTTGCTCTTTAAAGCAAATTTCCAATGAACCACAAAGAAAATTGTGACAGTTTTAATACAATTTTTAGTTAAAAGCAAAAAGCAAGGTCAACCAAAAGCAGGGGAGAGCACCTGTGCTTTGGTCCGTCCTGAGACAGAGGTGCCCTGTATGAGTAAATACAGCAGCCAATGGGGAATAAACAACAGCTGGCATGGCCAGCTAGTGAGACCTAAACACACACATGCACGCATGATGGTTTGGGTTTGCATATGCATGTTTGTTTAACTGTAAAGGTTACAAGTGGCTAATGAATCAAAGGCAAACAGAGTAAACAGTGTATTTGTCCTGATGCATTAGACAAACCAACCGGTCTTTGCAAGAAAGAGAACAGCTTTTTATTCTCTACCAGAAGCACTGACTATCATAGTTAAAGCTAAAACAACCACAATGCATTAATATGCACTTGCACATGCACTTTAATCCCATTGCGTCTTGATTCACGTAGAGTAATTTAGTTCATTTATGCCAGATGCAGCATGTGGCATTCGCTATGGTGAAGTCAAAGACGGCTGTCTGTGCCAAACACATAAAAGTAGTAGAAACTAATAGTTACACAGTCATTAGCTGTCTGTCTTTCTGAAGCCATCTAAACATGTACATGTTACTCACCACTGTGTAATAAAGTGGACAAACTTCTCACTGAACTGTCCGACAGGGAGCACTGGAGGGTCCTGTGAAAGCAAATACAATAATTGCAATTTAGGATGACGATAGCAGCTGAAAATTACTGGCAATAAAAGATAACATCAGCGGGGATGTATCAAAATAAAAAAAATATTTAAATGAGTTGTGAACCCTAAAATGCTTTTCTTGGGTTGTAAATAACATAATATGGTTAAAATCAGTATCTTTTAATTTCTTTTGAAAACTTTTTCATAACGTCCCTTCAAACTGTGTTTTTAAGTGTAGAAGAGTTGAGAATTGAGAGAAAATCCGTTTCCAAATGACTGGTGGCAAAAAAGTGTTCCCACTCACAGCTAATAAAAGATTTGGTGACAAGTTGGTAGATAAAGAATAACTTGACAAGTAGTGATAGTAATGTTTTAATCAAGATAAAATGACATTCATTTTCATCTTTATGATGAATTAATAGCCTATTATTTAAACATCACCTTGCCTAAAATCTGCTTACTTAGAAACCAAAACTGAGCTTGTAGCTAAAAGAAAAAAAGGTTTCAGTACTCAAGGTCCAAAAAAGCCTTTATTAAAAGTGGTTAATGGATAGAAACAGTTAAAAGCACCTACACACTGCAGCATACAGCCTTCATCAGAGTGACAAATAAGTCAGAAAGACACATGTGGAACCTTTATAGGTAATATAAGAAAGTGAAATCATGAGCCAATCAATGACCAGGTAACCAAATGAGTAGGAAAAATAAAAAATAAAACAATATCAAAACATCATAATGCATATCCCGCCGACAAATAGAGACTACATTAATGGCTGCGATCTTAAGTGTCTTCGACCTGCCATATTCAGCCTGTCTGTAATGTTTAACCACTTATTATCCGAAGTCCTGATGGCAGAAATGTGGCTTGTAGTTGTCATTACTGTGCAGATATTAATGATGCTCCTGTGCTTTTCTGTTATATTCCTATTTCAACAACACATGTTGTGGTTGTTTGGATTAAGTTTATTTCAAGCAGAACTATGGTCCCAGTTCATAAACAAAGATTTTATTAGTAGATTTGTATCAATGTATATCAATATTTGATCATAATGGTGTTGGAATGAGAGTTAAACAAAATCGGTATATCGGATGTCAGTAAAAAGTTATTATAAAGCATCTTTATACAATATTTTGTTGGTGTTTGAATGTACAAAAGATAACGGCGTACAGATACATTTCTGTGCAACATCTTCACAAATATGTCCAAGCAACTAGGGGTAGTGCACACCGCTGGTTGTGTTTTAAACAGAGAGGGGATCAAAACTCCTCACAAGAAAAGAAGATATGTCTGCAGGCTAGTAAAAAGGCAGAAGGAAGCACTGCACCACTTAAAAACAGAAGAGCCTCTCCAGCATCCTCTCTGTGTCTCAAAATGCAAAAAATCTGGTTATGATTTTAAACGTTGAGATTAAAATGGGAGATTTTCAGTGATTTATATCACAATGCAATTATTCTGTGGCTAGAATGGATTAATAATATGTCTTCATGGAGTATAATTGCATGGTGACAATAAAGCATCTTGTAGGTGTTGGTTCTGCTGAATGTAAAACCTATTTTAACATTAAATTATGCTTCTTATTTTTTAACATTTTAATGTTTCTGTAAAGAGCTTGGAATCCACCTGTTTGTGCCGCAGAAAATAAATTTGCCTTGCAGACAAAATTATATATTGAGTCCAGTCAAATAAGGAGGGTATAAATACAACAAAGCACATAAATCATCCAAAAACCCAGAAAAATCCTGCAGAAATAGTGTCAGCTTATATTTTTCACACATATGTGTATTTATTAAAACTCTAAATAATGAAATGAGACTATTTTGATTTATTAAATCATTATCAAGTCAAGTAAGTTGTAGAAACTATGACAATTTTTAAAAACATTTTTAAATGATGTTAATTTAGATTTTTCACTGCCTACCACGATGTCGCCCCCTGGATGCACGTGCATCCAGTAATGTTTGATAGTCAGAAATCCATTTATAAACGTTGAAAATAAAAGTTTTAAAATGGTTGAATAAGAAGCTTTATGAGGATCTTTGTAAATAAGTGCTGACATTTATTTAATCATTTAAATACTTAAAGATGAAACAAGATACATAAACTGGTGCAGCAAAGTCTGAAGCAAGGGGAGCCAAGCCACTCAGATCAAGGTTACATTTCTCATTGCAGTCATTCATGCATTAGATTTCTTCTAAAATGTGATTTCTTTGTGTCCCCTTCCTGAATAATGGACTAGAGAAAAAATTAATTAAATTATTTTTACAATGTTACAGATCATAAAGATTAAAGTTGTATGAGACGTGAAAGAGCCATGGGCTTAATGTGCAGATCTTACCTTGATTTTGCCCTTTGCTTTATGATTGAACTAAATATTTTAAAATAAATGTTAATCTTTTTATTTGCACCACAAATTAGGTTTAGGTTCAGTGTTCAGTCAAACCCAAGAAGACAGCCTTCAAGGGTCTGAAAAATGTGTAATTTTTAATAATACACTGCCATCACTAAGATAATGATGAGGTGGTGTGTATGTGTGGTGCATATTTGGGGGGGTTCTTTTTAAATCTTTTCTTTAATAGCAAGAGTGAAACAACACTGACAAGTTACCTTTGGGTTATTTTTTCCACTTAAGGGACTGAAAATGAATTTTTCACAACATATTTTAAGATATTTACCGCTTGTCTGAAGTATAGATATTTTTCTTTTTCCAGGAAATCTCAGCAAATCCAACTATCTTACTGTATGAAGAGATAATTTAACTGGATCATAATCACCAAACAAAAACAAAAATAACGTAATTCTGCAAATAATAGCTTGCATATGTATAATAATACACAACTCACTAAGATATGCGCCAATATCACAAAGCCTGGACCCACAAGCAGGTATTTATTCAAAGAGCCAGAATTAAACTTCTTTAAAACCGAACCCCTGCTGCGCCAGTAAAAACACCCCTTGGCAGTGTTCGCCATTCCTTAATGCTCTGATCGGCAGGCTCCCGCAAAGCATGATGCATGAACCCATTTAAATTAACAAAGGAATGGATTCCTTCTAATCTCACTGCACTTCAGAGTCCCGACACCGTTTGGATGAGCAATATATCATAGCACATGCTCAAACCTGCATCTACAAACAAATGCCCTTGAGCACTGCGCACTAAAGGCCTCAGTATAACCCCTCTTCAGAGGAAATGAACAAAATAATTTGCAACTCCTGTAGTACGCAGACATAATGAACAATTAGACTCTCAGTATTTAACTAGAGTTGACTACCTGATTCGTTGATGCAATATTTCGGTTAGATCTGACATTCTGGCTGCATTTACCCCACATTTCTACAATCACCTTCATGGACCTTTCTGCAGAACTCAACACCAATACACACATTATGCATATATTCATGTTTCCAGCTGAGTGCAACACTGCTGTAGCTTTGATGTGGCAGCAGGCGATTGCACAAAAGACAAGCAGGCTGATGAAAGTGACTAGTCTGTTTAAATTATTCCTCTGGTTGTCAGTGTGCAGCACACACACTACGAGGGTACAACGATACAAGTAAATATACATGTCATTGCCATGAAGCTATTATTAGGTAAAATTAGATCAGTAATTACAGGCTTCAGAATAAAGTGGGAGTTCTTTATTAGTGGAGCCTCTTGCTCTTCAACAAATAGAGGAGAGAGGTACATTAATGAGAGAGGACAGCAGACAGATGGTAGGAACAACTTCAGAGAATTTCTAATTTAAGACTATGGCTGAACAGGGTGAGCATGATTCTTAGGGCTGGGATATACATGCTGTGTACGCTTGAAGCAATGTTCAGCTACATCTATGTATATACTTGCTGCAAGCATGCTGCAGTCTACACGTTTAATACTACAGGTCACAACTATGGGGCACTAGGTAGCACTAGGACACTGGTCAGGACCACCAGTAACTGTACTTCCACTTCGATAGACAACAGTTTACCAATCTGTTGCTACCTGGGCACTAGTGTTTGTCACTGCGCAAAAGGGAGGATTAATACAAAATGCCGGTTGGTTAGACACTCTTCAAAACTATCCGCCACTGTGTTTGCATCCGATTTTGTGTTCATGCTTTCATTTGGATGAGCTCCTCTAGCGTTAAAGTCATCCATCCATCCACTTTTATGACCACTTCATCTATCCCAGCAGCAGTACCATGGGGACAACATGTCAACTCTGCACAGAAATGCCACCGCCGAGCCAAGGTTTGAATGAACGTGTGGACGCTATAACACATATGCAAATCCATCACCAGCCACAAGTACAGTATATCTCAGCAGTTCAACCTAAATCAAAGGAATGTCAAAAGGAACACACATACAGTCACAACAAACAAGAATATTGTATCTTGTATCATACATACATACACATACATACAAACACACACACACACACACACACACACACACAAACACACATATACATACATTATATATATATATATGTATGTATATATATATATATATATATATATACATACATTATATATATATATGTATGTATATATATACATATATAT
>JBAMHX010000001.1:8210030-8224251 GCA_037177515.1 Pseudomugil tenellus
CAACTAAGTGCAGAAATGTTGTTTAAAGAGCTGCGTCTTTAGCCTGCTTTTGAAAGTAGATAAGGACTCTGCAGAGCTTGTGATTTAGCCCCACGTAGTGATGGTAATGCTAGGCGTCTTTCACTGCCTGAGCGTAACTGTCGAGAGGGAGTGTAGCTCTGGATTAATCAGTCAAAGTAGACAGGAGCCATTTAGGCTATTGTTTTGTAGGCCAAAAGGTAATATTTGTATTTTATGCGTGCGGCAACTGTTGTACAGAGCAAATCGGCAAGTACCAGCAATCGAGGCAACATAGACCTAGAAAATTCAGCTGGTCATCCATCGTGACTCCAAGATTTCGAGCAGCTGATGTAGGCACAAGTGTTATAGAGTCAAAGTTCACACTTATTGGCAGATGTAAGGAAGGAAAGATTTAGCTGAAGGTGGCGACCCTTCATCCATGAAGAGATAACAGCTAGACATGTGGATATTCTCATTGAGATGGATGCATCATCAGGTGGGAAGGAGAGGAAAAGCGGAGTGTCATCTGCATAGCAGTGGTAGGAAAAGCCTTGAGAGCTTATGACCGCACCATGTGTAAAGTGAAAAGAGAAGAGGGCCAAGTACCGAACCCTGAGGAACCCCTGTGTTCAACAAATGAGATTTGGACACTTCACCTTGTCAGGATACTTTAAAGGATCTACCAGTGAGGTGAACCGTGAGAGGGCAGAACCTGAGATGCCTCAGAGAGTGTGGAAAGGAGAATCTTGTGGTTGACTGTGTCAAAAGCAGCTGACAGGTCCAGCAGAACGGGAACTGAGGATTGACCATTGGATCTTGCAAGCCGTAAGGAATCAGTAACAGACAGAAAAGCAGTTTCAGTGGAGTATCCCTGTCTAAAGCCAGACTGATATGGTTCAAATAGTTTGTTATCATGAATGAACTGTGAGACTTGACTGAACACTGCCCATTCTAGTAGTTTCGACATAAATGGAACCAGTGAGACCGGTCGGTAGTTTTCAACCTGGGACGGGTTGAGTGTGGGTTTCTTTAGCAGCGGGGTGACCAGAGCTTCCTTGAAAGCAGAGGGGAAGACACCAGATTTTAGAGAGGAGTTGATGGTATGGGTTAAAGCAGATCTGATTGAAGGTAGGATACCTAGGATCGAGCGGACAAGTGGTGGGTTTAGAGTTTGTTAGCAGCTTAGAGACTTCATCCTCATTTAGAGGATGGAAGGAGCAGAGTTTGATATCACTAGTTCGATTCAACGGGCTGAGTTGGTCAGGCTCAGAAAATTTGTTGCTAATGCTAGCAACCTTTCAGTGAAGTATGATGCAAACATGTCTGCAGTCAGCTCAGTCGGTGGATGAGCAGGTGGACGTGAAAAAAGAGAGTTAAAGGCAATGAAAAGCTGTCGTGTGTTTATATATATATATATATATATATATATATATTTTTTTTTTTTTTAAATAATGTCAAGATGATGTGTTGTGCTGGGAAAACTTGCTTTATCAAGAAAAATCTAATAAAGATTCCTTTGCTAATCTGAATTCTTTATTTGTTTGTTCATTTAGAAAAAAAATGTTTATGTTACAGAGTTTGAATTGTATTGCAGGACTTGACTGGAGATGAAATGGAAAAACTCAAAAGAAAAGGAAAGTGAAAAGACAACAAAGAGGATAGAGAAATACAATATATAGAACAATACAAAAGAGCATTTCCCAGTATAACTTAGAGGTTAAGACAGTAGCAAACTGGTATTTTCTATATATAGTTTTGTTTTTTTTATATTAATCTTAGAGGCTGGAATCACTCTCTTTCTGTGAGTATCAATCTGAGCTGGTGTTTTCCGTGTTGTCGCAGCTGGTCTGGCCGCACATACATGCGCTATAGACTGGAGTCTCATTAAACTCTTTACTGGTAAAAGATCCAAGAGAGAAAGGAACCAGAGAAGATTCGATCTTATAAACTTTGCTTTGGCTTTGCCAATGAGCACAATGGATTATCTGCTCAAAGGGCTCCACATCTGGTTTGGTTTTCATTCATACTATTTTGGATCTTCTTCCTGTTTGCCATACTGGTTTCATTATGCTAATGAATAGCATTAAATGTCACATTAGTTGTTATGCGGCTGAAAGGATTTCAGTAGAAATAATCTAAATAAACAAGTTTATCAATAAAATCCAAAGGAATATCTGACATTCATATTTCAGCATGTCTGAAAGGTAACAGCAAGTTAATATTGTTCTTAATGTGAATTTTAAAAAAAGAAATAAGATCTATTTTGTGTATAAATTTCTTGAATTAAGTTGTTGACGTGTCAGCACCTCTGACAAGACGTGGATACAAATCACATCTCCTTTAAATATGTGTTAATCTGTCCAAACGTAACGTCAAATTTACTACTACAGTTCAGTATTCTGAGCGTGCCACACAGCAAAAATATCTCTTTGTGTTTATGTTTGACTCCAACAGAAACAAAGGGCAGACACATATAACTACAACATTAATGACCCAATCAGAGCAGCATATTACTGACTCAGCCATTAAACAACTTCTAGATCCCCGGGGGAAAAGTCATACAAAATATGAAACGATGTGAAGCCAACAAAGCTAATTCATGTTGATCAGATCTACAAAGACAAGGAGTGTTTCCTAAATTCTGGTGAGTCAAATGTCATTTAAAACATCTTCCATAATACTTAGTTCAGGTGTGACTACTGCATGTTGATATTTTTACCTGAATGGGAGGGTCGTGTAGAAGTTGCACTGTAACTAAACACCTCAATCAGATATTTCTGAGAGTATTTTACACATTACTGTTAAGTCCTAAACCTTTATGTTGTCTCAGGGTCACTTCATCTTTCCAGAAAGAGCTTATCCTCGTCTCTTCCTCGAAAACACTGAATTAGCTGGGACAGTAAGGCACTGCTGCCACACCAGGGACAACACAAGTGTTCTCTTTCCTCGGGGGGAGACGACAAAGGGCAGGAGAAAAATAGTTTGAGTGATGGGTACGTCTAGCTGACTAATGAACAGTTCAGTCCGGGTCAATCCATTACAACCAAAAGCATTTAATTATTAATTACGGTCAATCTATAGGCAGTTAAGGACAAGTGACACTGTATATTTAATGTGCGATATGGCTGGTGATGAGCGGAACTGGGTAGCTGTTGTCGAGGCCTTTTGGCTATTAGTGGGTGTCAGTATAGAACTTGAGGAGGCAGGTACATAATTAAAATGTAGGCAATGAGAGTTTACATATTCGTGGAAGTACATCCGGAAACAAAGAAAAAATAATCAGGTGGGTTCAGTTTGGTTGGTTTAAGAGACATTAAATCTGATACAACTAAGAGAAAGAAAAGGAACACAACAACTTCTTAGAATGGGATGCAACTCACTACTTAATTTTCATATTAAATTTGGTCAGTAAAAAAAGATTAATGAGAAATTTTAAAACAACTTGTGAAATATTTATTTTTAGTGTGCATTGATTTTATTTTCATCTTTATATCCTCATGATATTCCTATTAACATCATACAAATAAAAAACTCTAAGATGGCATCATATTAACAAAGGATTTTCAGTATGTATATCCATTTGTCTCTTTATTCTTGAGTTTGTGTGTAGTATTAATACGTTTTACTTGGAGAAAAAAGACAGCAAAGAGAATAACTCTGCTTCAAAACAATTTTTGGTTCTTTAAAATGATTTCTTTTATTATACAGATTTCAGAGATGCGTCTTTGTGGGTGTCACTCATAACAGTTCCAACCTCTGCAGTAATGTGCATGTGCATATGTGTATTGCCTGAGGCAGTTGCATAGGGTGAAGGGTTGAGTGAATGGGGAGCAAAGCCGCTTGAGTGGTTTGCTTCATTAGGAAACAAAATATAAGCTTTCCGGGCCATTAGGACTGACTTTAGATGCAAAAGCACATAAGACGACGACTCACCTCATCAACGATGCATTGCAGTAACTGGAGAGGCTGAGGAAGAGCGACAGAGGGAGATGAGAGGGGAAAAAAAATTATCCTACATGGAATTTTTTGGCAATCGTGGAATTTAATAGTGTGAAAAAAGTACCTAAATTAATCAAATACAGCGAGTTAAAGTAAAGTCAGCATTCAGCTTCTAAATGGTATTATTTTCATAATGGCACCTAATGTAATACCATTAAATTAAGCATGATCTAATATTTTGTTGAATAAATCCAATCTGAGCGTGTTTTCAAACAAGAGAATCAACCAGCAGTAACAGACTGCATACAGAAGAGACCTCTTGCTTCTTTCCTCCCCTTCTACTGCAATAAACTTACCATTAAGGAGCCTTGGATTTTCTGAATCTGTAGGGCAAGACAGAGAAATGGAGACAAGGCAATATGTAATTAGCGTGTCATAATCAAGACGATGCACTTGGACACATTATGATCACTAGGAGAAAATTATTGCTTTCCTGTTGGCAATTTGTGAGTATGTACTAACATCATTTACATAATGAAAACACACAAATGTTAATGGCCTTGCTCTCATTTGTGTGAAATGGGTATAAAAGATCCACTAATGCTAATTTTCAGAGCAGTACTTTATTCCTGCCCTCCAGGTTATCTAGATGTGCCGGATGTAGAGTAACAGTATTACAGTTGCAAAAGCTTTGCAATGAGCATGCTCAATGTGTCTGTTTTACAGGTAAAGCCCAACACCACCATGGTGGGAGCTATTGCTTTTACAAGGCAGAACAAAAAAAGGAAGGAAAAACAATCCCAAAAAGGAAGAAAAACACCTGATCTGATTTGAAGAACATTATTTTCTTACAATAATAAAGTAGATAAGGAACTTTTCCATGTTAACATTTAAACACTACTAAAGGACACTTCAGTGCTACACAAAGCATTTATAGCTTCATCACATGGATTAAATGATACAAAGCTTAAAACCTAAGCTCAGCTAAATAAATTGCTCATTTCTCCAGGTCTTTTGACAGTGCATTAGAGCACTTATTGATTCAGTCAATTAAATACAGGTTTTCACAGTCTGTAAATACCAAGAGACCCTTAAACTGCCTCCATATCCAGTTTTGCCTGATTCAGACACATTAAAAGCAACTATGGAAAACTAATTTGTTCTGAAATAATTACTAGAACAAAACTGCGTGCTGCTCCGGGGGCTGAAATTGGATTGTGGGAGGCTAACTTATTCAAACATAATTGAAGATTTGTTCTACATAAACAGAGTAGTTTGACCACAAACTCAAAAGGTTTCACTATATTTCAGTGTTAACTGAATCTTATAATTGCATAATGTTTGTATAATATCTATATTATCATCCTAGAGTAAATATTCTTTTGTGAATATTAAAATGATATATACAAAAAGATTTCCCAACAAGGCTGCACAGTAACGCTGTTGGTTAGAACTGTGGCCTCATAGCAAGAAGGTTGCTGGTTCCAGCCAGGGCTGAGGAGGTCCGAACAGCTGGGTTTCTGAGTGGAGTTTGCATGTTCTCCCCGTGTTAGCGTGGGTTCTCTCCGGGTTCTCCGGGTTCCCCCCACAGTCCAAAGACATGCACCTTGGGGATAGGCTTATTGGAGACTCTAAATTGCCCGTAGGAGTGAGTGTGTGTGTGGTTGTCCATGTGTGTTGGCCTTGTGATGGACTGGCAACCTGTTCAGGGTGTACCCCGCCTCTCACCTCATGTCAGCTGGGATTGGGTCCTGAAATCATTTTCATTTAATTTCATTTTTTCCAGACTGACGTGAGAAACATAAAAACAAGCAATATGGACGAGGCTTATCTGTGTGTGTGTCACTAAACGCAGTCAACTTCTTCTGCCTACAGAGCCTCTGAGGGTCTTGAGTTGTTTTTTGATTACTTAAAAACATCTCAGAGCTCTGCGTGAAAGCAGACATCGTGTCACTTCTTACATGTTGTGACGGTTTTGGTCAAGTGTTCTAAAGCTTACTTAAAATATATTCACATGGGGTGCCTGCCAGGTCTCTCAAGTGACATAAGATCTAGATATAAATGGTTTTCCAAAAACACTAGACTCCCCCACAAAGGATATGAGGAACAAAATAACCAGCCTGTTGGGAATGAAAGTAACCCCAACCCATCTTATAATACCCCATTGTCAGGATATGTGGAGGTGGGGATCCAAATACAGAATAATCACAGAAAGCAGCAGGAATGACGAAAAACTTATTTTCTTCAAACTGGGGAATTAAGACTACACAGAGAGACCACAGCAGGTGAAGTGCAACTATCAACTCCTCTCCAACAGAAACTCGGGAGTCTAAATATACAAGCAACAAAACTAGACACAGGTGGAAATGATTTGCTTAATTAACACAGGTGAACTTGTGATGGTTTAGGGTTACTCGGTCACCCTGTGTTACACCGAAGTAACACAACACCTTTCTACAAAATAAAAATAATACATAAAAACATTTTTACCTTTAAAAAGGACATAAACTATGGTCGCTTGAAACAAAGAGATCCTAGTGATGCAATTAAAGGGTTTTTCTTTTCTATATTGTGCCTCTCTCTCTAAAAAAAAAAAAAAAAACAAAACAACTGCTTAACCGGACTGTCACCATGTCAAAAGATTTTTATACCTTTTGGAAGTTATATAAATGAAGGTAATTGGATGTTTTTCTCTCCTTTAGGATTTTAAAGGCATTTATTCACAGATTTGTACTAAAAAAGTGAAGTGGGTCTTTAATTCAGCACATTTTTGTTAATGGTAAGGAGACCCAAACACTGTTACTGTGGAGTTCAGAATCCACAACAAATATTATCTCAAGACTTATTTCCCTGAAAATTAAGTCTACCAAAAATCTTCTGACAACTTCAGCGAATGCCTGATCTCTTTCAGATATTCTTATATTTTCTCTCAACTCCATAGTAATACCCAATCAAGCCTTTGCAGAACGGAGACATAGAAAGCAAGGTCTTCAATTATTCGTCAAGTTAACACAACTTTAAAAGTATCACCTTAATTAAATCCTGACTGCTTATTTTAGGGTGGTTATCTTTAATTTCAGATATTATCATTTTTGTTAGTTTGTGAAAAATTAAAGGAAACATTATTTAAAGAAAACTAATAGAGAAATACATTTTAAAAATACTTTCTACGTCATTAGAGCGAGGAAGGAGAGAAACTCAGAATGAAATAACTCAAAGTAAGCATCTCTACTCATTGACAGATGCAGTGATGTGTAATGAAGCTGCAGAAATGGATGCACAAAGCGACTGACGTGTTTCATCCAAACATCCATTCAAATAAGAGAAATATGACAAAAATGGAGAGAAACAAAAGCAACCATGAAGCAAAGCAAAAAGACAACAAATCAATCAGAGACAATAGTGCTGGCGGCTGTATACACATCCCATCAGGTCTGGTGTCTTCAAAGACTTTCAGAGCGAGCCGTGCAAAACTCCATTAACTCCTGACGAAGAATGCAAATGAATCCCAACATGTGGTGAAGTGGAATTAAAGAGACCATCTCTAATCATGACAAACATGAGGTGATGACTGCATGCATGCAAACACATGAGAATGAATGAAAGATGCATCAACTAAACAAAAACCACAAATAACAGCAAGTGGGACGCAGCTCAGATTTTTCCTTTTTAAATGCAAATCATGAAACTACCAGAGTCAAATCTAACAGCTCAAAGTATCCATAACTACTCTGATGTCACAAATTTATTCCCATTCTGGTTTTTCGACTTTGTTTTCTCTCCAACTTCCTCAGCCTTTACTAAAACGTTCTCCGTAAAGTGTGGCGGGTGGGGTTGAACAGACAGCTGTGCCAGCGTCTGAAAGAAGTGACAGCTTAGGCCCGAGGACTTTGGCTGGCTGCGCTTGACGGGCTGGATCCGAGTGCTCTCGCCACACAGCTCTGCTACAGCCTGCAGGTGAAATGTCTGCAGAGCCATATGGAGCTGGAGGAAATTAACACGGTGATACGGAAAACTGCTAAAACCGAGGAGCCTAAATAAACTGAGAGGTGTTTCTAATATTTTGTCCACTTCACTGGTGAAGATCAACTACAAAAATGACAGCAAACGAGGGCAGAAACAGTTTGCTAACGTCAGACAAGACCTCGGCTGAAGGCAAGTGAAAATGCCACACGTGCATTAACTTCACATGTAAATTATGAATAAATATGAATAAATATTCTTGTCATTAGCCAATGTAAGATGCCAACTATGTGACTAATTAATTTGTGTAAAGCACATTTAGGTTTATCCCAGCACAGGGGATGACATTTCCTGTATGGCCTTTTTAAAGGTGATATCTAACATTAATGGCTTCATCAGCCTCTTCATGTGATGGCATTCAAACATTGGTCACATTCATGGTAATCTTTTTATGGCTACATTAAAGTGTGTACTCAAGATTTGCCATTTGAACCTATAACAAAACAACAGATCAAAGTATAAAATCAAAACCCGTGTGGAGTTTTATAAAGACATGTCATAATTCATACTGGCGTCCAGAATAATGGGGTTGTGTGAGAAATAGCGATGGGATCAGCTGGAGTGTAAGCTTTGCAGCTGGAATTAGAGATCACTGATGTTTTGCCCTTTTTATTAAGAGCTTCATTATTTTATCTAACTAGAAACACAATCTTTCTCTTTACTGAGGCACTGAGCCTGTTTACAGGAACATCAAAACCATGAAATTAGGAGTAATTCGATAGTTGTAATAAATCTTATCCGACACAGTAACATGCACTTATATTAGAATAATTTTGGCTACATTGCCAGTCCATCATGTTTATTTTGGAACACATGTGGGTGGAGATGTCACCATGTCTGCCACGATAACACATTTTGTTGTGATTATTTGTTTCAGAAATTATCGCGATAATATTGCGATTAATTAAGAAATTACTGTTGTCATTTTTAGACAGTTTTAACTAATAATAATAAATGTAATAATATAAAAAAGAATAAACATTTTTTTCTAAAGAACATTAGCTTGATTTGCTGACTAGTTTATGGTCTTCCAGAGTTTCAGCAGTGTGGTTATCTGGAACATATCTGGTCTTTAAACACGACAAATGATATGTGACGTCGCTTTGTGGCCTTGGTTGTCCACAGTCTATAGCAGGAACAGTTTACTGGCACTTTTAATCCACAGTAATAATTCCAAACCTCGGCGCCCTGATACGATAATCATCAGATTATTGGTGTGCATGTAAACAGGCTCAGTCTTGACCATTATCCTTGTACTAACAAGCTGCAGCTGCCATACAAAACCATGACATTGTACAGAACATCTTAGGTGCTGCAACAAGCTGATACCAAATTAAGAGGGAATTAATGTCTTCATGTCTGTGTAGGTAAACTAATTGGAGCTGTGCAGATACAAATACAGATCAGTCTACAGTTTACTACTTTTTGGTTCAGCAGTGCTAATGCTCAATATTTTACTGTTCTCCTCTTAGCCTGTTAAGTTGCTTTTCTAATCAATGACTAATTAGGCAGCTGCAGTAGGACATGAGGGAATCTTAGCACTGATAGGGATGACTACACTCAGGTCACAAAGGTCAAAGCCAACCGCAAAATGCCAGAGCTCTGTACCAAACTGGTAAAAGTAACTACAGAAGTACATGTTTTTAGAAGATATGGGATTTGTCATGAGACAGTATGAGAGCAATCAGTCAGACATGAAAATTACACAACAACTCAGAGTAACATTAATATGAATGTCTAAAAGAGGGGTTTTGAGATTTAAAAAAAGGTTACAACAAAATATCCACCTACATGATAACATATTTGTTCCCTCCCATCCAGCAAGAATAAGATACAAATATGAGAAGAAGCAGTTTGGCAAAGCTGGGCAGACAATAAAAAAGCACAGCTTCAACAACGGTAACTTCATTTTACCGATATTCACACAGTTTTTTAAACCTGTCTCAGACTGTGTGTCTCAGACTGAAAAAAGACATAAAAATCATATTGTTTCTGTAGCAGGAGTTGATTTTCACGCAATATAGTCTCATTTTAAGAGTCACTTGTCACATTCTGCCCCACAGTTGCCCCCTTTGTGCAGGCTGGCGGCCTTGAGATAACCTGAGCTGATCAGATTCAGACTGTTCAACTAGGATTAGTGAGATAAACCCATCTTAAAGTACTAATTAAGACTTGATGGGATTGGGAAACCACTTCTGTAGTCAGCAATTACATTTGCGCAGGATTTAAATTTAGTTTGATGAGGAAAGAAAAAATGAACCCAGTCAGCAGATTTTTACAATTACAGTTGTATCGAAACATCAAATGATGACTGATGGGCAGACCTGCAGCTATACTAGATAATATACATACATTCAATGTCTTTCTGTGGAAAACACTACTCAACTAACAATACCAGCACAGGTTAATATACATGTAATGTGCAAGAAGCAATTTGTTTTTCTAACAAAATTGCACAAAAACACATTCTTTCTGAAAAACTTCGTGCTAAATGAGAAGTTCAGAGTGATAACAAATAAAAGACCATTTGGGAGGTGAGAGAGTTGTTCTTCTTAGTAAAACAAATCTTTGAAAAGAGCTGAACCTCCCAACACTATAAGGAATGAATCAAGCCAATCGGCACATTTCCCATAAAAGCTGTTTCTGGATGTCATACAGCCGTTGTGTGTCACTGTGTGCTTAGCATACACGATACTGTTCACAACGTACCAGCTGTACAAACTGCAGCTGAATGAGGAGCATAACAAATAAAATACATGCAAAATTATGTATAAATAACTAGGTTAGTTAGTAACTGGTTGGCAAGTTATTTAGCTTCTTGCTGGAAAAGAGGATCCGGGCTGACAAACCTCCAAAAAAGTAAACTATTGAAGATTTTGTTCCCTGATTTAGCTTACAAAATAGAGTTAACAGAAAAAAAATTGCTATTTTATAACCATTTACTGACAAAACAAAAAGAAAAAAGATTTTTTCATTAACACTTAAAATATCATCCGCACATTCCAGCCACCTTCATCGCAGTTACACTGAAAAAAAATTTTTTTCTGGTTCGTTTGCTGCTTAGCAACAAAATAGTGCTTACTAACTCAGCTGAGAGAACTTCCTAGTTTCATGTCAGCAACCCATTTAAGTCTATTGTTCAGGGTAAACCTACAGTCTGAAAAATGAAATTCCATCATTGGGAAGTTGATTAGAAAGTCCAAAGGAACATCATAAATGTCCCATTATTGTTTTCGACACAAAAAGTTGTTGCATTCGAGTTGGTAGCAGTATGCCTGCTTTGTCCATCTTTCCAGCACTCACAAACATCGCTGTCATGCAAATCCTGTGATAAAAGTTGAGTTTATTTACATTCATATTAAATAAGTCACATTAAATAATAGTAAACTATTTAAATAGAAATACAATACAAACATTGACTCACTTGTGGATAGGGGAACATCCCGAGAGCCAGCTGTTAAGAAAAAAAAAAAAACACACACTTTCAGGTAATTTGAGGATTTAAATATAAAACTGCAAAAGTAAAATAATGGGAGACACCTCATCACACTAACTGGAAATATTGTTTATAATGTAATCCATGACATATAAAAAAAAAAAAAAAAAAAAAACAAAGCAAAAAAAGACACCAGGCTTAAGATAGTTGGTATGTGCAAATTAGGACCAATACGGTTAATTAGTTTCCTTTAAACAAAGACAGCTGATAACATATCCGATCCTAGGATACATGCACATGCAATGAAGCTTTCAGGGCTTCATGGCACCAGCATCTTAGCTGCACAGAAATAAAAAAAATAACCTGGGAGAAAAGGGCAGAGATTTTCACTCTCTGAGGCAAGCTTAGTGGCCACCTGCTGATAGCACTTCTTCCAAACCACACCGACGATAAGTTCATAACCCCTTAACAATTACCACCTACTGACAACAAGACAGAGGGATAAAGAGAAGGAGAAGAAGACGATGTGCTTGCGTGCCGATTTCTGAGGTAGGCTGAGTAAAGGCTCTCCCTGACATTTTTCATCTCAGGTTAGTCTAACTTATTGGCAAAATTATTATATTAAAATGCCAAAATACTTGTTGTCTTGAGCATAAATAGAAAAAATGAATGGACTAAAGATCAATAAAATCCAGGTTTCATTTAGCTTAATACATCCCTCCACAGGTAGAGACAAAGAAACAAGGGTCAGCGGGTCCACTGCTATTAAACTCAATCTTCATCACACAAAGTCTTTGTCAATACTTTTTTGACATCGCTGCATCACAGGGAACTCATCCATTGTTACGATAATTGTAATGATATTAAAGTGATATTATTGATGGGTGAAGGAGAGACAGAAGGCTCAACCATTTGTTATATTGCAGAGCAGGAGACAAGAATAGATGCAGAATCAATAGTGGGAAAACGAGCGACTAGGAAATCGAAATAGCAAAATGACAATCAAATCTGGAAATGCAGTGTCAGTACAGCACTTTATTAATGATATGTAATTTGATGATAATAAATAGACACTTCAATCTATGAGCAACAAGATGACTTAAAATACATCACACAATCCATTACAGTATTTGTAGAAAAAAAGATATAGTACTACATCAGAATTATTGTCCTCTCCATTCATTTATCACCCACTGTGTGGGCGAAAATCCCAGGTAAAGCCTGAGGTTATTGACAAACTGCTTTACCTCCATGAAAGAGATGCCTACACTCCACACATCTGCATGGATTCCATACTGTTCTCCTGATATCCTCTCCGGCTACGGGACAAAAACAGGAACAATGATAAGTGTAACACTGGAAGGAGATTTAAAATTTCACTGAGATAAAGATTTAAAATTTCACTGAGATAAGAACAAAAATATTGGAAAAACGATTAAAAGCAAGAGGAAACTCACTGCCATGTATGCGTTGGTTCCAACATATGTCTTGGCGATTGAATTTACCAGCTGCAAATACAAGCATCAGCTCAAAATTACCAGAACATCAATGCATTTTCGGTTTGTTTCCTTCACATCAGTGTATATCAGGCAATAAATAAGGACAAAAAAATGGAGAACTAATTTGCATTACCTACATGTAGAGACATGTGAGGTAAATATTGTAGGACACACTCAACCTTTGCACAAGGGAATGTTATAAGACAAAAGGACAGTAGTGAGCATGTGAATGTCATCAGTGACAGAACTGTTATAATGAATGTCTCTTTCCTTATGGCATTTTTTGTCCTACAGATTGTGAGACAGTGAGGAAGGGTGTGTATGTGTGCAACACAGATAAACATAAGATGGAGGGTAAGGCAGTATGTTACACACTGAAAGTGTAAAATTCACCTTGGAGTTGCCAAAAAAGTGGAGGTCATAAATGAATGACAATTTGTCTCGTGTGTGCTAAAAAGCCAGACAGTTTTCAGGGTGCACATCTTTGAGAATAGTGAAGGTCTGTCCCTGATGATCACATTATCAAATACACTTTGGGCTACACACACACACAAGCACGCACACACAACGACATGACTATTGTCCGCTACCGACGCTTTAGCCCAATCTACTGAATACATATGAATGAGGCTTGGTGTTGTGTATATGTGTGTGAGTGTGGGTTATAATTACAAGGAGATTTTTTTTGGAAGCTACAGAACAATGGAGGAGAAAGGGGGGGCTTGGGGGGAATGTGAGCTGAAGACCCCTGAGACAGCACGGATGTCTTGAGTTGGAAATTAATGCTGTGATTGACAACTGGCCGAATGCACACAGAACTGTGCGAGCACACAGACAGCAGAGGACCATGTTTGTGCAGCTTTGGACAACTGTTTTTCTTCCCGTCTCTCTCTCTCCTCCTGCCTTATTTCACTGTTTTTCACGCAAACAAATCAGCGTACCTGTGTGCTGACACCAAAGTCACACAGCTTGACTTGTCCTCGGGTGTTCACCAGCATATTGGAAGGCTTGACATCTGTGGAGACAAACTGCTTGATAGAACTGCAACATCAGCAACTCTGGTGCTTGTCTTTATCAACTGCTGGTTTTTTTCCTCTTTCTTAATAACACAGCAACCTTACTCACCTCTGTGAAGTATCTTCAGGCTCCACAGATATGTCAGTCCTTTGACTACCTGGAGACACGGACAGCAGACGAAAAATATGAACATTTTAGAGCATTTAACTAACATGTTTTACAATTAGATGAATTCAAGTCAAGTCAAGTCAATTTTATTTATATAGCCCAGTATCACAACAAGTTGTCTCAGAGGGCTTCACATGCA
>JBAMHX010000001.1:8236294-8249254 GCA_037177515.1 Pseudomugil tenellus
TACATCACTCACATGTATGGAAGGAAAGATGACAACAGACCCCAGGTTAAAAAAAAGCGAAGTTCTCCTTTAAGAAACAGCTGTAGAGGTCTTAAGTAGACATCGCTACAGTCACAGGTAAGAAATATGTGTATTTAAATCCTCAGTTAGAATTAGGAGTCAGAAAAATAGCCTGTATGTCCTTGTTGCTGTATTTATAAGCCACAGACTTGGTTGGATTGGCAGACTGTGATAGTAATAAAAACCAGAGGCTGACTTTGATGGATGGCCAGGTCAGCTTGTGGCTATGAAGAGCTGAGGTGTTGGTAACATCCAATTGAGTCTAAATGACTCTGGGTCATAAATGGGCTAAGAGCTTAAAAGGTGGGGAGCCGACCATAGTGCTATTCACATGTTATAAGACCATTATGAACTGGATCAAAAGGCAGAGGCTGATGAGGACAAACTATTGGTCTCTAAATGAAAACAAAACCTGTCCTTGTCCTCAGTGCAAACACACTACATATAAACAATACAGTTAAGTCTGTAACGCAGCTCAGTAGAATTTGTCATATTTACCTTAAAATGTTTCAGATGAACATTTTATCATTAAAAACTTCTTTCAAAAATGAAATGTTTGCACATTATATGAAGAAATAGCAACTCTCCAACACATGCAGTTGAAAAGGGGGCTGTGAGCATGGGGGGGGGGGGGTTACTGATGTCTATCAAACCGTAAACTAGAGCTAACTCAGATCTAACTGGTTAACAATAGTACATGTGCTAAAGCTATGCCATGTTGTTAGCCAATTAAAAACCACACTTGTGCTACGCTTCTTGCTGTGGATGTTGGATATCTGTCAATCAAAAGAAAACGCCTCTAATAATGTGAAATTTCATTAGTAAATAGGAAATAAACTGATGAGATTTCCTATTAAAAACAACAACGATTTTTATGCCCCAGGCACTTAACATGTTGACTTCTACTTCGAATTTGGCCTTACAGGAGTCATTGCTTTGCTTTGAAGCCCCTAGTGGATGAAGGAAGAACTGCACTTTTTGGAAATTCCCCAAATATTGTATTTATTTCCCCTCAATGGAGCTTGGTCATGTGAATAAAAAGGTAGTATGCTGCAATTTGGCAATTTGATGAACAAAATTTAAAAGAACAAATAATCAGAGCTGCAAAAATATCCCCAAGTTGTGTTTAGCAGCTAAGGGCTTCTATTGTTTTTAAACTATGATGCATGTATCATCATCTGCCTTTTGGCTTCTTGTGATGAGACAAAGCAAGTGGACCATAAATTATGATCCTTTCATTAAATTATCGTAATTGAAACTGCTAAATATTTAAGTGAACAGCAAGTGAACACAGGTAAATGCATGCAATACAACTGGACCAAATAAGCTTACCCATGCTACTTCATTACCCTTCTGTTTCCATATAGTAGTAACGGTTGAGGTTAACAATGATGGACTATGTTGATGCTTTCAGCGTCTGCTCTTCATCACTGTATCCAAGTCAAACACTAATATATTCTCCAAATACAGCTCTAACAATTCTTTAAATGTATAAACTAAGCAACTCTGCAGCCCTCATGCGAATGAACTGAATGGTCCCCAAATTAGAGAGACACTAAGAAACACAAAATCTGTTTCATGACAAGCTGTTATTCTGTTATTACCTGCATGTGAAGCCCTCTGAGACAACATGTTGTGATACTGGGCTATATAAATAAAAAATTGAATTGAAGCTAAAATGTCAGTGGAAAAAAAGTGCATTATGTTTTGTACAAATGTTAAGGAACAAGCTTAAAATGACATTTCAAAGTTCAAAAAAGGTTTTTTTCTTAACCTATTTGCTCAGAATTAACATTCTGGCCTTAAAGCTACTTTGAAACCTATGCATGTATCTGATTTTAAATATAATGAAGTGAATATTAAATAAAACAAGAAGAAAAGTCTAAATGATGCAACTTTTTTTTTTTTAGAGGAGGTGGTATGCTTGTATTCAATCATCAACCAAAAAATTTCAGCACCAATGCATATAGATTGTTTTTTCTTTGCTGGGCTAAATTGACTGAAAAGTTGTTGGGCTTGTGATATTGGCTTTCTTCAGTGCAGTGTAACCACTTCTGGTGCAAACTGATGAACAATCCTATTTTCTTACAACTAAGAAAGGCTGGCACTTGATGGAAAATCCAAAAATCGTAAAAAGGGGCTGAAAGAGATGATGAAAACATAACACAAGATAGGGTTGTTGATTTTCTAGATGGAAGGAAAATTTACTGGGTTTGCTAAGGACCATCTCAGCCAAACCACTCCGTCAAGCCAAGGTTAGTCTGAGCAGTGATCAATACTTCAATCTCAATAAAACAGCTCAATAGCTGAGAATTGATGGAAAGAGAAAGCACAAGGTGGGGAAAGAAAGATAGAAGAAGCGACACAAATGCCAACCTTGTCATAACGTTAGCAGGTTAGTAATACATTTGTCTAGAGGATGGAGCTCCTCATGGTGGCAGGTAAAGTGCTGTACTACAAACCGATTAAGTCAATGGCTGTCAGACCTTACGGGCCAAAATCAATATCATATATGTTTGCAACCTTCAAACCAGAATAAATAAATGAAGGTACAGATACAAACCAGCCTGATGGATGTCAAAGCACACATGGAGAGATAAATGGATAAGCAAAGGAACAGAGGGGGAGTTGTGAAGAATGGAGAACCTTACTGTGGAAAAACTGTGTTTATTTTGTCGTATATAGACATTCTGGAATGTGTTGCTATGTCGCTGCAAACTGTAGTAGCTCCGTACTAAGTTTAGTGTTTTTTGTAATATAGGCAACAAGACTTATTTACAACCAAGATCAAATGATATTGCTCTCCAAATTTTCAGTGAAGTAACACCTCAAATCCCAATGGAGTTAAAAAGAAAGAGAAGAGGATGCAAGGCAGGAGTGAGGCATAGAGATGATCGGTGGAGATTTAAACCATTTCTTCCAAATGTTGTAATGGTAATGTTAGATCGCTAGCTAAAAAAAACTGAAGAGCTCCAGGTGCTAAGGGAACACATCCCAGACTGTAATGCATCTGTGAACAGCTTCAAGACGGTTCGTGCAGACCGCATAAACAACTCAGAAGAAAACTAAAGAGAGATGGAGTTGCAGTACTGGTTAACTAGTGTTGGTGTCATCCGGGACATGTTACTGTTAAAAGAAGATCTGCACAAGTGACATCAAACTGCTAGCTGAAATGAGCCTACATGCTAGCCCCATGAGCCTACAGCTTTCCTGTCACACCTCCACTCTGTCACCCTGTAGCTTAGTAAAGGATCTGAACACAACCTCATCTCCCTCCACATCAGGACTTCCTGAAACCCCCTCTGCCTCCACCCCCAAGCTGTCTTTCTCCTGTAATCTAATCATGAAACAACTGATGAAACTGAACCAGAACAAGGTTGCAGGTTCAGAAGGTGGCAGTCCCAGAGTTCTTAAGACCTGCTCAAGACAACAATGTCCGATTCTCCAGCACCAGTTCAACACCAGTCTCAGTCAAAAAAGAATTCCAGTGATGTGGAAAACATCCTGCCTTGTTCCAGTGTCTAAAAAACAACAACCAGCTGACTACAGAATTTGAATTTCCCTCTGGGATTATTACAGTATTTTTCATTTAATTTAATTTCAGATTATGGGCAGAAAAAGATCAAAAGGTCTAAATCAAACAATTATTTGAGACATTCTTTCATAATATTTGCACCATGTAGCTAGCTCAGCCTTTTTCAATATATAACTTAATCCTTACTTGGGCTCATGGCTGAATACAAGAATTTGAACTTTTAGCAGGTATCACTTTTGTGTCACTATCCTTCAGTGTTGTAATGTTGGTGCATGAGTGTAAGAACTGACAAACACTTACTTGTAAACTGTGCCTCCGTTTCCATGACCAAGTTGCTCTTGATAGTGGATATCTTGAGCATTTATCTGCTAGACAACAAGCATGTGTTTATAATAATGACGTTCTAACATGTTCCACCGCTATATTTTAGGTATAACTGCACAGATGAAAAAGAACCCTGCACAAGCAAGTGAGATGGGAATGCATTGTTATTGGAAGCTATAAACAAAGCAGGCATCAGGTCACCACAAGTTCAGTGACATAAGGACAGAAAACAGTAACAGAAGGAGGTAATCAATACAACATGGGCTATCTAATTTATAAAAGGATATTGTGTGTGGGTGAGAGGAGAACTGACTGATGTGGAGTTTAAAGGTGATTTGTTTGTCATCATCCTATCCGTTATCAATAAAATGAAATGAAAAATCAGTCAGGTAATGAAGATTAAGTCAACATGACTTATTGTGAATGAAATCTTTTAAAATCAGAGAGAAAATGTTCAGAAAGTTAAAGACCTTCGGTAGACTCCCTCAGTTTAAAACTCTGGAAACATATAGGTTGATGGGAGATATGGGATTATTGATTGATTTGCTGGGACCTTTGCTAACCTCTTCTATCTTTGGTTTTGCAGTACAAAACATCCTCAAACTCACAGCTATAAAATTTCTAACCACCTTCATGCACTTTTTTTAAACCGCAACAGATTTTTACAGAACATTGCTTACATTGCTTTTACAGAACACTTGTGTGCATTCATAAAAACAAACATACACACACACACATTTCTTTCTCAATATACAAAACTCTCCTCAACACTATTAATACAGACCTAATACAACTTCTTTTCTCTTGCCATTTTTATGTTCATAGATACATACTTTTGTTTTTACAGACTACTTCTGTTTTTACAGGGTTTAGTATTTTTAAATGGCCATATATTTATGTATTTATTTATTTTTTGTACTGGGGCATCTTGGACAGGTCATGCTATATTTGAGAATTGGTTCTAAAACAATTTACTAGGAAAAACAAAGGTTTATAAATAAAACTTGACCGCAAAACAATAAAAAAAAGTGACAAACTAATAGCATTTATTTCATATAAATACAATCCGGGTATCACAAACACACAAAAACACCTTCAATTTAAAGCCTTCCATTCAATTTAGGGTGCACGGTGGGTATATGAATTGAGGTGAGATTTAAAAGGCTTGGAATAAGATTAATTCCAGCATAAGTGATTAGGGGCTGATTTATCTACACAATTAGCTATAAAATATTATTTGGATGATATAAAACATGTCGGTAAGATAAAAGATAGCTTAGATGCTTCTGTGTGGAGAGAAAAGGGTTAGAAAATAACTAAGCATGGCTGTATATGCCGCACAAACATGCATAGTACCTCTTACATCTGAACTTAATTGATTTAGGAGGAGGAAGGTTAAGAGATTGAGAAGGAGTGGATACAAAGATAGAGGACATGGGAAAGAACAACTCTATCAGTTCAATGTGTTACGGCGGAAACCTGAGAGGTTGTTTGCTTAACTATGCTCCTGACAAACTGGCTATTGTGTGCATTTGTGTGTAAGAGAGAAGGGGCAAAAAGACAACAGTTATCCTTGGAACTAGCTCCACTCAGTGTGGCACAATGAGGACAATACTATAATATACAGTACACAGATACCAACAGCATGATCATGTTTGAGAGCAATACTTACCTGCCCATTTGTCAAGATCCTCTTCAGCTCAGCAGATGATTTTTTTAGGCTAAATAAAAACATTTATCATTCAAACAGATGTTGTTTATTCCATGTTGTGTCAGATGAAATTCATGCCCCAGAAAACTCACCTGTTGTTGGCTATAGAGTCAGGAACGGTATGAGTGCAGTCATTGGCTGAATTGGCCCTGGTGGTAACCTTAATGTCAGCAAACACGTAGACAAAAATGTGAATAACACAGGCAAATAGACAGACCATTAAGCTCTAATAAAACACAGCTTGGAGCATAAGAGAGTCTACCAGCAGAGAGAAAAGGAACAGCATCGCAGGAAACTTCCCATATCTCTCTATATCTGCATCTATGTTTACTTTCAAATACCTCCATACTCAACCCAGATATCAAACAGAAATGAAGCAATGAGATCCTGTAAAAAGGATACTAAAAATAACTCAATAATTGAGGTCAAAGGTGTGATGTATTGGGTTCACATAAGCTTAGAGATTCTCTCTTTAATTAGTGCCCAGAAAACCTCATTTAAATGAGACACACGGCTCACCTCAGCCAATTACTTTTGTACTAAACCAGGAGAAAAGACTAAAACGTTTTTGGAGAACACCATCTCCTCAAACAGACCACTGGCCTTTAAAGGAAAAAGACTGACACGGTTCAGCAGTCTGAACCAAAACTCCTCTGAGGATACATTAAACAAAGCAGTTTGAGCATTTTGTGGGGGTTAATTTTGTCATTGAAATGCAGATGGATATAATATGGATCATCAGGAGAGATGGAGGAGGTGTCAAGTCATTTAACCCATGGTAATTAGCAATGACTTTCAATAGCAACATATGCTGAACATAACATGGGAAGGTCTGAGGAAGGCCATTTGGGGGCTTGTAATGACAATTTCATGGTTGAACAATGACATTTTCTTATTGCCAGATCTTACTCTAACCAACACTGATATTCTTTCTATCACAGGGAATAAGAGGATCATAACTCTCTGGAGAGATATCGGGGTTTTCACACCAACACCTTGATCTTAACTGTCTGTAACAGCATGAGAAGCAAGAATACGGGCAGAGTGAGGAGGAGAAAGACAAGCCTAGCGACAGGCACAGCCACATATTCCCATACATAAACATGGACGTGGGGAACAAGAGAATGAGTGAGAGAAAAGGAGAGCCTTGACTTCAATTGACATTTCAATAAGTGGAACACAGCGTTACCAATCCATTTGACTCAACTTCCCACCCTCCCCTCCCCTCGTTCTCTGTGTAAGGCAGCTGAAACAATTATTGAGATAGGTACCTTCAGGCCATGTATGTTCCGGATCCCTGGAGTCTTGCCGGCTGAAACAGTAATTGACTAGATTGTAGAACACATCACTGGACCATTTACAAATGTGTTGAAAAGGAATCAGTTCTTTATAAATAATTTAAAAAAAGAAAAGAAAGAAAATGAAATGAGAGTTACTCCTGAAATTAGTTGTGGACATGAGCGTGATTGAGATGTTGGGCTCTTGAGACAGTTGGTAGTAGATGGAAAAGGAAACGCAATCAGTAACAGAAAAGGGAAATAGAAAGACAAATAAAAGAAAGACACACTTTAAAAGAGCCATAAAGAATCACTTCATCCTTGGGGCCTGTTAAGAGGTCATATGATGCTGAGTGGACTGAAAATAAAATGATACTGATAAAGAAATAATAATAAAGCATTTTAAAAAGAAACTATACACAGCTGTAGAAAAAGGGCATCGTTAGTCAAATTACGGTCTAGTAAGTTGTTTTTAACAGTATAACAACAATAAAAGAAAGAATCACTGAATATTAATGTTATCTAGAGGAGTTATTGTTACTTTAAGCCACCAAATGCTCCATTTTGTTATTATTTTCAGCAGAATAAGTGATAAATTTACCCTATAAAATCTAAATTGCTCTATGTGTTGAAGTTTTAGCTATATTTGTAAACAACTCAATGTAAAGACGTGATCACCCCTCAACATTATAAAATCTTCTGTAAATTATAAGGAAAATTTTTACCTCTTGGGAAAATCTGTAGTGGGTCTGGCAGCAGTCCATTTATGCGTTGTTCATTCATTGTATTGCAGTACTAATAGAAAAAAGAAAAACTAAATGAATGTCAATATAATAGATGTGAAGTACACAAACGACAATTTTAATCGTTTTATTGCCAAAAAAGTTGTTTTGTGAACAGAACAAATAATCTTTTAATATAAAATGTATGAACAGCAGTCTTTTAAATCTAATGTTTCCAACACATGCAAAAATGTAGATTATAGCCAGGTCATAATAAATCCAAATCATTGTAAAAAACGTGAGCATGCTGTGCTGAAATCTGTTGCAGATGAGGACCAATGCCCCGTGGGCTTGTTCTGAGGGACTGTAGCATTAACCCTTTTCTCCTGCAGGTCAACAACTCACCAAACACTCGCATCCTACAGGACAGGCGCACCATACACACACTCTGGAGCCTCTCAGCTGCTTGCCAAAGCAATGCAATAATTGATGTTTCAGTTAACCAAACCATCTGTTAATCTGAGTGTGTGTGCATATAAAAGTGTGTGTGTGTTTTGTTACCCCGCATTTTTTGAAATACCTTTTACTTTTGTAGGCTTGAAGAATAAAAAAAAAAAAAAGCAAAAAGGCAAAAAACTAAACAAAACTGAATAAAATGAGGTCTAAATGTAGTGCACATTTAATTGAGTTTCTTGTATTTCATTTACTTTCCAGTTTAAACTACATAGCCATCACAGCAATATGTAAATTTACTCTCTCACTGTGGAGAAAGGAGGGAGGACGATGGGACCGGCTTGGATGGGAATGGATCAGAATGGCTACCCAAGTGGCACAGCTGTTATTAAAAGGCCTATTTATCACTGTCAGATCTCCTCCTCTCTCCTAGCCCTCTGCTTTCACCCCCAGGCACTTTCACTAGGCCAAATCTGAACAATGGGCCTAATACCAAAAAAAAGAAGGAGAAAAAAAAGTCTTGCTGCGTGTTGAGGTTGTGGGAATCGGGCTCCACGTACCTTTAATTTTCCGCTCAGCTAGCTTATTGATTAAGGCTGCAATTACCACCTAATCTGTAGTAGTTGTGTTATTAAAAGACAGTCTCCATTGTTGGCCAATAACTAAACAGTGTCCGATCCCAGATAGCATCACTCAGCCTTGAGCGACACGTGAGAAAGTACAGAGCATGAGTCTCATCATCATTAGCAGACTAACGGGGAAATGAGAGTAAAAATGGTGGAATTAGAGCCACTACCTCCAGGGGGAGCTGGAAGAAGAAGAGATGTGGTCACACTTTTTTTTTTTAGCACCCGACATACACCGGTCTTTAACTTTGAAAAGGGGCGTCTGTCTTTCAAGGTGTCGAACAATGATTAGAGATGCCTGGAAGTCTCATGGCTCTCATGGGAGAATGTAGCAATCAATGTTCTTAGTGACGGGGAGACGTTTTACTAGATATGCCCTCCCCACATTCATGTTAATTAAGTGCTGAATTTGAGCATTAATTTTGCTCAGCAATCAGAACTGTATTTTTTTTGCTAGGAAATGTTAAAGCTAAAATCTTATGGGGAAAAGACAGAAAAAGAAAAAAAAACATGCAGTGACAGCATGTTTAAAAGTGATTATTACACCTGCACATACAAAGTGACAGACTAAATGAATTATCCCACCTTTCGTCTAACATGTTATTTCCCTTAATTCCTATTAATTTCACATAATGGCTGTCTCTCACTTGGAATTAATAACACTGAAGCAGAAATCCATCAGGGTCTCTATGGAGGCTAAGTGGCAACCGCAGCAAACAACACAATCAGAAAAAACTGGCATTAAAAAAATACTCCACTAGCTTAAATTATATTCCAGTTTTTTCCAGGTGATCAGCAGCTTTTTGCACACATAACTGTCCCATGAGTCAAAAGCCATTAAAGCGCCCTGGATTTATTTGCCAAAAATTCATGAACAAATAGGTTTTCTCATCTGTGAGCAAATAAGTGCAATGTGGAAACTAGATGTTTGTGCAGGAATGTGGTGCATACATTAATATGCACTGCAAACATGTCACATCATCTGAATGACAAAGTGTTGGAAAACCGTTAGAGCTGGCATAAGCAATGGGAAGGAAAAAAAACATGGGTTTTTCACTAAAATGATGCAAAAAGTAGAAGTTTGCAGGTTTTTATAGTTGCCTTTTTATTATTAAAAAGCTCCTTTTCAGATGTTTACATTGTGCAATATATGGTTAGTAGCTCAGCATGTCTTACTGATGCACCAAAACAAACATCATGACTTCATCGTGATTAACGTATTTCTCCTTTTTCCGCAAGACTTCCTTGATAAAAGTTGCAGTGGATTTTAATCTCACTTTCCTGTCCTCTCCACCCCAACAAGCCAAAGCAGATGGTTGCCGTCTCTAAGCCGGGTTCTGTCGGAGACTTTTCCTTCTTGTTAAAAAGGCAGTTTTTCTTCTTACTGTCACCTCATGCAGCTCAGAATGAGGGATTGGATTGAATTCAAGACGCAATGCAATGCAATTGGTTTTCCATAATTATTCATATTATTATGAACTGGCTTTAATTGATGTGTCTGTAAAGTGTCCTGACATGACATTGTTGAGAAGTGGTGCTATACAAACTAAGCTGAATTGAATGATAAAAACATACAATTATCCTAAAAACAACTCAAATCTTAGAGGAACATAACACGTAACATGTATTAGTTTACATCCAAACTGGGGCTATTTTAATGTTAAACCCAAAAACCTGCAAACTTCTCTGACTATCAGAAAATAACTCGCTCCATTTCAAATGGGCAACACTGCCCAGCAAGGTGAAATGACAGAAGAGCTGAAAAATTAAAAAGCGGCTGAGGTCAATGGCTTTTCTATCTCAGTTTCAAAACATCAGCCTATTTTTTGCTTAATCACACTGCTACCCTATGCTACATAATGATTAAAAAGCAACCACAAGTAATAATAATGGACAAAAAACAGGGAGTATAAATGGTGCCTGTGGCACCAGTGGCATCATTGTGAGTTGATGGGGGGTAAAAGACATCCACAGATGAAAGTAGATTTTGAGCAATTCTGCAGCCCAGGGGGGGTGTGCTTTAATGAGGCAAAACTTTAAGTACTGAATAATAAATAATAAAAATTGACAGTTCATTTAGCTTTCAGTGTACCTCATACAGAAAGTCATTACATGCCATTACTCTTACTGTCCATGGCATGATCAGTAAGTATGGTGGAATAAGAAAACACACTGTACTGGGTGGTGTAACTGAATGGGAAGTGGAAATAGTGTCTGTGTGCATACATGGGAATGTGACCTGCTGAACATTAGCAACAAATGAGTGTTTACCAAACCACTAGATATGGCTTTGTGAACTCAAGATTTTTCATGCTGCTGGAGGTTTGGAAAGACGGTGAAGATGGTCAGAAAGAATCTAAATTTCTCCTTTTGTAATTATTTTGTACAAAATTAAAAGGGCTTCTTAACATATGTTATATCAGCATTTACTTTACCATGTAGGCAGGGCATCCTGTCCTCCTTAAAAGACTCACTGTCACTCCTTCCAGGTCAAGATAATTTAATTTGATCTAATTTTATGATGCAGAAACACAGCAGAATGTATTTAAAGTCTGAGTCCAGAAAGTTTATACTGACTTCTTTCATCAAAAGGCTGAATAATGTTTGTAGTTGCCCTCTGTGTTTTGTTGTGATGCAACCCCACACAGATAGTTGTGCAAACACACACAAGCAAGAAAAAACATAATCTACTACCTGAAAATCAGAGACAAAAATCACAGTTGTACAAACTGTACAAGGAAGTGAAACATTTGGTTTCCATCGAGAGGCAAGAGGAGCATTTCTCCTGCTGTCGTGTTAAACTGAGAACGTTGAGCACATCGAGGGAACTTACACATCTTAATAGTTAGAATTTAATACGGCTTCAAAAGGATCCACTTCTCTTTATAGGTTTATTAAAGTGAACATGTTGCTTGACATCTGAATTTTACAAATATGCACGACTCTAAATAAAAAAAGACAATAAAAAAGCAACTTTTGAGTTTTAAAAATGCGACGTAACTTCATAGAAAGCAGTCATGTGATGTTTAAAAGACTCAGTCATTTCCACATGTGTCTTATTAACATTGTAATGGTTTAGCTACCTGTTCCAGAGCTTATAAACAAAAAATTAAACAATACAGAACTTAAGGTTGTTGATATTTACATGCAGGTATGTAAATATATTACATAGGATAGCATGTCTTACTGTCCCCATGGAAACAGGCAAGCAGTTTATAGGAAAGCCAGACAAGATGAAGGAAATTTAAAATACAACTTATTCATTTATGTACTCACATATGACAACATGGCTTTGAGCTCTTCATCACTTCTTACAGTGATTCTGTCTCCCACCTCATCTTCATCTGAAACAAAATAAAAGAAAAAACAAAACTATTAGAACAATAAAACAGCATAATACCACATCTTTTCTGCTAAAAAGTTAGGACTAGCAGAGGTTTGATAGGATTACTAAATGTTTGATATGCACAGTGTGTCAACACTAAAATACAAAAAGAAACAAATAAATAAGAGTATTCAGACAAGAAATTATATGTGACAAGAATGAAAACTAATTAATCAAAAGCTGTTAAACCAAATACACAACTTTACAGTTAACAATTTAAACAATGCATAACACAGCTGAAAGCATTAAAAGAAATTCTAAATTTCTTACTTTTATTAAACATCAGTCATAATTGCCACAAAAATCTTTTCAGCTTTAATGCTACTTATGCCATTTAAACCATCATCTTCAATCAAAACGATAATGTACACGGTGATCTTACAAATAAAACAAAACAAACAAAAAAGAAATAACCTTAAATATGACTAACAAAATATTGATCAATACGAATTTTACATTTTATTTTGATATGTATCAGTAAGAGTATGAATTTAAATGACTACTTATTCCTTACCCTCAGTACATATCAGAGTATTGTTCATTCAGACGTACAGTATTTTCAGTAACAGTTGTTTTTATAGAAATGCTGCAAGTAATCAGGAAAGCTCAGCATAGTTCCTGATAGACTTTTCAAGACATACAGGGAGGATCTTACATTCAAAGGCTGTGACAGTGGCTTCAGGCATCACATCTCTGATTGCAACCTGAAAAGATTTCAAAAGTTCATTAATACAAAAACAGCAATAGTAAAAACTTTAGAGATATTGACAGATGCTGATATGCTTAAAGAGATTGAGATCATTATTATTGTTTCTAATACATGTCTAATACATGTTGAGTCAGAAACTTCCGTTTCAAACTATGTAC
>JBAMHX010000001.1:8296672-8310219 GCA_037177515.1 Pseudomugil tenellus
TATATAATGACTCACAGCTGTATTCAATGCCTATCAAGCAATTCCAACAATGACAGCAACTAAAATGAAGAGGGTAAGTAATTACTGTCTTTGTGTGTTCGTGTGACGCGCACAGACAGACAACGTAGATAAACTTTCAGTGACCTGTCTTGCACCCTTTCCTTGTTAAACAACGCTGTCTCGGATGACTCAGGTGTGATTCTTGACATAAAGTCTGGCTAAGTAAAACAGAGTGTGTCTGCCGGTGTAAAAATAAAACGGCGAGCTGAACACACCCAGGCATATTTAGTCAAAATAAAGATGTAAGAAAGTAAGAAGGGATACCGATGATTAGATAAGATGCAGCATGAAGGTGACAGGGGAAGTGTGATCAGATATTATAACTGCTTTATATCCCGTACACTCCAGTTAAACCAGCAGAAAATATTATATTACAAAATTTCTTAGTGTATTTGATTAATCTGGATTATGATGTAAAGTCTTTTTATGGTACCACTTTCAAAAGTACAATAAAGACCACAAAGAGTATAATATTGCGGCTTTTTGGTCTACTACTTGACAATTTGGGAAGAGTTTCCATTTTAGTTACAGACATTGACCCCTATGTTTACACTCGGCTCCTGACTCAGTCTGCCTTGAAGTTATTTTCTTAAGGGGGAGGATTTTTCCCCTCTTTAAGCTTTCTTGGAAGTTAGAAACCTTGCTCAGAGATGCAATACCGCCAACAAGTGGATGGGAGAGTGCTGAGAGATTCACTGCTTGCTCTTTAGAAGGATCGACAGACATGGACAAACCTCTCATAAGCTGCTTATCACTGAAATTGAAGGAAACCGATGATTGATCAAGTTTATTTATTGCTATTTTTAAACTAAAATGTGAAACATTTAATAGCTATAGTTCCTCAAAAGTAATGACGTTCTGTGTTTTATTTTCTATAGTTTAATAATAATAAGTGCAGTTTGACTTTCACGAAACAGAATGAGAACTTGCAATAAAATAGTTTAAAAACAGTGTGTTTATTACATCACTATCACTAAAATATTCAGATTGTATCTAATCCATGGGAACTGGTGTCACCAACAACATAATCATGTTCAGCTTAGCGGATTTAGAAAATAAATAGTTAGCTTTTAAAATTCACATTTTAACAGAAGCTTGAATTCACAAAAACAAATATGCGCGAAATAGGAGGGAGGTAGTAGTTTTTATATGCACTGCGATGCAGGGGTGGACAATTTGTAATCAATCTACATGTGTTTATAAAAACTGTAATATGTAAACTGTTAATCAATAGCAAAATATTGAGAAACGCTATAAGCAGAAAGAAGCTGAAGTGCAAATAACGGACATGATGAAGGAAGGTGAAATCTGACCTTCAACTTCTGCTTTTAAGCTAGCTCATGGCTTCTATGTGCGGCTTCATTTGGTTTGTTTGAGGAGATCTGAATGCACAAATGAACTCTGATGCAGATCAAAGAGGTGAACTCTGGTCCGCCTAAGTGGACTACAAAGCAAAGGGTATTATAGGTCCAACACAGACCAGTACGGATAAACACAACCAAAACATCTGCACATGTAAGGCGTTAGGCAGTGCACAGCCAGATGTGGAGGAATGCTGTAAAAAGATCCGATTTTGTTCATAAAGTTCATATATATCATTAACCCAACACCTTCAGGATGTCATGTACCTCCATAACACATTTCCATTTAGAAAGCAGAGAATTGTAATCTAATGAAATCACAAAGTATTTAAAGGTTCTGACTGTTAAGATACATGATCATAAGCAATTATGTATGAATTTATAAGATCATTGTGCAAACTATTCTGCTTATATATGACGACCATTCAAGTATTATGGGTATGAAGCTGTGCAGGTACCTGCAGTGTGTCCTTGGCCGAGCGGCTGCATTGTGTTAGTCTGTATGTATTTAATGTAGTCTGTCACCCAGACACATGCTTACACACTTCTACTGATGCTGATCTGCTGTCTTAAACCAGTTCTTTCTGAAACTATTAGTCTTTGTTTTCTTCCTGCAAACAACACAAGCCACACTGTTAGCTTTCACTTGAGGCTTTCTCTTTCTTAATCACGTGAATCCTTTGTATGTGTGTTCTTTTGATTATTTTCTTTTGTCTTCGTTGTAGTTGTTCATGTCTCATACTGAATACTAAAACACATCGTTCTACCATAAGAACACACAGTTCCTTCCAGCACCAGACACAAAACTGGGAATTCCTCTTCAGCAGTCAGTAATCCTCTTTTATCTCCTGCATATTTTCTCTAATTGCGCCTATGAGCCAATCATACAAGATAAACATGAAAAACATAAGTTGCTTGCTTATGGTAAGTAGTCTCAAGAAATATTTTCAATATATTTCTTTGACAAAGTGTTTTTACTATAAGCTGTTCGGATCATATTTCACAAATGAAGAAACATTTTGCAAACTTGTACCAGATGGTCAGCAGTATCTACTACAAATCACCAAACAAGTTAATCTGTAATGTAAATTTCAGATCTTCTATAACCAAAAATATTTTTTTATTGTGTGTAAGCTCATTTAGTCCTCCTCTTTACATTCCTTTTTTCTTACAAGCGATTGTACTCCCATTCTCACTCCATTATTTTCTGATACTCTCACTTCATCCCTCTTCCTTAGCAGTTTACTGCCCCGACATGCAGAAGTGTGAATCAGTGTACGCTCACTGCCAAGAGGGACAAAAGCAAACTTCTGCACTAACCCAAATCCAGAGTAAGGTTTTTAGATGTGAGGAATTCACTCCCATAAGCTTTGACAAATAGCACAAGACTCATAGACAACAAACACCATAAACACATTGCCAGTAACAATAATCTATAATAAAATCAAATGAGCATAATGAGTGTGCATACGTTTATACATTTCTCTACATATGGAAAATTCAATAATAATTAAAGGGGGTGTCTACAAGTTATTACAATTTATAACTGACTAAAGTGAATTTCTACAAAAGCGATTTTATCCGTATAACAGACTGAAACTTTGTATTGATTCTGTGATAGACTGGCTACCTGCCTAGGCTGTAATTCTACTCTTAACCAAAGGAAACTAGGATCCACTCCAGTTCTCCCTTTCCACACTGAGTTTAACTAGTTACAATAGATGGATAAAAGCGGAACAATGCCTGTTTGAACTTAACTGATATAAAATATTGATTGTAATTAAGCAAGAATCTTAAATGTATGTCTTTAACAAAATGGCTACAAATCCCGAACATAAATAAGAAATCAATCATGTCCTGATCAGACACCACTTTAGTTTAATACTTGAGGAGACTTAGGGAATAAGTAAAATGTCAGGGAGCATTATTATCATCACCCTTTTGTTAGAGGAAACTTCTAAACTTGATTAAACTTGGGTAAGAATTATGACCATAGGGAAACCACTTGGCCACTAGGGGTGCTAAAGCTGTACTTGCTAAAAAAGATATGGACCGATTTTCATGAAATGCTCAGAATATCTCCGTTCTGGGCCCAGGAACAGAGGGATAAAATTTGGAGGTCATTCGGGAAGAGGGGGTCTGTGTGGCTTGTGTCTGCACAAATGTGTAAATATGTACAGCAGTACTGCTTCCTTCTGAACAGTGCAAAAACCTAGGGCTGCACAATTCTGGGTAGAATGAGAATCACAATTTTTTTTGCCAAGAATTGAGATCACGATTCTCTCACAATTATTTCCCAATATACGTATTTATTGCACAAATCACCGGCACATCAACTTCGCAACAGCTGACACTAAATATGAAAACAATAAATGTCACTTTTCTCTTCTTTTACCTACACAACCTTTCAATAATTTTCCGCTGTTCATTTGTTGAGAGAAAAAGGCAGCGCTTTATGCAGATGATGTTCCTGATCAAAATGCGGTAATCAATCTTTTTCTCTTTTTCAAAAAAATTGGGGGTTTTTTTTTTAAAATTGCATAAAAGTGTGAATTGAGATCACGATTTTTTTAACGATTAATTGTGCAGCCCTGCAAAAACCATTAAACTAAACCGGGTCAGTTGCTAATCGTTCCGTTACTTCTGTGATATCTACATGGATTATATAGAAAATGCTTTTATTGCACGCAAACTAGGGCTAAACGATGTCAGGAAAAAATCTAATTGCGATTTTTTGGCAGATATTCCAATTTTGATTCAGTTCACAATTTTTTCAAAGCAAGCTTTACTACAATATTAATAATGTACATTAGCATATGCAGTTATGAGAGAAAATGATATTATACCAAGCTATTAAAAGCTATTACTCTAATATAAGGATGAAAGGTAAGAAGAGCTTTCATGTGTTGTTAGGTAAATAATAGACGAGTAATTTCAAACCTCCACATGGAAATAAAATGTGTATTGTTGCAATATATGTTGCATTATTATTCAAACTTCAATAACAACACAATCCTTTATTGACCAAGTTTGTTTACCTGCAGTGAACAAACTTGATGAACTTTGTTTTTAGATCTAATGACTGTAGAACTCAGCATCACAACAGGGAGGGATTTATTTCTCACAATGACGGAGGTTTATCAATAATATGTCTGTTTTCATTCATTTGCTGAATATTCCCACCAGCAGGGATGATGACTTGTTTAATTAATCCATTTCATCCCCAGACGGACTTGATGTTGTGTTCATGTGCAGCTACAGTTAATAACGCGATGAACTTAAATTCTGAGGATTTGCTGTCAAACTTTGTTGCATGTAGCTGAGGATGGAAAACGAAACGAAGCTTGAAAATAAAATACTTAACATCACGTTGTTGTCGTTATAAAGCCAATAAAGAAAACATTGGCTTAAAAAATGTTTAACGGCGCTCAGGGTTGTGAACTCAGGGAGTGAGAATAAAAGAACAGCTTACAAACAATTTGCGGTTCACATCGTTCATGTTCAAAAGATTCGGATCAGTCATGAACGTCACACTGCAGGAGAAGCGTGTAGCTATTTTTACCGGCATCATACACAGACTTATATTTGTTTTGTTTGTCTCAAAATATCCAGGGCTAAAGCCCCGAAAAAAACGTCTGGAAACACAACAGATTTCAGCCATCATTTTCCATTTTCATACATTTTCTAAAAGAGTCCCAAGGAGACGGAAGAGCGGCACTAAAGATCCAAATGCGGCTCCGGAGTCGCGGTTTCCGAGCCCGGTTCCTAGACGTTGCAACTTTAGCGCACAAGTTTTGCACATTACCTGTTTCTGTCCATATCTCCCACATGACCGACATACTGTTTTTCTTGGGGTTTAAATTCCCCACCTCTGCTTCTGGTTCTGCTGAAGTCATTGTTAAACACGTAAAATTTTCAAAGCGCAAGCAGCATATCAATACTGATTGGTTAGCGTGACCTGTCCACGAGCACAATGCCGTTTCTGATTGGTGAGCGTGCCAGGATGGTAGGATTACGGCATGTATGTATAAAATAGTTCACACAACAGATCCTGGGTCAGTGAGGAACGCTGAAAAACCACAACTTTGACAATCACGTGTTGTCTGAAATCGAAATTCCGATCAGAAAAACGATAAATCGTTCAGCCCTAATGGAAAACAACCTATTTTGAGCAAAATGTTAAAGGACTCCCATTAGCTTTGGTTTGCAGCAAATTAGCTTCAACTAGCAGCATTTAGAAAAATAAAGACACAGACGTATACTGCAACGTTCACCAGGCACTTTTTGCCTTTATTTCCAATAAATACTGGCTGAAAGATGTGAAAAAGTACCTTCTCTCTAGTGACTGTGACTTTTTCTCACTTTGCTTTGGATTACATATCAACACTTGTATTTATAAAGGAGGCTCTTGTTAAATAACAGAGAAAAAACATGTCTGAGTAATCTTGCCAACACATCAGAAGCTGGTAGATCGCCATGAACTGTCACACTTTGCAAGCCAATGTTTGTGACTAACCCAAGTTTACAGCTCACAGGAAGAGAGGATTTTATAGAGAGAAACAAAGGAAAGAGGGAAGGAGAGCAGCTCAATACCACAATGCTCAAATAACTTGTTAGTGAGTGACTAAGATCTGAATTGGGTCAGGACATTAAGCTTTCACTTTGCCCATAATGTCTTAAAAAAGTCAAACTGCTCTTTGCCAAAACCACAATGAACTCTCAGGCAAGTAGCCGCCCTGCCAAAGTGATAGTAAAACCCCGGTAAGCCTTTGTTTGAGCCTCAAATGGAAATCCAAGTCAGAGGGGTTGTTACTGATGGTTTTCAAGGCACGTGACGTTTATCTCTAGCATAAACTTATGGAGACATACAGTACAAACACACAAATTCGCTGCCACAATGCACACAACAAATGCTTAAAAATGATGCTCTAAACCAAACTGGTATCATTGCGATACTACATGGTTCTAGCCAGAGATACGTTGCAAGAAAAAGCCTTTCTAAAGCGCCAGTGAAACTCAGTGGCTCTGAAAGTAGATTAAACAGACAATACCCTAACGACTATGTTTGACACAGCACAAAACACCCTTTCCTTTTCTGTATGATCTTGTGGTATTTGGCTCTTTAAGACATCTGTTTTCCCTTTTTCCAATGACCTTGCATTGATACATGATACGCTGCAACTATCCCACCACCATGAGCAACTACTGACTCAATCAATACACACCGCTGGCTTCCAATGCAAACCATCATCAAGAGTGGTAGCGATGAGCCTCGCCAGTAACCTCCTGTGTCAGAGAGGTAGGAACTGACCTCCCCATGGACAGGCCTGAACATGCAGGCAGCTGCTGTCAGCAAGCCAGAGAGTAGGGGAATTAATAGAAACAGCAGCTCTCCAGGGACACTGGTAGCCCATACTGACAACCAGTTCGGCGATCTGGGGTCATCTTAATGCGCTCTGTCTCTTCCCCCTGGCATTAGCGGTGAGAAATATGAAACCTGGATCATGGCAAACATTATTTAACTTTCCGGGTAGGCTTAGCTCTAAATGCTGGCCCAGGCTTGTGCAAGCTCTGATATGCACACTTGTGCCAATCAAGAATATGGGTGTGCCGTGTTAGGGGTTCAGCTTTCATGTGAAACAGTATGCTATTAAATCTGAATGGCCCATCCATGCAAGTAAGACTTGGTGGATGCAACGAAACATCCTGGGCTTTTATTTGCCTCCATCGCAACGTGTAAAAATAACAAAGACTTTCAAAACAACAGCTAACTTAATCTTGTAGCACCCGAATGAAAGAGTTAAACCACATAATAGTGGCCATCTAAGTGTACACTTATTTTTAATAAGCAGAAAAGAAAAAGATAAATATTTTGAAACTATTTTAGTTGTTAATTTATTCTAATTTCCTAGTGATGTCCTATGTATTCATGTGTAGTTGAAAGACCTTAATACTTTCCTATTACACATTATTTATTAAACTGAGATAAGCATTTTGTTCTAAAAACCTTAGTATTATTTTTATTATTCAATCTGTTACTCCTTTTATACTTTCATCCCTTCTGCGCCAAGAGCCCATCAACCAGATGAAACAACATCAACACTATATATTACTGCAAGTGATACACTTTTCTTTATTGGCATTATTTCATATTCTAAATGCTCTGGAAAAATGCTGCAAATTAGATGAATTAAAACTATAAATCAAGGTATTCTGTGCTAATATGCTCACTAAGCTTTAAACGTGAGTCTTTTTTAGCTGACGTAAATGCATATCTAGAGGTTTAAGCATCTATTTATAACATTTTAATCTATTTTCATCACACCAGATATATACATTTAGATATGTGTGTTAAAGTGTTTGTAACTCAATCATTCAGTGCATAAGTGTGCCTGTGACATTACCTGTTACAGAATGATTGAAAGCTGAAACGTCTATGTTGATTATTTGCTGTAATTGCTGTGTTGACAGACAAATAGCTGCAGTGCAAGAAGACAGAGTATCTCCACAGAGTCGCCTACGCACTAACAACACAGAGAAAGCGTCCCAGATTAAGGCCAAGTTATATAACTTGGACTACACCGGTGTTTTTGCATCGCATGTGCACGGTTTGCTGGTTAATGCACATCCTGCAACACGTTTTGGACGCCACGACAAACTGTTTATGCTTGTTTTAATTCACTTAAAGTACTGTTTACATCTGATGGAAGCAATCGAGATGATGTTAGCCTTACAGACGTGTGTTAGCTCACTAAGCATTGCCTTACCCACCACGTTTATGCAACCTAAACGTGAAGGAAATCAGTTTCGTATATTCACGCGAGAGAGGAACTGGAAATGACAACTTCTGTCAAGTAATGATGCCCTAAGGTGCAACAGATAGCACGGGGGGTAGGCTCGAGCTCTTTGTAACAAAGCTGTAATATGCATGAAACAAATAAATGGATAAAAAAGAGACCCGACTAACTAAAGTTAAGCTAACTAGTATTCTGGTTAAGATCAGTAAACTCTGTTTACCTTGGTATGGTGATGCATTTTGTGTTGATATTCTGCGTGGTGATTGCTTTCTCCAATTCATCTAACTGTCCCGTCTTCTTCAGCTTTTTCACCAGACTTTTCACCGCTTTTTCACACCACTTCTCCTCCTGGCCGTTCTGTTCTCCCTTCTTCCAGCCCAAAAGTCTTTTGACAATGGGGGGAGTGAAAGGCAAAATTGACATCTTGAGTTCACTTAAGTCCGTCCAGTGTCGAAAAGTCCGTGAGTTGGAGGAAAATACCCAAACAACTACCCCTCTGAGGTCCGAGCCGCAAAAACCAATGTTTTATTAATTAAAAAAATAATAATTGTTGTTTACGAAACGCCACGCAGGAGCATCTCGAGGACAAACACCCCAGTTTTAGCGCTCTCGGTCGGCTTGGCTCGAGCTAAGCAGGCGGGTTGAGCACCAGTAATGTGTTGTGCGGAGGATTTGGTATTACTCCGCCAGAAAACCTAGTTCTGTCTGGATTCAATCAAGCCGGGGTTATTTCAAATACTTGTGCTCCGAGTCACATCCAAAATACGTTCATTAGTTTAACACTAAAATTAAAGTGCCTGTAATAGCGTTTTCTTTTCTTTTATAATGTAATCTCTGTATAGCAAAGTTTCGTGAAGTTCAGAATCGTCCGCCGTGTGGTGGTCCGCCGACTGAAGTCTGCATCAAATGCAAATGCACGAGCTGCTGCTGAGACTCTCCATTCAGACTTCAGACTGCGCTGCAGACTTGTGGCAGTACAGTGTTAGCAGCTGGCCAAATGGGCTGTGCTGATATTGCACAAGCAGTGCCTTTTTCTCTTCTTGCTCATAAACACACACACACAGGGTTGTCTAAATGAGCTGTCACAATCAAACACATATACAAATCATTTGATTTGATATGCAACACTGGACATTTAGAAAGTTTTACAGAACTGTGGTCTTGAGCGGATTTATTTTTGTATAAAAGGATAGGGTTTACAGTATAGATGGGATGTTAAAAAACAGAAAAGGTGTAGTTTTACAAGCAGATGTGTTATAAATTTGGCCCAATGTTGTCACTTTTAGTTTAAAAGATTCAAAGTAAAGTAATTTCACTCAAGCAAATTTGTGCATTTCTTATTTTAAATAAATCTATATATTTCTTTTGACATTCAGAAGGTTGCTGTTGCTTAAGAGTAAACTGTTGCAGATGTTTGTTGAATACAGACTTGAGGTTTAAGTATCTCGAGCACAAAACCTTTCCAGCAATTTCTGCTTAATTGTTTGTCTCCTCATGAGATAATGAGAGCTGCTGTAAAATGGAAGGTCCTAGAAGTCACTGCATGCATGCAAAAGCTGAGCCACTTACTTGCCTCAGCTTGTCTGAAGCACAAACAGAACAATGCTAATTAACAAGGTAGCAATTGAGTTTGGGGTTTGCCTCAGCGTCTAAACAACAACTATGAGCAGACACATTTTCACCCTCCCTTATAAGCATGCAAACCCCGTCCTTCACACAAGCACACACGTTAATATGCACAGTGTCAAAGAGTCAAGTGCCAGATGTACAATAGAGCGTGCAGTACTACTGAGTTCAACACCGAGAGTGATAGTGGGCTGGGTGCGGGGTGTGAAGTTACTTTCGTTCTTCAGGGTTCAAAAGAAAGACTTTATTGCATTCAAGCTTGCTCAAAAGTGGGTGTCTTATTTGCTAGTTCTTGGAAGAGTTGTAAATCTTGTTAATGCACAGAATAGCTGTTAAGATTTCCAGTGCACCCATTAAAAAGAGAGAAGAATGACTTTCACACTTATATTGCTCACATTTAAAGTCAAAGCTTCATCTGATAGTTCATAGTTATTTTAGAATAGTAGCATTGATTTGAGGTCCCCACTTTGGTACATGTGTACTGGCACATTGACCTGCATCCAGCAGCTAACCCACAGTGCACTGTGTGTGTAATGTGTGCTATAAATACAAGTGGCTTTAGGCTCAGCAGGACAAACGGCTTCCTTTCATCTATTTTGGTTACACTGCAGAGCACTTTTTATTCCAACTTAAAGCATGTCACAGTTCTTTCTTGAATGAGCAAACTAATGTCACAGTTTACACAGCTAATAGTTTTATAATTTCCTTATATTAAGTAATTACAAAAGATATTTTGAACAAGCTGCATCACATACATTCCAATAAATGAACACAAGAATCCAGCGAGACGGTTTAATTGCAGCAGTTTAAGTACGATACATTACCAGCAGCTTCTAGTCTCCAGTAAAAGAGTAAAACACACCAGTTTCAACCTGCATGGTGTGTTGGCAGGTTTGAGGAGAGGGCTGAAGGAGCGTGCTGCCATGTGTCACATGCTGAGGCCCTGCCGCCCTCTCGACACCTGTTTACGCCCCCAGGGACACGACCGGCCAAGACAGCTGGTTTGTTTTGGAGAAGTGTAGAGCGAGACAGGGTGGATGTAGGGGTGCAGCGTGGGGGAAGGGATTACAGATGGGCCGGAGTAGACAGGGGGTAGGACAGGGTTTAAGTGAAGCGGGGGGGGGGAGGCTTCTGTGAGAAGAATTACTGAGCACAAAAGGCACGTCGGCAGGACTAAATGCAATGACCATGTACAATCCGATGGATGATAATGAGATTGCGCTTACTTGAACCTCAGGGGACTTGAGCCAGAGTGTGTGACCGTGTGTGTGTGTGTGTGTTTGTGCATGTGCACAAAGTCAGCTGGTGTCCCAGTGGAGAACACGGGTCACAAAGCACAGAAACCATGAGTCTCTGGATGATGTCGATAAGGAAGCAGATGACCAGTGTATGAAATTATGCTGAGTAAACTAAATATTTAAACTCATATAAAAGTTCATGTAAACTATGATAAACTATTTCCCAACACTGCATTTGACATTCTGTGAAGCACTTTAAAACTCACTTCAGAGTTTAACTTAAAAAATAAAGATTTGTTTAAAAAAGCTTATTAAAAACAACAAATGTTTTACCATTGACTTCTAGTAGTTATATTTAACAAGTCTTAGATTAGTTTACAAGAAGTTAGTTTACTGTTCATTTTAAACATAAACTGAAGGTAAATGTAGTGTTTATTTATTGCTTTTCTAGTTTTTATATCATTCAATGCACTTTTTACTGCAACAGTCACATTTTTACTCAACAATTCTCAGGCTGCAAGACCCTAAAAAAGTTTTTTCTCCTTCAAACACGCACTAATACATCAGCGAACATGTCTGAGGCAAAGTGTGATTCAGCGTCTTACAAAGCGTCAGAGATGCTTCAGTGTGTGGATTGAACCACTGACCATTCAAACAAACCTGAGCAGCAGCCACCCCATTTACTATGCATGTGTGATTTATATTAAAGCAGACATTTGATTGGCAGACATCTCACTCTCCTTTGGTTCAACAGAAAGCTCTACTAATAACCTTCGCTGTGGAAAGCTTCACTTATTTAATAACTGATTGCACAGTATGCAAAAGCTTTTGAGAAAGAACAGCAAATGAACAAAATGTAAAACTACTGATTTTACAGTTGACAGTATTTTACTGTAATTTTACTACATGTAAAGCAAAAATCCTGTCTTTATACAATTTAATAGTTAAAATTTACACCAAAAGCTTTATATTATTTGAATAAGTTGAATGTTTTTGGTACACAAAGGATATCTGTAAAGCAACCAGAAAGCTTGCTGTGAAAGGAATGCTGGCTGTTCAGGATGAATGGCTCACTGCGCTCATGCAGACTTAACCCTGAACACATTTTTATTTTTAAAGCTATTTTTGATCTGCTTCCATTCTGCCAACATCTACTTTATAGAGAGGCGCATAAAGTTGCATACATTCTGTCTATCAATCCATAAACTCTGTAAAAGGAGACTCTATTTTAATGAGATGCCCCTTCTGCTTGTTAATCAACCTCAAAAGATTCAGCTCCCTTTTGATTAACATGAATCATTGCCTGTTATGGCTTTTGTTGGTGGTGATGAGTAACTTTTCTGATGTGTCTTTATAATGATTGAAGTTTTTATTCTTTTATCATTACATGCAGATTTATTAATTAACTTACAACAACACTGCTTTGTTTATTATGTCTCAGTGTTGCACAGTTGCTTATATTTCTGCTGTTTGCCAGGTTACTTGCAAAGTAGATGTTAAATATAAAAAGTATTTTCTTTCTGCTTAAATAAAAGTTAAAATAGCAACACAGAGATTATGGCATACTCAGAAGTATTGTGGCTGTTTGAGATATACAAGCAAACCACAGGTGCCACAAAAGTGTGCTTGAATGCATTCTGGTATGAAGGCATTTAATCACAGTTGACATTCAGAATGCACCATAAAAACAAAAAGAAGCTTTAAAAACAGTGTTTGTGAGGCTCTTTTTGCACGTTTGAATTGTAAATGGGTTTGCATGCATGCATGTGTTTGTGTGTGCTTGAGCGATACTGTTTTATGAGCAAACGGAGCTCGGGGGAAACTGCTGACAACCATGTAAAAGTGTTTTCACAGAGCTGCTTGGTAATAACAAGAGACCGTGTTTTCTCTCTAAGACAACCATCAATCGCTCAACAGTCCCTGACAGCTCCTCCAGCGATGTTAGAGTACATGGTGTACCAGAGGCTCAGCGTCGTAGCCATACGCACACACGTGCACACAAATCACACGCCGGCCCCTACTTTCTCATTTCAGTTCCCTGTAGATGATAGTTTATATTCCCTTCCCACTCTTTAGCTTTTGCTAGTGCTCCCTTTACAAACACATATTTTTTTCTCTTTCTTTTCAAATAGAACTCTGGAAATGAGTTTGTGGCCACTGCTCACATTTAATAATCCACTTGAGCAGAGGAAACAGTTTTTGGTTCAAGTCTTTTGTGACAAATCCTTTGAAACTTTGAGCTGTTGCACAACTCACTGTGTTATGAATAACAGGAAGAAAGCGATTTTTTCAGTCAAACTGTGATAAAAAAAAATCTGCAGAGGCAGAAGCGTCCTTATTTCAAGACTTCTTGAATCTTCAATCAAACATCTTATATGCCACTAACATAAACATATCTATCTATCTATCTATCTATCTATCTATCTATCTATCTATCTATCTATCTATCTATCTATCTATCTATC
>JBAMHX010000001.1:8356472-8369456 GCA_037177515.1 Pseudomugil tenellus
CGCAAGCTGATAGATATATATACATATATACATATATATATATATATATATGCATATGCGCATGTGTGTGTGTGTAAATGATAGGATAGGACTTTGTGTTAAAATGTGATTTTTAAACAACAAGCTGACGAGTACTGACCTTTTGGAATTTCTCTCCACATAGTTCCACATTATGGAATGACAGAACATAAGTATGTCTTAAGTATAGATTAGTCTGCCTGTGTTTTTATTTTATTTTTTTTTAATGGATTTGTTGTACAACGTGACATTCTAAATGTTGGTATCTTTGCTTTGCTGTTTTTGTGCTCAAAACATTCTTATTTTTGTTGTACATCTGCAAGTGGAGATTCCTGCTTGAATATGAAAGTACTGCAGTGTTCAATAAAGTATTGGGAGGAAAAAGAAAACCCCTGTTGTCTCATTTCAGCCAGAGTGTGCACTGTGGAGTATGCAGACAACGTAGGACACTTCGTGGCCTCTGCAGTCTTCTTGCTTCGAAATGTGCAGTGCATAAATAAAGACAGAGCCGTAATTTAGAGCGGCGCTAAAGTTTTCAGGTAGGGGCGGGGGAGTCGCCACTGTGCCCCGTTGGAGCAGTGGGGTCAGTCATTTGCTCTGCCTAAGCCGCACCCTGCTGTTCAAAGGACTAAAGCTACACAACACATGGATGAAAAATAAAAATCGTTTTTAGGTACAATTAACACTAACAGAAGGTTAAAAGCTCATAAAAGATTTACATAATATAGTACCTTTAAATGTCAATGGCCAAAATTCTTGGAGACATAAACATGTTGGACCAGTAGCCTGAGGCGCAGTGATGACTGCACTGCAGGTACAACGTATTCAAAGATGAAGTGTCCTTAATCCGATGAGTCCTCATCCCACAGAGTTTCTTCACCCTGTGTCTCGAAACCCCACTGCCCTGCATGTTTTCAATGTAACTTTAACAGACCTGAAACTAGAAAAGCACTTGCAGAGCAAACACCTCTGCTGAGGAGTAAAAATTCCCCCATTTTAAAAATTCCTGCACTCACAGTTCCTTATTATAGAACAAATACAAAATTAAGTACACAAATACACAAGTAAAGTGATTAGATAGAAACATGTTTTTAAAACAATATTACATTTTCTGTCAGACTTTTCATTTTACTGCAACTTCTATCTATCTGTCTATCTATCTTGGATCCTTTTCAGTTGTTGGATTAGCAAGTTTCTTATGTTTTATTATTAAAATTCCAGATGCCAAATGGCTTCCTCTCCTATGTTGTGCTGCATTTAGGTCCATTTCCACACCTCATACCGTGGACCCTGACTGTCTGTTGAAGAGTTTATAAAGCAAAATTATGTTTGAATTCAAATAAAATTTTAATCAGAGTCCATATTCTGAACCCACATTAGAGTTTTTCATCCAGTACTAAAATTCAGCACCTAAACCTCCTGATCCTCATAAAAAATTAATCTGATTTGGTTGAGAGCCAAGGTTGTGTGAGATGATATTTGTGCATTTGTTTACTTTCACAGCATTGTAGCCTATTTAGGCTTCCATTGGGGGGAACAGTATCTAAGAAAACATGGAAGGAAACTAGATGAAAACAAAGGAAGAGGAAGGGAACCCAGCGATGGAGGCTGTCCGTCACTGATCCTGGTTCAGTCGGAGTCCTGCAGACAGTGGCGCCACACTCAGATCTAATGCCTATTGTCACTCACCAAAGACCTTCAATTTATTTATCTAATGATAGAACAAATAACTATGGAGTAAATAGCCAAAGAAAGCAATGAATAGAAAGAGAATTGCACCGTTAATGGAGCTAAATCAGTCACCAATCTTCACAGGACAAGTTGTATTAAAAAGCTGGTGTATCAGTGGTGCATCCCATCAGACTAAGCTGCAAAACCGTTGATGCCGTTTATGCGTTATTAGAGATGACAGAGTGGAGATGACAGGAAGTGAAAGGGAGAACGCAACGGGCAATGAAAGGATTCAAGCGTCGCCAGTCTGATACAAATAAGGAAGTTGCGGCTTGTTGCCGTCTAATCTCGGGCCGCCAGGACGCCCTGGCTGCAACATTTTTAGATTCCTGCAATCATGAAATTATGACTGAGTCAGAGTGACTACAGCTGAGAAAGAAAAGTATTACAAGAAAAGACAGATTATTATAAATTAAAGCAGGTAAATGAGCTCATATCTAAATGTATATGTGTGTATTTAAAAAAACACTTTTGTCATGTTTTAGGATAGCATGCGTGTCTTCTGAATGGTGCAATTTTTTTCCTACCATAACGTAATGCTCAACAGCAACACACTGACACTGCTTACAGAGGGGAACGTTTCATCTTCAACTTCATACCTCCTCAACATCAGCTCATCTTTTACTCACTTTACTATTCACGGTAGCAGAAATTTTAACCAGTGTTGCTTAACAGCATGGATCGTTTTCAACGAGGTGTTTATATGCAGACACTATAGTTGTCATATATCGCTGTCCAATATTTCAAAATCTGTTCATGACCTGCTAAGAAGCAAAGGGCACAACCAAATGCTGAGGTATATCATGTAGTCGATGATCGTGCTGTGACTCGTGACAGGTTCAAATGTAAAACTTTGCATCATCTGGTTTCATTGATTCATCATCGGTTTCGCAGCTGGTGACAAACAGGAGCAGATGACAGGCTGGGAGCAGATGGAGCAAGACATTTTACAGAGGTGACAATCTCCGAGGAGGGTGGAGCATTTGCAACCAAGTCATCGACGCTAAAGATGCTTTCAGACGTAAACATCCAGACATTTGTTTCACTTTAGAGGACTTAAACCAATTTTCTGGAGACTTAATCTTAACTATAACCACTATCTGCATTAGTTTATCCAAAGAACAAGATGTCACATTCAGATCAAGACTTTCTTTATTTCCCTTCTCTCCAAATGGAGGCACGTCACCACAATGCAACTGTGTAAACACATGCATGTCCTTACAACATGGGTTATACTGGTGAACACACACACTCCTGCACCCACAGGAATCAAATGCAGCAGGAATTCTTGACAGCTTCCTTTTAGGGCCATGACAGGAGCTGTGAACGCTGCCTGGCTGGTGTCATCTTCAACATCCAAGATGATGCTGGATATAGTGATGCTCATTTGTTATTAGAGACGGGGAGCGAGCAGATCATCGGCAGCTGGTCTTTGCTTCAAGCTGGATTTGAAAACTAGAAACTCAAACAGAGAATCGGCATCCTGCACTAATGCTCCTTTTCTGCAACCCAAACAAGGCGCGATGTGTGGGTCAGTTTAGTCAAAACAAGGTTGAAACGGAGCCCAGATGATGGACTTGAAGAGGACTACACCCACAGCTATGACAAACACACTCAAAAGGAGGTTTGATTCTGTTTACACAGTGGAGGCTAAATGTTCAAGGCAACACACTCTGCATTGCATGTAATTGCTTGTGATTCTCTCTCTTTACTTCAAAGAAAGGGAGTGATGCAGTTCAAGGGTCAAAGGCTCGGCTGTTGCCCAAATGCCCTCCAATTTCCTGTTTTGTCTGACTCTGTCGGTCTAAAGGGATCTAAAATGTGAAGATCATGCTCTGCTGGAGCAAAAAAGACAAAGAGCTCCATTTCAGCCACTTTGACTCTGCTTTTAATTGCAGATCACATGACAGTTTCAAACAAATTAGTTCAAGTCTCGCTGTTGTAGATGTTGCTGTATTTTTTCAATTGAGACGATATCGTACAAAGTTATAGACAAAGTAATGAAGATAGATTCAGCGCCCTTATTTTATGTTGTTTTCCACAACGGTAAACAAGGATGTCGCCGTCCCACTCTGTTTTCTCTGTCTTAAATTAGCAAAGAGATTCTCACGTGAAGCACAATATGCCGAGTAGATCTCAATACAGTTAAAATAAACTCATAACAACACATAAATCCAAATCCCAGAACATCCTCTTATACTGAGCACAACAAAAGTACATCTGTGAGTTTTTGTGTGCGTGTCTACACTGGTGGGGGGGTTTACGTGCAAGTGAGAGGCCCCAGGACTAAATTATACTGCAACATGGTCCCTCTCAAAGCCCACATCTGGGATTGGCCCTGACAACTGGATGCCGCGCTGCTCTAATTTTGGTTACTTTGTTTATAACCCTATAATAGAGACAGTATTGGACCACAGGGCTGGGATGAAGGAGGGCAAGATGCAGGCAAAGTAGTCACTTTGTAAAGAGCACGAGGACACTGATGTAAAACTATAAAACTGGGGTAAAGAGATGTTTAGATACTTGCCTGCATTAGGTTAGGTTAAGGAAAACTTTGCCAATTTGTTTCTTTGAAACTGGACTTGCACCATTATGAGGATTCTCCTTTAAATCTGCAGACAGCAAGTTGCAGCTTGTCGAGTTCAGAAAGCGTGGACGTAACAATAATGTCAAATCTGTAATTATATTGGGAAGATACCAGGGCTTTTCCAGCCCACTCACTCTCTTTAGAACTTTGTTAGAACTCCCCAAATTCTCATTGTTGACAGTGGATACAAAAAGTCACTAAGACTTGATAACAAACAGCATTTCGCCCCCGGGGACATGGCTCAGCTTTCTGGATTGAAACGGAAGCTGCAACGAGAGGTTTAACATATCTTCAGTATTTGGGGATTAAGTTGTCATCTATGTATTTATCTGTCAGCTCTAATAGTATGCAAGCTGTTTTAAGAGTCACTGAAAAATGACTTACAGGTGTTTTGAAGGGTTGCAGCCAGCAGATTTAATGCCCCCCTTCATTAACATCAGACATTAAATAAAATGTCTAAATTGGACCAAAATGAATAACTGTCAAAGTGACAAAAAGACAAAAGGATGACCCACATGAATGGATGAATGGACTGCTAAGAGGCAGATTATTCACGCACAGAGACAACTTTGGGCCCTCAAAAAGTATTCTGTGCACATCACAAAGCTGCATGGCCCCAATCATTAGAACATGCTTTTAGCACTCCAGTCATGGAAACGGCACAGCTTTGAGGACATAGAAGGGGGAAGGTTGATCCAAAAAAAGATTCAGAAAGAACATTTTTCTGTTTTGTTTAAAAATGTTCCTAAGAAAGTGAAATGAGCTTAAAGTACCCAAGCAGCAGCCATGTTAGGTAAAGAAAGAAGCTCCGATTCTTCCTGTAATATCCCCTCTAGCATAACAAACACCAGAGTCTCCTTCCTGTAAAATCAGAGATAACTCTGTCCCACCTTTTACTACAGCTGCAACTTTCCTGCTGATGCTCTGACATGTTTATGTGCTGCAGACTTCCATAAGAGCTGCTGTGTTAACATAAGACTTTCACTGACTGTACTCCATTAAATTCAACTAATCCTCTGCTTAGTGTGTCTAAAGGCCCCAAACATGAGTGAAACATAACCTGGTCTCCTCCTCCTCAGGTCTTTTCATCTAACACATGATAACAAAGTGATGCCGTCTGCTTCAACCAGTTGATTATGGCTACATGATGTAAATGACAAACTTAATGGCTTGTGCATGTAAAGTAGGATTTACTGACCAATGACATCTTTCAAAAAAGGCAAAGGATACAATATTTTAAACTAAAGTCATGAATTTGACAAATAAATGAGTACTTTAGTTGCTTTCACACAATTCTGCATGCTAATAGACTTCTAATAAAGATGCACAATAACACTGTACATGCCAGAAAGATAAAGATCACTTTTCCTCAGTTAGATGTTTATCTTTAAGATTTAATAAAAAATTATCTGTTCAAAAGTGAGACAGCTATAATCAGCTTACGTAATAATTATAAACCTATAAAATATTTCTTAAAAACATTAGCACAGTTTGAACTCATGTTCATTTTTTGCGTGTTGGCGTGCAACTTCAGAGGAAATACACTGGAGCTCACGGGGACAAAAGCAAAACTCTCAAATGCCTTCATGAAGACAAATGATATTTTGGACGATGACTTCTAAACAGACAACATTTCATTTCATAATTTAGGGAGAAAATTAGATTGCATTTACAAACAGCAGAAAGAAAACAAACACCGAATCTGATTTCAGCTGAGTTTAACTTAACAAAATTTCTTCCTGAATAACTTATGAGTTCCTCGCTTTTTGGATGTTAGATTCTGTGTAGAAAAATACTGTTCGGCCTCCTCTGCAGCCTCAGAATCTCTTCATCTGTCTGCGCTCCTGTCTTCTCTGCTTTTTCTCATTCACCTCCTCTGGTGCCGACGGGCTTTCGGCCATGAACCAGGGGCCCAGAAAATTCACCCACAGCAGGTGCAGGGCACGGGCCGGGGCCTGAAACACAGACAAGACCACATTAAAGTCATGAAGACACGAGAAAAGGAATAATGTCTAAAACAAAGCTTAACTGTTTTTCTTTTTTTCTAAAAGCTCTTACCAGCAACCAAAGGTACCAGAAATAAGAGGAGATTGTGCTGAGCACTTGTACTATCGCGGTAAGCAGAATGACATCCTTCAAGTGCCTAAAACAAGAAACCAGACAAACCATTATGAAAAACCCATCAGCACACACCTCCTGAAAACACACTATACTGCAGTAACTCCTGCATTAAAATAGGAAAGAAAAAAAAAGTAACTGTTGTCTTTCTGTCACCCCACTCCTGAATTATGGCATATTTTCTTACTGAGACACTCCCTAATAACTTTATTTGGCATGTCTCCTGCAGCCTGTCTCTTCTCTGAGTGCTCTCCAGACTGTAAAAGTCACACTGATGTTTACTCATCTTTTCTGTTTCTCGCTCCATTTTCCTCGCTTCCTCTGATTTAATCTTCTTGCAATATCTTGAAGAATTAGTGACGGTGCGCATTCAAAACAAGTGTGTTGATATCCTTTTGCTAGCATGTAGCATTGTGTTATTTAGAGATGCTGCTGTAAAGTGATGCACCAGGATGAGTAAAAATAATTTGGATGCTACCAGGCAACAACGGCTACAGGAATGTATACGACAAATGTCTGTGCACCATTAAAGTTTTCAAATTTGGAAGGTTATGCAGTGAAGCTTTAAACCCTGACAGCACATGTTTATTTTAACAGATCAGTGTTTCTGATGTGCACATCTTGTCTTCTGTTTTGGAGCATTGGTTGTGTAGATCCTTTGATATCAAAGCTTCAGTTCATCTCACAATCCACAAATAAACTCTCTAAGTTTATCTCTCACTTTTTATGAGCTCTTCTGATGCATTCATTCTATATCTTTCAGTGCTATTGAGAGCTATATATTACTTGAACATTGACCCCATGGCCATCTGAGCAGAAACATGCACATCTCTGCACTTAATTATTATCAACCACCAAGATGCACATAAACTATTTTCTAAAAGGACATTTAAAACAACTAGCAACACAAACATGTTAAACAACATGATAAGAAAACACACTATCAGCTGTGTGATTAAATCTGGTGTGAGAGCACACTACATATAATCATAAGTAGAGCCCAGCAGGACACAAAGGCTCAAATAAACTTTATGGGCTTTTCATCTAAAACTTTTTTTTTTATTCTCCACATTTTATCACTGTCAGTTATGCCATCATCTGTGGGGATGTTACTGTATAGGTCTACACATCTATCATTTTTAATGGTCCTAATGTAGTTACATTAGTTGTATATGTGGTATTTATGCCTGTTACAGAGGGAGAAATCATTGCAAGTTCTGTGGCTTCTACCAGAGCTCATCTGCATGTTACAAACATGCACAGTTAAGTATGAAACATTCACTGCTGACAAGAACGTGAATACTGCTGTGAGATGCAACCTATTACTTTAAAATCTACTTTTTATTCTCAAATAAAAGCACATTAAAGCTGGACTGTGTGGACATGTAAGTGGACTTTATGGTTAGAATAATCTGTTTAAAATTAAACCTTGTTATAAATTGTCTACACTGAGTCATGTTACATACTCTGCCATGCCTTGCTCCATGTTTAGGTCTATTCCTCCATCCAGGAGGCTTCCATCCTCAGCAAACGCTGGCTTGGCCATGGCTGACATGGAACGGTAGCTCCCCACATACACAGCAAGCGCAAACATCAGAAGAAGCTACGAGAGGCAGAGCAGGTTTAAAGAGTTTTACATTAGATGTATGGATAAAGCTCTAATGACATTGACTCAATACACTCACCCATGTCCAAAATGTAGATGAACTGTAGAAAACCAAGAAATTTACAGCAGCATATATCACCTGTAAGAAAAGCAGTTCAAATGTAGTTCAATTAAAAAAAAGAAAAAACAGTAGATAATCCCTACATCAATTCTACAAGAAGGCGTATCTGGAGCTACCGCCCCCAGACAGGCATATCCCTGAACACCCCCGATATTCAATTTCCCCAATCCTAGAATACATATAGAAATATAGAAACATTCAGGTATAACGCCATTATGTGACACATCTTCAGGTCATGACAGTTTATTTGCATTTGATTTGAGGTAAATTGGATGAATAATCTGAGATATAGCCAAAACAGTTTTCAGGTTAGAGCTCCCCCTGGTGGCCAATCTGAAAATGATAAACTGCTCAAAATTGAATCAGTTCATCCTCTCTGACATGCAAATGTAAAACGTGAAAACTTTACATTGAAACCTGTTCCAATGTATTGCATTAACATGAGGATGTGCGCTAGACAAGGCAGCATTTGGCATCCACGACACTCCGTTCAGGGATATAAATACTACCATCGCAGCAAGTAGCAGCCTGTGTTCTCACAGAGATCAAAAACATATCACTCTGGTTCAAAGATCTCTGCACTGGCTTCCTTTTTATTCATTTCATTTATGTTTTTACTTTTGAATAGTGTTTATTGTACACTGATGTTGCTGTTTATAATGATGGTGTTGATGTCTTCCAGTTCATGTCTATCATATGTATCTCAGTGTATGTATTCCATTATCTATTTCTGTTTTACTTCGGCCATTTTATTTATTATTTATTATTATTATTTTAGTTTATTTTAATGATCATATTCAATGTTGTTTCTTTTTCATCTCACTCTAAGGCTTGTAATGTTTTATACAAAGCACTTTAAGATATCCTGTACATGAACTGTGTTATACACACCCAAACTTGAGTCATCTGTGTGTTGCAAAATAAATTAAAAAATTGTTTAAAAAAATGGCAACAACAAAAAAAAAACCACTCAGATAAAGATTTTCTGATTTAAATCAAATCTTTGTAAGTTAGTTAGAGACAATCTTTCTTGCTTTTCTTGTGCAAACGCTTGATAATTTGCACTTTTTCTACTAGCAATTTGAATACATTTAAAATCCATTACTAATTATTTACAAGTGAAATTGATAGCAGATTAGTTGATTATCCAAATACTCGATGTTTTCTCTGAAACATCTCAAATTCATTTTTTCTGCTTACATTGGCTCCAAGGATGACTCTTGTGTAGAATTTCAGCGTTGCCTCGTTCTCCTCATAGATCTGCTTCTTTCCCTTCGTACCAACTTTACCTTTGGGCTGTTGGGTAACAAACAAAAAAAAAACCCAACATGTTTTCAATCATACCTACAAAACAATGCATTTCTACTAAACAGAAATACAAATTTAACATTTTGTGGCTTTAGACAGTCTGCTTTCGAGGTCAAAACTTCATTAAACAGATTTCCTGCATTATACATGCTGCTCCATCAAATCTGTGATGTAAAATACAAAGTCTGTCTTTTTACCTAAAACCATCACATAAATTTAACCGTTTCCTATTGTTGAATGATATAGTAGTAACTAAATACCATTACAATCGACTTGACACTTTAACCCTAAACTTGCCATATATCTAGATATAGCAGAATGCACGAAAGTAACTTAAGTCTGTATGTTCTGATCCACTTTTATCTCAAAGATTAATAATTAATTCCTTAATGAATAATTTAATCCTTCAGCAGTTTGTGATGGTCGTAGCGTCGCAGAATCGCTTTGCACAGCAGCATAATTTTAAGTGATTTCTTTATAGTTCGTGTAGCAGTACATCAGCGAATGCTTCTGTCCCAGTCTTTCACTGTTGCATGTTTCTGCTTCTCTTACCGCCATTCGTTTTGTGTACCGGTTCGGGTGATAGTCTTCTTTGTCATGGACTTCGGACCTGTCACTGCTTTTCCTTGTTATTACGTTATAAATTTAAAAAAGCAAACTGTGGTATCTTACTGCGGTCCAATTTCTTGAAACACATCAGCATTCAGGGGCTTGTGGAAAGATATCCGGCGCATGATTATATCGTCATCACCTCGTCTCTGACCTTTTTGCGTCAGAGAGAACCGATTTGAAAAATGTCCTGTACGTGATACTTGTAGAGATGCAGCCATCTGCTGGTCATTACTGGTATTACATAGTGTTGTAATTTATTATTATTATTATTATTATTATTATTATTATTGTAGAAACTGTAGTTGTTAAACATTAGGCTATAGTTTGAACTGGATAGTTTTGTTTGTGTCCATATTAAATTCATATAGCACATTTTGTGTACAATTCCCAATAAAATGGAACAGATAACCAAACAACAGTCAAGTTACTAAAGCAAGAACACATGAAGACGCCACATAAAAACACATTAAAACCAACATATATATATGTTACAAGAACAACACAATCTAAAAGTTTATAAAAAAAATTATTAATTTACAAAGGGAAATGATTTGATTTGATTTTTTATCTTAAACCTTTGATTTTTTTTTTTTTTTTTTTTTGTTATTTTTGGTTAATTTAAAGTCTATCAAAATTAAACCAAGCTAAACATTAAGTGGGTGTGTTTGATAAAGCTTTTATTATGTTCTTCCTTTTTTAAGATATGGAAATTGAATAATAACATTTTGTCATGGTGTACAAATGTGAGACAACTGCAGAAATGCCTTCTGCATTTGTGATGCAAAAGTACAGAAACGAAGAAACTTCAGCTGGCTGGGTGAAATTTGAGACTATATATCAGATGCATAAAGCTTTACTGAGATTTATTAACAAATTTAAAACTGAAAACTATCACTTTTATTTCAGAAATCCTGGGCATCAGAAATCTTTCCATGATGTGCAGTATTAGGCTTCGATGATATGCAATAATTGTTGCTAAATACTACAAAGTCAATGAAAGTATACGATTTAACAAACGTCTAGGAGTATTAAAAACTGCTACTTAATCCTGTACCCAGTTACCAATTGAATTTCCACCTTCAAATCACGAAGGCTCTGGTTCTGGTTGCAACTTTCAAAGCACAATTTTCACCTTTCTCGGCCACCGTAGCAACAGCAGTCCCATATGTAGGCATAAACAGTACAGCAGGTTTTCTCAGAGGCTTTTCGACGATCGTAATGCCACTGTAATGTATCTTCGTGAGGTCTAATGTTTGCACACTAAGGTGGGGAGCCTCAGTATCGACAGACAGCTTACGCCTAACAATGGAGTATCTGCTTAAAGTGAAAATTATTGCTCTATGTGGTTTGTTACTCTTAACTCTTATATTTGGATTTATCCCTGCTCGAGTCAGATGGTTCAGAAACACAAATGGGTCAGGTAAGTACACTTTTTTTAAATAGCAGATTAGATATATGTTTATGATCATTTATGCTAAATATGATTACCCATTGTTATATTTAAAGAGAAGTCATGTTACAGCTACCTACAAATCTCAGTCAAACAACCAAGAGTAAAAAATGTTGTTTTACTGTGGTGAGATGAGATTTTGCGTTATAACACCAAAGCCGAATTACAAAGAGGAAGTTGCTGAGTATTTCTAGGCTGAGGCATTTTTTCTATAATGTGCTTTTATTATAAATAAACAAGCAAAACGTTAAATTGTGAAAAGTTTGAACGAGATTTGGCGTAAAAATTCTGCCCACTGTAAGTGAATTTACAGCATTAACAAAAAGCATTTAGGTAGTTTTTGTACGTGTAAATTACATGTTTTAGTTTTCGATAGTATGCTTATGTTAAAGCGATTAACTGCTGGTGATTATATCAACTGTTAACAGAGGAAACGTTATTGACATGTAAGCTGTGATGATTACGTCGGAGAGATAAACAGGGTGGGCTTCAAACTTTGATCATTTGACAAACAACTTTATGATTAAACTTCCCCGGAAATCACTTAAATATATATGATTAGGTCTTACATTGATTAAAAGATCTGGTTGTAATACAAAAAAAACAGTTTTGATAGCCCGGTCGTATCAGGTTATCACTGGAATGAAACATGCTCTCAGCCCTGGCAGGAGTCACCTGATGAGGATGAAGCCTGAAGATCAGAGCTCTCACAACACGTGATCACATTTTCATGATTAAGACAAAATGACAATGTTAGACTGCTGAACTTTGGCTTTCTCATGTGGAAGTGAAAGTATCATTTTTCCTGTTATATCCATCACCTTTGAGTCATTTCAACCTCTGTGTTGTGATGGTAATGTTTTATCACATGATGTCCAACCGATAATGTCATTTTGGAGGGAGTGCCAGTTCAACTTTGTTACTTTGTTTACTAAGTTTTCATAACATATAGAACTAATGTACACGAGTTATGATTCAGCAACAGACTTCATGATTGCATAACTTAGTCTTGCAGTTATTTTCCAACATGTTAAGTTGAAACTTAATGGAGTCATATTTCTATTTGAAGAGACCCACCGTACAGTGCTGAGCCTGATCAGCTGCTTTGCCGGTGGGGTTTTCCTGGCAGCATGTTTGCTGGACATCATTCCAGATTACCTGACAGACATCAGCACGGCACTGGATGCTCGGGTTGTGGAGGTATGTACAAGTTTAGATGGATTTAGACCATCTCTGGAAGAAAATCCAACATTTGTTCACTTTGTATTTATTTAACTTCCATTTTTTTCATTTGACAGAAACAGTTATACCATATATATATATATATATATATATATATATATATATATATATATATATATGTGTGTGTGTGTGTGTTTCTATATGTCTCCCCGCTCTCGACACCGTCGCGGCATCTCACAGTTTTCTATGTT
>JBAMHX010000001.1:8377445-8398836 GCA_037177515.1 Pseudomugil tenellus
TCTATATATATATGTGTGTGTGTGTTTTGTGTGTGTTTGTGAATGGGCTAATAACGGACTAATAGCTGGCACTACAATTGAGGCCAGGCTGTCTGATGCTGTGCATTCATGGATAAGTAATACATGATCTGGGACTCAAAACAAGTGGTCCCCTCTGAGGAGGATTTTAAAGAATGTGGAGAGGAATGTTTAGTGTGAAGCTAAATGTATGAGTGCTCCTTTACAGGTGGGCGCCTCAGTCTCATGACAATCCCACAGGCAGGAGTAGAACGTCTCAGTACTTGTGTCACATGTGCTGCTGGCTTTATGTCCATTCTACAGTGAACAACAGGGAAAGTTAAATTTCTGATTTTAGGGAATATGAAATGGTGGTTTGAAGGGAAACTTGGTCAATTTGCAGATTAAATTATTGCATCAATGAAAAAAGCTTTAAGACATATGAATAAATAGCAATCAAAAGAACTGTTTAAAACCACTCAAGGAAGAGTGTAAATACATACAAGTATGCAAAGAAACTACAGGAAGTGCGAAAGAGCATAACTAGTAACTAGTCAACTCCGTTTGTCTTGAGTGGACATATAACTGTTTTTCAATCTGAAATGAGAAAAGTAAAAGAAAAAAAGTATTTTAAACATAAATCTTCTATATTGTGGACCTTAAATCCTCCACAAGTAGTCCAGAGCAGCTCTGCACACCTGTCCTCCACCTTGCCAGCATTCTTCCTAGTTTGCATTATGTAGATTAGCCCCTTGTTGTAATCCACTGCGTTGGGTTTAATCCTGCTTTTGAGTGACGTTTTCAGCAACTCCTCCCCTCCCGACCCTCTTTGCCTCTGCTGTCTCCTCTTACACTCTCTGAAGGTCCCTCATCCTGTCTGCTGAAGGTAAGGCTGCTTTGCTCTTTACTTAAAACATGTCCTTAAAAGATCAGCAAATGAACGGTGGATTTTCTGATTTTATTCCGATCTGTTGGTGAATAAAATTGGAAAAAAACAAACCGTATCTGAAAAAATATTTCAATGAATCTGTCATTTAGTGAAAAATGTCTGGAATGGATTTCATAGTCAGTCTATAGTTTGTTGTTCTGTATTGTAGGTTTAATAAAGTGTTATCTGCATTTGCACGTTATGGAGAAGTTGTTAAGCAACTGTATCTTCACTTTGGGCTGAATTTCTTTAAATCAACTAACTTTAAAATTTTTTCAGCAAGTATATGTTGTTATACATGTATTCAACTTGAATAGTTTGAAAAAGATAAATTAGCAACACAAATGTGTAGGAATATATCAAATTATCATTTAATTTTTTTCAAATGCATTGTTTTCCAGTAACAAAAGAGGTATTACTCATTCAGAAGGCACCTCTGGTTTTTTTGTTTAAATATTTAGATGTGAAAGATATTCAGATTTCTATCATAAAAGAGATTTAGTTTTTTTTCCTTTTTATCCAACCAGTTTTCAGATTCAGGGACAAAAGCTGACAATATGCATTCCATCAATTTTTATAAGAGTCTAAGTTAAAGATATTGTATCACATATCCGGAATATCTGTTATGCTCAAAAGCCCTATTGTGCCAGGTTATTATGTAAGACATGTCTGTTCTGTAATGAGTGAAGAAAACATAAAATCCACCCTCAAAACCTTATCTTCAATGAATTATATAATAAATTAGATACTGGACTGATTGTTGCTTCTTCAGCTTTTTTGGAAAACCTGAAAAGATCAAACTCATGTGTTTCTAGATTTTTCATAGTCTGTTTGTGCCATTTCTTCTTTCTTTGCAGCATTGTTGCCGAGAGACGCTGCAACCATGGCTGCTGTAAGTTTACACACTTTAGAGTCACTTTACCTTTGTTTATGCTGGTTAGGTCATATACTGGCTCCTGCTCAGTAGTTAAATAACAGCGCTTGGAGATTTGTCTGTCAGCGGATGATGCTGCTTAATACTGTTATTGTACCAGCAGACACTGGCTCTGAGATGGACCCTTAAACTGTATTTCTTTAAAAAAAAAGGCTTTGAAAGTCCTTTCCGTAATCATGTGAAGCAGATTAACCAGATGTTGTGCATCGGTTGGTGCAAGTCAGAGGGGCTGGAGTGGATCCGGTGCACGTGTGGCTTGATGTTAGAGTAAAAATACAGGAGGATTGTTACGATATTGGGGTGTTGATATGTGCCATTTTAGCAACTGAGCTATTTAAACATTTGTATTTCTGCAGACTGGAACTTTTCGTATGGTATCAGAAGAGGAGCAGGCCATGAGGTCAAAGCTGGAACATTTGACAGTGAAAGATCACGGGCCGGTGTTTGGACCATGCCACAAACTGCCAGGTCACACTGTGCAAAAGGTTAAACTGCAAAAAAAAAAAAAAGAGAGAAGTTGATTCTGATCAGAGCATTCAAATAAAATAAATAAAAATAAATATAAAGAGATTGTGGCTTTTGTAGGCAAAGGATGAGCTGAATGAGACGGATGAGAGGCGGGCGTCATCACTGAAGGAACTGCGAGCTATGATGAAAGAGAAGGTGGCGGAAGGGGATGATCTGGTCAAACTGGTGCAGGAGCGCTTTGGGGACAAACCAGACTCTCTGCTGCTGCGCTTCCTCAGAGCCCGAAAGTTTGATGTCACCAGAGCCTACGAGCTGATGAAAGGTAGTGATTGAGGTGACCGCCTACTGTGTTACCCCACACATACTTTCTCAGGTCTCTTATTGGGAGAAAAACTCTGTTCTTGGCCACATCAGTTCATCATCCATATGCTTTGATTTAGCTTCTGCAAACATTTTCCAGCAGCTTCTGTAATTAAGGATGAGGTTTCTTTTGTTTTCATGTTTGCATAAATCCCATCTGTCTCTTAGACACCGAGGCATGTACTCATTAATTGGGGGCTTAGAGATGCCCGAGTTTTGCCTGACAAAGCCCTCCTTTGTGTCCAAATTGGACAACAAGTTTATTTAACTTGTGAACACTCAGCGTTGTGCTGGAAACCTCTCCATGACTATGATGATCATGTTGGTCTGAGAAACAAGTGTATATGAGAAAAACAGAATAATTTGATGAAAAGAAAACATAGGATTTCTGTGTTGTTTATATGGTTACTTTACACTTGAATACTTAGTTTTGTTTTCAACCATTTTATTATTCAGTCTGCCTCACAAAATCCCTTTGGCATTCCCGCTTATGCCATGGTCACTTACAAAAGAAATAAACATTAAATCAATCATTAATACAATAACATTATTTTTTAACATTAAAATGTTTTTACAAGGAGCAACATATATTATTTTGTTGTTGTGACATGTTGCCAAGGTAACCAGCTCTGGCCACAGAACCTGCTGCTGAAATAAGTTCCTGTTGCCACGGTTACCAACTACCGTTTGAGGCAGCGCAATAATTTAAAACAATTGGTCTATCTGACCAGACTCTTTTTTTCTAGGTGTATATTACTTCATTCAACTCTTAGACAAAGACAGTACACAGTGAGTTGAAATTAGAAATTTTTTTAGTAAAAGTAAAAAAAAGTATTTAAAACATAATAATGGAAAAGCTACTACAATAAAAAAAGACAGTGAAAACTTTTTGGAGGACAGCTTTAAGTCTGAGGTGCGTCTGGTGGGAACTTGTTCATAGGGTTAATTGCTGACATAACTGCCCCCATCATGCTTGTTTTTGTTAATTTGTTCCCCAGTATGATCAGGCTCAAGAAGACAGTGGTGCCATTTTGTTTTATTCATCAATAACCTAAAGTGATATGTTATTTTCTAAAGTAGATACAAATAATGCACTGCAGGATGATACAGTATTTTCAGATGTGATGATCAGCAAAGTGTGTGTCCTCTAGGTTATGTGCGCTTCAGGAAAGAATATCCTGAACTGTTTGAGAACCTGACCCCCGAGGCAGTTCGCAGCACCATCGAGGCGGGATACCCCGTGGTTCTGCCAAGCAGAGACAAATATGGCCGTGTGGTCATGCTCTTCAACATCGACAACTGGGACCTGGAGGAGATCACTTTCGATGAGGTTAGCTAGAAAACTATTTCTAGATATAAGTGCATGTAAATGGCTCAGAAACTCTGAGCTGGTTTTCTTACATATTGATAAGAGAGATTTGTTTTTGCCTGTAAACAGGTCTTGAGAGCATATTGTGTGATCCTGGAGAAGCTGCTTGAAAATGAAGAGACTCAGATCAATGGATTTGTCCTGATTGAGAATTTCAAAGGCTTCACCATGCAGCATGCCTCAGGAATTAAGACAGCTGAGCTCAAGAAGATGGTGGACATGCTGCAGGTCTGAACACACTTGAAATTTAAACAACATAATGTCATCCCGTTTATTCTCAGATTACTGTTTAAATCTTTGCCTGTTACGCACATCTATGCAGGACTCTTTTCCCGCGCGTTTCAAAGCAGTCCACGTCACTCACCAGCCCTGGTATTTCACCACCACATATAACGTGGTTAAACCCTTCATGAAGGCCAAGCTTCTGGAGAGAGTATGCTGTTGTGGTACATTTATCTTATTTATAAGAGCCCCACTTCTGACTACTGCTCCTTACTTCCTACAGGTTTTTGTTCATGGTGATGAGCTGGACAGCTACTTCAAAGAATTTGATGCGGATATTCTGCCTTCGGATTTCGATGGAAAAGCCCCAGTGGCGGACTACCAGGGCATCGCCACTAAGCTCTTTGGCTCTGAGGACACTGCTCTCTGAAAGAACAACCATTCCTTTCTAAACCCAAGAGTAGAGGCCTTCACCCAAGATCATTTGTTTGTGATCAGATTTGTGGACAATAATGAAGCTAGGTTACTTTTGTGAGTGCATGTGTGTCTTTCTTGTGTTCTTCAGACAGTTGAAATAAAACTAGAGTAAGTGCAGGGGAGGATTTGCAAGTAATGAGATATAAATGGAGAAAATGATGTTCAGATATTGCTAAGAGTAACTGATAGTCAAAATGATTAACTTCACATAACTAGCGTTCCTTATTGTGTGAACAGAGGGAGAATAAGAGTTTGATGATTTAAACCACAGTGACTTTGCTTTGATTTAACTTGCCTTAAATGTCAGTTTTACAAAAACTGTGCCTTCAACACTTTAAAAAATTAGCAGGATGACACAAGTTGCTGTGATACAGATTCTGTTCTACACAGTCTCAAGGGATGACTTTACAAATAGTATAGAGGTAAAACTGGAAAAGGGACAAGCCAGTATTAGATTGTCGTTTCAGGAGTGGAGCCTAACAATGCAGTGCCTTGGAAACAGTTGCAAGTATTCTGTGAGCTGTAATCTGCAAGATGTCTTGTGTACCATAAATATATTTTCTGCCTATTACATTGGTCTGGAGGTTGTTCAATAAAATTGGTTTTGCTCCATCTGAATTTCCTGTTATGATCTAAGCCTCCTATTTATTTCATTTAGTCTAAAAGCAGTAGTTTAACAAGGCTTAGTCTATATACCTTTTTAGCTTATTTTGTCTATAAATGTGGTTTATGTATCGAATCTGCACGCTATTTTTCAGTTAATTTGAGGTGGAGGTTCCTGTAAATGAATATAAAGAAAACCAGTTAGCCTGGCAGAGCTTTCTCACATTTTCACTGTGGTTAAACAACATCAGAAATTCCTGTACCTCCTTATGAAGGCTGAACCCTGTAGCTAAAGAGCATTTTAACTCTGAAAAATCACAAACTGGCATTAAATGTGAATGATCACAGACTGCAAGGCTACAGCCATCTCCAACTCCTAAAGTTGTGTCCTTAAAGACAACTAAAAAGTCCTACAGGACAGCTCACATCTAGGAAAAGCATTCTTCCCATCTGGTAGACTGAGATACTCAACACATAAAATAAACAGGTAGTAAGATTTCCTCCCAGAGCTGTGGCCTGAACACTCAAGTCACAACATCAATGGACCTCTCACATGCACATCATCACTAGATATTGTGCATTATTGAAATCTTTGAGAGAATTTATGGTTCACCACCTTAAAATAAAGATTACTTTTTTAGATTTACAGGTCTGTGTATATTTGGTCTGGGGTATCTGTGAGTTGTAGCTACTTTGGTTGTGCGTTTATCAATTATTGTAATTTTTTTTTTTTTTTGCTTCATATCATTTCAACAACATGAAAAAATGGGTTGAAACATTTTTTCTTTTGAGAAAATAATTTATTTTTTGGAACACAATAACCACATTTCCTCACACAAATAGATCATACACACACACCACTGGTCTTCTGCAACAAAAACACCCAGTGTTAAGTATCGTAGTAAATCATGTGACTGTATGTCTGTTCAAGTTTTCACCAAACTCTTTAACTTTCCTTCAGCAACCCTGTAAATTAAAGCCGTATAATGATCATATAAGATTGCGATGTTGTGGGTTCCTTTTCTCTCACTTGAAGCTGAGCTCTTAAAATGATCTTTTTTTTCACAGCACTGAGCAATGTATTTCCTCAGTCCAAGATTGTTTTTGGACTTATTTGTATTTAAAGCCATCAAAGGTATGTTTTTTTTTTTCAGTTCCAAGCACATAAACATGAACCCACAGTCTTGATGCTTGAAGCACTGGGGTCAGGATAAATACAAAGCAACACATTCTTATATCAATACAGTAAAACAATATTTTAGAGTGTACAATTCATGAGAAAATTGTCTTAATGTATGTGACATGTTCTGGTTTAATATATATTTCCACCATTTTCTATGTTAACATCGTCATAACAACAATCCCTCCAATCTGGTAATTACCTTTGAATTTTTTTTATTACCTTGAATTTTTTTATTTAATAGTTTTTATTCCTGGTCCCTCATATATGTTAATATACATTATATATTTAGTATTTTGATTTGTTTTGGTTTCTCAAAGGTGGTGATATGACACAAAACATGCCTTCTGTATGTTTACTCAATTCTCACTCTGTTGCATTTTCACAAGCAAATAGCACAAGAAGTTATAACAATACAAAATACAAAAACCCCAAATAATTACTTAGAAAAGAAAAAAACATTTAAATAATACATCCAAACCTGCTTTTTGTGCAAAGTTGGAGAGAGGCAAAAAAAAAAAAGAAAGAAAAAAACCCTGAAATGTCTCATACTACAGAAACTGGATTAGTGCTGGAATCAGCAATATTTATATAATTCTTCAATGAGGCAGAATAACCTCAAACCATACCCGATTTTTTTTTTAAATATAAATGACAGCTGTGGACAAGTTGAGCTATAAACCATGACTGTGGGTGGATGAGAGGATGTTTACCAGGAATGTCTGGCAGTTGTAGTTCATTCTCCCTGACAACAGATGGCAACAGTGCCATTAGAGGCAAAAAAGGACCTTACTAAAAACAGGGTCGGATATCAGTCATAATATTTAATAAATATCTATGTCATTGTGTCACTGTAAAATAAAGTGTTTTGGGTGTCAGAGTCATTAGTTAAGTCACAGCAGGCTGATCACTGTCACCCATATCAAGTACTCGTGGTGATGAACTTACAGTACATAAAAATAGCCAAACACACATTTTGGATGGTACTTGTTAACGGAAACCCTGAGCTGAAGGAAAAACAGCAGGACACAGTGAAACCCCTCTCTATAGTAGTTATGCCAGTACAGGTGAGATCAACATCTGCAATTCCACGACTTCAACTGTGAGGATTAATTTTGATGGTCAGTAGATGTGAAGGTAGAAGGACCATTCTCCTTTTCATAGCTTTGTTTGTTTTTATATTCTTGGCTGTGGTTTGATGTATACATCAATATGCAAAATCTCAAAATAAGCCTTGCTACTTCAAGTATGTATACAAATACTAACCACTGAAGTATTAGAAAATCTAACATGGCCTAAGCAGCCTAGCAAAAGGCACTGTTGTCAGTCAGTTCATTCATCATTTCAAACCACCCACATATCTCATCACAGTGTTTAGTAGCAGGTTTTACACCACAGACTTCACAACTGGACATTTACCTTGGAAGAAGCAGCCTGAGCCCTTACAACAAGGTTGTGAAAAAGTCCTAATTTGCTATGTGTTTGGACAAGTCCACAGGTCCCAACATCGCAGTAAGATGTTATCAGGAGAGGTTTGTGATCACATTTTGAGCAGTTTTTAAGCTGAAGTGCTGAAACAACTTAAATGCTCAGCATTGTTAAAAACCCGACAAAAAAAATCCCTACAATTAAATTTAATCTTCTCTTATTAACGCAGCATTTGTCATCTAATTACACCATGTGACAATCACCAATATTTTATGAACAATCTTCTAAAATAAACATTTGGTTTGTCTTTGGTATCTTCAGCCCTCCTACTTATCACACCTCACAGCTCAGATAAAAATAAAAAAAAAAAACACTGCTTCAAACTGCTGAACTGTCCCTTTAATAGCACCACATCTGTATGGTATATCTGGAATATTTTAAAATAAAGGGATTGTCTGCTGGTTGATGTTTGCACCAAAGAAAGCAGATTAAGTATTAGATCTGTTTTTATGCAGCAAGTAGAAGACAAGAAGCTTAGCTGGACCTGCAGCTGATCAAAGGTAGAGGAAAGTAAGAGGGCTCAAAGACACTCAACAGCATACGACACAAGGAATATCCAAGTCATTTAACGTTTAGTTATCATCATGATCCCTTAATAATATTCATACTTGCACTTCTACTAATATAGAAAAAAAGAGAGAGATTGTGGTATACAGAGAGTAAAGTGCACTGAAACAAAGTGATAGAATGAACCTGTGGAAATGTGCATGGATCCTTCCATGGACTGATCCCTGGCCATGTCAGCACTTGAAGAAGCACAAGTGCCAAGAGGATCTTATCAGCTGGAAATAATGCATACATTCCCACTGTAATACTTTTCTTTTTCAAAGACACATTTATGACAAACAGAGCAACAATTTGCCCAAAACAACAGACATTAAAAGGGACAACAGACCAGAAATTTGTATTACACCAACCCAAAACAAAGACCACAAGTCCCTTCATGGACCTGGACTCATGGTTGACACAGGCATACACAGGTGTACTCACCCCGTCTGTGAGCTACATACAGACATACTATAAAGATGCTGCATTGGTTAACACAGCAGACTAGGCTATATGGCCTTGGCGGTGATAAGCAGTGAGATTCTTATAGGTGCAGTAAAATAGGCACCGACTGTTGCAGTCTTTGCTTACTCGAACAGGAGGCTTATTGTGTGCTCTTTTTTCTCTCTAAAGTCATACTTCCATATTTCTTTTAATGGCAGCTCGACTTAACCTCATGTAATATTTGGTCAATGCCTCCATTAGCAAAGTGTCACATATGTGTAAGTGTAGCGTGACAAAATGCGAGTCCTTGCATTGGAAATAAGCAGGAAGGCAGTTATTTTTGTCTTTTCACACACTGTAAGGTGATGGTGATAACAAAGGAGGAAGAGGGTAAAGATGTGATCAGGAGGTGCGGGTGGGTTGTGGTTAGTAATACCAGGGAAGAAGGCAGAAGAAGAGAGAGCAGTTTTGAATGTCTCCTTGGTGTAGGGACAATGATGCTGGAGAGGAGGGGGAGGATGCGAAAAGGAAGACAAAAAAAGAGAAATAAAAGTTTTAAGCCTTCTCTTCCGAGCAGGAGATCTCACTCAGGTGGACACTTTGACACGGTGGCTTCTGTTTCTCCCACTGGCACATGGCATTGGCATAGCCTACGATGACTTTATCCATCCAGGTGAGGGGCTGGGGGAAGAGCACCTCTCCCTCGAAGAAGCCCAGATGACCTCCATGGAGTGTCAGGGCAAAGATCACGTTTGGCTTCTTTGCTAAAAGATGACAAAAACAGACAGAAGTTAGACCTAAAGACTGCTTAGTGTCCAAATACGACTATGTAAAAGATTCTATATCTGTCCAGAGAATCCAGGTGTGTTTGCATAGGTAAGCTGATAACAGCTTTTATAAATGTCTAGCAGCTTGACAAAGATGTTATTTATTATTATTTATCAAAAAAAAAAAAAGCTTTAGCAACGTCTACATCTTTTAAAAACTCGTGAATAAACACTTACTGACAGGTTTGTCTTGATGGACAGGTGTTGCACATGTATTCTTTTAATTGTTTGGGTGCAAAAACATGACCAAAACTGCCCTTTCTCATATTTAGTAAAACAAAAGATGTGTCAATTTTTTTTTTTTTTACTGAAGAACAAAGAACTTAGAACATTAGAAATCTCACTACCATTTTGCTCAAAATGGCAGTAAATCTATGTGACTAGATTCAGAAAAACAGTCAAAAGCTCAGTCTTAACTTTTCAGCAAATCAAATATAAAATCACAATTTGTTGTGCAATCAAACCTAAAACCTTTGCAAAGTGTAAATAAAAGACTGTAACATAAAATAGAACTAAAACATAATCATAATCGAGGTTCTGTATGGATGCATTATAAAAGAGTGAAGTACTTGGTTATGGCTTTTAAAAATAATGACAATGGCTGGGATGAATTGAAATTTTAAGCATTGTGAAATTAAACATTAATCCTTTCTGTTATTGCTGTAAAAAACCTTTGTAGATTGCTGCAGCTGTGGACAACCAGGCAGTGGTCTCATGAAAAGGGTTGGTCTGAATGCCTTCATTCTCTTGCTCTTATCTGGGTTAGTGGGAGAGCCTGATGTAGATGAACAGTGATTAGGTTCCCACAGGGCTTCAACCAATGTGCAGTATTCATGACAGCTGCTGGGCTGTCCTTAGACAAGTATGTGGTTGGCCAGACCCTGGAGACCTTTGCATACCAGGCAGGTTGTAACCAAATGGCCTGGATAACAGCTCATACTGTTAAAAAAAAAGAAGACCTGAACACATGGGAACATCATTAACTGGGACATAACTATGTTAAAACATTTTTTTCACTAAGTTAAAAGAGCTGCTTCGTCAGGACAAATTTAAATAAACAAATTATTTTGTTGAGATGAAAAAGTAAGAAAACCCCAATAAATTCCTGCTTTCCTATTCTTAATCTGAATGTAACTCTTGTACAAAAATGAATAACCTTTAAACTCTAATCTGTGCAAATTCCAGCACCAACACAGTGAGTATATTTTTATTTAGTCCTTTCCTCTTAGTAATGTGAGTCAGTGTCATATTTTTGGCCGGAGAGACAGTAATTCCACTTTTGTGCAAATACTTCTCTCTGCACAGCAACTCTATCCCTTGTGTAGAAAAAAGTAGCATGTACCTCTAGTCAGGAATCGTACAGCCATATGTGACATGAGAAATTTTCCATCTTCAAAATAAAAAAAAGGCAGAAACTAAAACTACAGGCTGAAGAAAACAAAAGAAAATAATGTGATATTTTATTCCCAACTGCATTTCTATTATAGGCTTTTCAAAATAATTAAGCTTTTTTTAGAAATTTGTGAGGTAGTTAAATTAATTTAAAAGACAAGGAGACCGCAGTGTTATATTTTTAGAGGAGTGTTTCAGCTGACCAGAAAGCATTACTCATAAGCGTAAACAAAACGCTCCACCCTCTGCCAGTCACAGTGCAGAGCCAACTCAGCACAGGCTCTTCTAAGACTGCGGCTGAGTTTTCTTACGACTATTTGAGATTTAATGAGAGAGTGTAGTTAAGCAAGATGAGGATGTTCTGTTAATTCAGAGAGGGTTGAATAAGTGATCTGCAGGTCGACTCAGTTACACATGTACAGAAGCTCTGGTTGTTATCTTGCGTTTTACAACACTTTTATTAATACTATTGATTTCTGTGCTGCAAAAGGAAGCAGTTTACTCATTTAAACAGCCACTTTAATCACTGTATTATTTAAATCTCCTTTAAAGTCAACTTAATCTAGGAGTGAGGATAGTTTTTGCTTGCACCATTGTTTTGGGCCCAGACCGTAATCACCCCATTAGAAATCCAGTGGTCATACATTTCACCAAAGGCTTATTGAAAGGCGATAAAAAGGTCTCAAAAGTGTACTTTGTGATAAACTAGGTAAAAAGTGATGTTTAGCCCTTCGGGCATCATCATGACAGATAGTGGTATTTACCTGCTAGTGTTCGAGGAATGGCGAGCAGTGAGTCATGGACCAGAGGATCATCTGCAGAGTTGACCAGCAACAGTGGCACATTTACCTAAAAATGAAAGAATAAAATTTCAATCCATCAACCAAAAATGGACCAAATTGGGAAAGATATGTTGCCTGTGACATTTCTACAAAACCAGCTCTTACATTGTGAATATAATTTGCACAACTCTCCTTGTCATAGTACTCTTTGAGTGAGCCGTGGCCGTGGAACTTCCTGTTGAGACACAGACAGAAGTAAAAGAGTCAATAAACCCGTAACAAAGTTAATCATCAAATGAGTTCAATCACGACCCCAAAAATATTTCAGAAATGTCTGTCTGGACCAAAACCACTTCTCTGCTCACCTCATGATGTTGTCATCAATCTGCATGAGGGACGTCGCTGTGTACAGTCGACTGAGATCTGCATCTAGCATTTTGATAGATTTTCCTCCAAACAGGCTGTGTCTGTTTTAGATACAAATGCATGTTTTAGTCCAATTATTTTAAATTAGTACAAAACTTCACAATGAAAACTAAATAAAATACATTGAATTATTTTGAAACATTGATCACAAACATTATTAATAGAGATTTTCTAAACCATTTAATCTTTTTGATTCCATTTGTTTTACAGAAACACTATTGAACTTGGGCAGATGGTCACACTGAGACACCCATTAAAAATGGCTAATTCTGCATTTATCTTTAACCCTGCATCTTCTCAGAGCTTTCTAACAAGTAAAAATCAATCAGTGTTGAGTTTTATAATTTGACCTTTCACTTTCTTTAGTAAAGACTTCCTGGACAGTAAAGACTTCTCTTTTTTTGGGCAATGCCGCCATTATGTGCATCTAAAATAGACAGTATCCAGCTTTGAAGCACGTTTTTTAGAGCATGTCAATAATCTCTAAATATTTAAAGAAATTTTAAATTAGTGATTAACTGGTTTCAGGATTAGAAGATTTAAATGATCTTATATATTTAAAATGTGTGTTTAACTGAACTTATTTTACAATATCTGCTGTTCTATTATAAAATATTTGGGTACAAGGTCTAAATATACAATGACACTGAAAGAAAAGTGCAAATTGATCGTACTTGAGGTAACCTGTTCAAATAATTGTGAAACTGAGTTGAGGACATATTGCCCAGCCAGAGTTCTCACAATATGTTATTATACATGTTTTAGTCAGATCATTGTGCTTACATTGGGCTTTAAAAGATTTTAGTTAAGTAAATGGTGTTTCTAATGATAAATGATTAAATAATTGTCTTTGACTAAAGTCAACAGCGTCCTGTTATTTTGTCATGACATACTGCAGTCAGTAACTTATAATAGCACCTGTGTGATAGGATGATTTTCTTCATGTTGTCGGCCATGAGAAAATTATAAAAGCGTCTAAACTGATCCCACTGTAGGAATGTTTCCTGAGCCCTGTGAGGAAAAGACAAACATGCAGGAAGTTAGTTTTGTGCAGGCGTCTACATTCCACAAACCACACTGAATGTCCTGTTTAATCCACTGGACAAAAAGCTTGGCGTGTGGAGAGATGTGACGGTGTCAATACACAACTCAGCAACAGAGATAAGCTGAAGCCAAAATGACCCTCTGAGCACTGAAAAGATTAACTGTATCATTTTCATGAATTATAGGTCAAATAAAAAGAAATAATATACAGTCATAGCTCTGAATGAACATGTCCAACTTAACAAAATTAAAATGCAAATCCTATTTCACAAAAGGCCTCAACACACCATCTCCATACTGTCTTAAATCTAAACATTTGACAGAACCAGCCTGTCAAATCTGCAAAGAGATGCTGCCTATATTTCAAATCCAGCATAAACAAATCATTAGTCTTTAGAAAAGCAGTTAATGCCATTTTTATGCACCAGCTTTGTTGCTTGTGTTTAAAAAATGTCTCTAAAATGCTTTAAATGCCTTAAAAATTCACTAAATCAAATAACAAAAACATCTGAACATGATAAAGCAACTAGCTGACTATTTAAATGGCCGAACAGAGTTGCTTAGCAGCACATGATCATATTAAAGAAGTGCTGATCATTTTGTTACGTTACATGAGTTTAGGAATGTCTGCAGCTTTGAGAATTAAGAGATGAGAGGGCAGAAACCCACCTGAGAGCACTGTAGCCCTGACAGACGCTCACACAACACAATACTCGCTCCTGGTTGGTTACGCTCTCGCCCAGGAACTTGCAAACAATGTTCCCACCCAGACTGAACCCCACAACGATCAGCTGAGTTTGGGGATACGCCCGCTTGATGTAGCCAACCATGGATGCAAACTCCCACGTGCAGCCTGTAAAAAAGACAGCATAGTGTTACTAATCAATCGATGAAGCAGTTCTTCTTCTCGGTGGGAGCTTTTTTATTTTGCTCAGCACTTCTGGTTGAAGGTGCCTTTACATCAGAGTATCAGATTTATGTTTCTGTGAACTCCAAAACAATCTCAGCTCTCATTACGTATATATTCAAACTACTCATATTTATCTACATCCTCATTCAGAGTTATAGCTTTCACCTTGAAAGAACATACCAACATTTGTCTAAACTTAGGATGATACAACAAGAAGAATGCATCTCAGACAGTTTAGAAGACAAGCAAGTTATGGTACGAACAAATCATGTCTTTTTGCTCTAAAACTGTGCTCACTAAAATTCTTCAAGCCTTATAAAATGATACAAGAGGCTTACAAAACAATAACTCAAATGGCTCCTGTCTACCTTGACTCGTTAATCCAGAGCTACACTCCGTCTTGACAGTTCTCTACTCTACCAGTGAAAGACGCTACCACCACTATGTAGATCTAAATTAGTAGAAAGACTCTTCTCATTTGCCAGAAGCTCTGTCCGATCTACTGTGAAGAGCAAGCTAAAAATTTCACCTCTTCAAGGAGCATTTCTGCTGAATATAATAGAATAAAAAGTCTTAAACACAGGCAGCCTGAGCTAAATGTGACTCTGTAGGCACCAAAAAAGTACTTCTCTCATTTCAAACCTGCGTTGAAATTGCCACAGTGTGACAGACAGAGAATAAAGCATAGGTCAGCTACTCGCTCTCACCATAAGTGAACATGCGTGGAGAGGTCAGCTCGATGTTGGGAAGAGCACCCAGGTGGTTTAGCACAGCACAACGGTAACCATCTTTCTGCGCGTAGTCCACAAAGGTCCGGATGTAATGCTTTTCACTATGGTTACCAATACCAGGACATATCACCATGGTGATGTCATCTGATGAAAAACGTAGATGAATTGGAGAGAAATTTGCCAGTGAGAACAAAGCAAATGAATACAGGAAGGAGAGTGTGATACTCTCCTAGTAAAACAGAGCACCATAATGATTCAGTATTCAAAACACTTTGGTCAATCTGATATAAAGTATTTGCCAGTTTCTTTGTTATAACAGATTTAAACACTAGAGTGCAAACAGTGATGCTAATTTTTTATTTTATTCTTTGTTCAGTGATGCTTAGACTTACTGAAAAGGCAACAACATTATAAGTCAGAGACCAGCTGATGCCCTCAAAGCACTCAATCAATAAGAGTCCTCATCGCTTAACCTCATTACAGACACTGTATGTAAAAATAAATAAATAAAATCAATAAATCACAGAAAAAAAACAAACTAATAAAAATACAAAAACGCTCTATTAGCTGACCTAGAAAACCTGGGAAGAAAATCTAATTTCAACAATAAATGTTGACAATATCACTTTTTCTTGTTTTGGAACAAGCCTTTGTTTTTTTCCAAATTTTTGTAAAATAACGTTTATGGTTATGGTTCTTGGGATAACTTTGTCCCAGTAGCTTTTACATTTTAGGATACCCTCGAACCAAATAAAAAAAGAGCTATCATGAACAACAAAATAGAAGAAACCTCAGGATGATCAGCACAGGAGGGGTCCCTCGTCCAGGACGAACAAATACTCAATAGGTGTCGCATGAAAAAAACTAGACAGAAGTAGCAGCAGTAGAATTACAGTTTAAATAATCAGATTAACATAACTGCACAATATTTCTGGTTTTAATGTCTGTCATGACATTTAAAATCAGAAATAGCTACAATCTAAAAAGTTCAGAAGCAAGAAAAAGTTAGTGAATGCTTAACTCATTGCCTGCCAGCCACTGCTGTAGCAGAGAGCATCAGCTGTTGAGGCTCCAGATGTTTTTTGGGCACACAAAGACACCTGCACCCATCCCAATCGCCTTTCCATATAAAGAAACTGCAATAGCGCAAAGATATCTTTTGGCATCTTTGACAGTGAATGTTCAGACATGGAAAGACGTCAAAATACATCTCTGGCAGCCAATGAATTAAATAAAATAGACCACTGACATATAGTAATTGATTCCAAAAGTTCAGCCTAGAGTGGGAAATTTTACGATCCTCACCAACAGGGAACTTTATTTTGACTGAGGGGTTACGTCCTCTTATTTACATAAATGTTAGAGAAAAGCAACTCATCTCTTCTGTTTTATGAACACGTCTCCACCTGAACGTCATGTTCACTTTACAGCTACCAGAAGTCATTGTTTGGACTTGATGTCGCTGAGAGAGACTGAACTATTTATTGCACCCAATGACATACCTGCAGCTGTTTATTGGGTGCATTTAAAATATTTTAGCAGTTCGATTTCATCGTTATAAGTTCACACATTACAGCCTAAACACATTGCGATTCTACATATAAATTATAGGAAAAAAAAATAACTTTCTTTAGCTGGCTAATGTTAAAATAAATAAATAAATCTGCAGTTCACATGCTTTTTCTTGCCCTTGTACTGTCTGCAAAAATGTAAACGTGTTTGTTAATAAATGCATTTAAAGATTAAATGCATCACCTCCTGTTCGATGGTCCCCAAGTGGTTCAAATAGATCAAATGTTGAAGTGGCCCCATCCTGCATGGGTAAATACTTCCTGATTCCAGCGGGGTGAGGTGAGTTCACCCGGCCAAGTTTACCATACAGTGCAGTTTGGAGATGACCGCTCTTTCCCCACAGTAAGGGAGGAATGTACCTGCAAAACACAATACTGGACTCTTACATTTGATATTGAAATATGAGGTGCTTAATTTACATAATGTGCTTGATAAGAACAAGCAAATACTTCTGCACAATGTTGCCCTATGCACATGTATTTGCATATGTGCGTACATATTGCACATATGTTTGCAAAACATAAACTTTACACCACACAGTTTCCCGTTTCTGCTTTGTAAAGATCACTCCATGCACCAAGGATCAATGTTTCACATCAATCTGTTGCTATGTTTTGCATACTTGAATTCCAGTCATATGTCTGTGGGAGTTAACTGTAGGAGTCAAATCTTTGGGTTACATAATGTTGAGTATTATTCTAAAGCATTATCTGACTTCCACTTTCAGAACAAAGTTATGTTCTTTAGGACATCATATTTAGGATGCTGAATTATTACAGTGAGAGATGTAAAGAGCTACAGCGTGAAAAACCTAAAAGGAAGGAAAACAGTGATGTTATGTGTGCTTAGTTTATGTGCTATTGGTCTTCAGCACAGATATATTTGGATCAATTGCAGACAAATTAGACACTATATTTACACAAAAACTTTAAGGTGTGTCATTTTTCATGTCTTTCACCCGCACCGTTTTTCAACATATCTGTTCTTTGTCTTGCTAGGTGTGCTGATAATGAAATGAGTAGTGAGCCATTTAGAGGCAAACCTACGTGTTTTATGGACTCTAACATGCAAAGCATGTAGACTGCTAGACAGAGACATCAAGTAGCTGCTAACAGCCAAGGGTTTGGTGACACAGTTACACAAGCACTTTGACCTTGTGTTTATTTGCTTCTTCCTGTGGCCATAACAATTGCTGCACCTACAAAATACACTGTTATATAAGAGATCAGTCAAAGAGCAGACCACTCCCATGTGATGATAATGTAATTACTCTGAGCATGTAGCGTAACTGTAATTAAAGCCTATCCACACTTTCTAGAAGGTACTAATCTAAGCTATGAGAAGAAGATAACCTTAATGCTGACGTGAACAGAAAGATATGTACCTTACCAGATTAGCTAAATGCATCCAAAGCTGAAAACAGATTACTTGCCATGTTGTTGGGGTTTCTTTGTTTATTTCTAATTCAGATTCACACATTTAAATTCAGATTCATAAAACTTTACGAATATCCAAGGGCAATTTGTTTGCAGTCTACATACTTGTGTGTTTTTATTTCAACTTCAATTTTAGTTAATAAATCTAACTAATACATCATCGTATTTTTGCTTTGTGTAACAACAGAATGGTTCTGTTTATAACATTGTCAAGATCCATAAATGTCATCTTTTTAAACAGTGTTTGCGCTCTTTTTCTTTGTAGCTGTTAGGTAACAGTAAAAAGGAAACATGTACGTCAGTGTGGTCTGAAAATTTCCAAGTCACTCTGAACTGTGGTTTAAATAATAAATAATACTGAATAGATTGTCCTGACAGGTAAAACACTGCTGACAACAAGAACAGGGAACAACCAGGTGAATCATGTCATTCATGGTAACCACACTCATATGAACTTGAATTAATCCAGCAGTTATTTCACTTCCAATAAATTTCTCTTTTTAGCTTTTATGTGTATTTTATCTACTGTCAGATATTTGTAATATAATTACCACTTTCCAAACATTAGAGCCTTGCTTAATAGAAACAAGGCAGCAGCTAAAAATATGACTAAATTCTAAGTTGAAAAATATTTAATGTTATCCTTAACAACTTACCGAGACACATCTGACAACTACATAAAGGTCAATTAAAACAAATCCCTGCAAAACAAGTTCCTAAAAAAATTGCTATGCGTAATGGTCTGAAAGACCGTGCAGAGGTTAACAAAGACAAACAAAGAAAAATGCTGTTGACTCCATTAACCTTACAACACCCCGTCATTCCTTTCCACTGAGTAATCGATCCCTTACGCAACAACACAAGGGAGCATTACGAGATAGAAACGTGACTTTCCTGCTTTAATACAGACAGGTTCCAGTATTTTAATTAGTTCAGATAAGGCAACAAGTGATCATATGCTGAACAGAACATGATCAGGAAGAAATAACAACAAACAGCGGAAACAAGTGTTGCCTCACTAGTCACTAACTCTGCAGCTGAAAGGCAAAGGGCTCTGTAGCAATCAGTTATATAAATAGGGATTCTTGTGTGCTTTTAGAGCCTCTTTGCTGAGAAGCATTACAATCCAATACTAGGACAGCAGAAGGAGTGACTACATTTACTCTGGAGGTTGAGTTTTTCCTATAAAATACATGTTCAGTTTTAGCAACAAACCTGCTGTGGGTAACAGAATGGAAAACTAAAAAAAACTGTTTTGCATTAGTTACCTGAGGCATCGCTAAAAATGCAAATCGCCTAGCGTAGTAAATAAATAAAAACTGCCTACCACTGGTATAATTCCAAAAACACAGCTTAGTAGTTTATGCACGGACTGATGCTAAAGGCAAACACTTCCAATACAGACATTTGTCACCTTCAGGAACACGGACGACAGATGGGACCACAGCCAGACAAACTGCTGCCGTCTCTGCAGCTCCAGATGGTCCAGCAGTAACATCATTTCCATGGAAATAACTTCTTTGACTGATAGAGAGCTAAGAATGCAACTTACTCTTTGGTCAGCTGAGGGCAGGACTTGAGAAGGAAGCGATTGAGGGCTGTGTCCTGGTAGGTGAGGTCCGGGGGTGCGGTGGGGCTCTTGAGGTTCAAGCAGCGGACAATTATGTAGAGCACTGTGGCCACCGCCGCCAGCTTCACGCCGTCAAACATTGCCGGCATCTCTGGAGAGATTGTGTTCACTTCTGACTCGTGAGGGTTCATGGTTATGCTGAAAAATGGAAACGGAGAGCATGCTCTATTCAGTGATAAGCAAAGTCAATCATTCAAGTTATTTTTTACTACAGTTATTTATTCAAGCATCTATTCATATTGATAATCTTTCAAAATATATCTATTATTGATTATAGTCTTGAGTTTTTTTTTAACTTAGAATCAGGTTAGATATCTTATAAAGAAGGAAAACAAAAAAAATAATAAAGATTAAAGATGGAGATGATTTATTTTGACTACCTGAATATTCCTCGTATTGCCTGTCGCAAAATATCTGGAAACACAGAGCAAGAACATCACAGTCAGATAAGGCACAATGGGTTAAAACACTTAACTACATTAAATACCACCAATAGGAAGCCCTGAGGGCAAAAATGCTGACAATAAATCATTAAATTCAGCAAAAAAATCCAATTCAGCTTTATTTGAATAGTGCCACTTCACAACAATGTTATCTGAGGGCACTTTACAGACATCAATTTAAGACAATCAATATTAAATGACCTAATTAAGGGAAACCAATAGATTGCATCGAATATTGACTTTGATTTATTCCCTCATCCTGAGCGTGAATGAGGTGACAGTGGAAAGTAGAACTCCCTTTTAACCAGAAGGAAAATCATCTCAGAAAGAGCAGCCATCTGCCTCAACCGGTTGGGGTGGAGAGGACAAGACAGACCAACACAGTAATTTTTTACTGACTAATCCACCAACACACCTGTGTTGTAACACAGTTAAGTTATTAGAATGGGAACAATAAGGCAGAGTATACCAAGAAAAGAGGAAGTTGAGATACGGAATATTACAGAAATCAATGACAGTGCAAATGGCGAGAAGTTATAGAAAATCCCCCCTAAAAAAGAAGAAAATATGCTGCAAATGTGTGTTACTGCCATCGGTGCTGCTAATAAAATAAAATGTGCAAAAAATGCAAAGTGAAATAAAAGTTTTTACCTAATTTTTGCTCCCAATAATAACTTGTTTCAAAGTTCTAAAAGTATGAAGAGGTGAAGTCACAGTGGTGTGGTCAAACCTAGGAAAAAAAAACAAAGAGTGAGCAGCACAATCAAGAACAATGAGAATTATAAAAACACTATAAAATTACCAATTTAAGTAAAAAAAAAATCTCAAGTTTCATCTGAGTCTCTGACTGTTCTAATTTATTCACAGTCACAAACTTACTCTAAAAGTGTCCCTCTGGAAACTCAGTGTTACCACAATGAATTCATTTAGCTCTTTAAGCATTAGCTGGTTAATGATTTCTGCAATCACAAACAATATATTAAATAAAATTACTTTTCACATTTAACATTATTGCAATGTTTTTCATTTTTTTACAAATCACTGTTGAATTTAGTTGTTTATTATAACATATACATATTTTTTAACACTTCAAACCTTTATAAACATGCTCCTGTAAAATAACAACTGATGCTGCCTTTACACACACACAGCCTAATAGCCTTATATATATATATATATATA
>JBAMHX010000001.1:8466215-8480360 GCA_037177515.1 Pseudomugil tenellus
ATATATATGTATATGTATATGTATATTTATATGTGTATGGATATATATATATATATATATCATTATTGCATCTTTAATTCATTATAATAGTTTCATTGTTATTTTTGTTTGTTTATTTGAATGTTTTTTTTCTGCGTTTTAAGGTTAAAAAAATCAATGCAGTTCATGTGTTTTCATGTAAATTATAGAGGGAATGAAGTGTTTGTGAGAGGCAAAAAAAATGCATAAGTATCATTATTCTTTTATATACTTTGACTTTATTTAATTGCAGACACTTTGAAACCAAGATAAGTTTAGTTTCAGCCACATTAAATTTAACCTTCCTTTTTAGTTTCAGTAGTCCAACAAAAAAAATCTCTGCAACTTTGTTACATTTCTTTTCTTTTTCGCAATATTTTGGGGTCATTTTGGCCTTTTTCTCAGAATTTTGTTTCTAGGCTGGAGATGCCCACATCCTTGTTTTCATAATGTGTTGAAAACTTTAAATGCATAATTACAAGTGGGATGAAATTAACGAGGCTAAACATGAAATGGCTTGGGTTTCTACTGTCGGCGCTGAAATAAAAGTCAGTGTGAGATTTCTGGCATTTCTCCTCCCTTCTCTGTAATTTGCATTTCAGCACCATCCTAACTTTGATCTGTGATTTTGTTTTATTTTTTCCTTTTAATTAAATGAATTTAATGAATTTAACTTGTCTCTTTGTGGCTCTGTTCCCGTGCAGGAAGGAGGGCACCCATTTTGATTAAGAAGGAGTTTGTGGAGTCGATGAAGGACGGCTCCGTAGTGGTGGATCTGGCCGCAGAAGCTGGAGGCAACATTGAAACCACCAAGCCTGGAGATCTGCATGTTTACAAGGTAAGGTTTCTGTTCGCTTTGATTAATAATAAAAAAAAAAACTTAATGGTTCGAAAGAAGTGTGTCTGATTCATACACCACTGTGGAAAATCTACAGATGTACTTTTCTCTTTCTTTTTAATTGACTAGGGAGTCACACACATCGGCTACACAGACCTTCCCAGCCGCATGGCCACCCAAGCCAGTACTCTCTATTCAAACAACATCCTGAAGCTGCTGAAGGCCATTAGCCCAGACAAGGAATACTTCCACTATGAGCCCACTGAAGAATTTGACTATGGAACCATTGATCATGTCATCCGCGGTACTCTTGTAATGAAGGTTGGTTTTAATTTACTGTAGATATCTACTGGCATCTACTTTCTCTGCCGGCATCCTTCAACCCTTCTGTGCATGAGCAATCAGATCCTATCAAGCTAAGGTACTGGATCAAATCGGCATAGAATATAAAACCAGTCCCAGCTGGGAATGCCCCAGCGAAAATGTTATGAACATTTCAAAATATACTTTTCCAGGAATTTTGGCTTTGACATATTGTTTATGACAGTGAAACATGCAAGCTCTGCAGGACATATCAGTTTACTCTTACTTAAACTAAGCAGTTTTCAACCCACTTAAAATATCATTTACTTTGCAAAAGCTCAGCTAACTAATTCATGATTGCTGTTTTTTCAGTATAATCCCCTTTGTGCAGTTCCCGAGTTTGTATTTCGAGGAATCCCACCATGCAGTTGAGATCTTCCACTTTGCAAAACTGTTGATTTCTGTTTCTCACGCAATAACGTTGTGTACATCTGTGTTTTCACAGAGTCTTTTGTGTGTGTGTTTGTTTTTTGGCATGTCTAGGATGGCAAGAACATGTTCCCATCTCCCCTCCCTAAAACAGCACCCCCTGCCCCAGTGAAACAGAAAACTGTTGCAGAGTTGGAGGCTGAAAAAGCTGCAACGGTTTCCCCCTTCAACCGCACAATGACATCCGCTGGTGTCTACACAGCAGGTCAGATGCAAGGAGACGTATGCATGCAAAAATCTTCAGATGTAGACATGTTGCAGTGTATGATCATTATTTGCATCACCGTATCTGATTGCCCAGTCGATATCCTGTTAAATCGATGACATTCCATTTTAAAAGAGATTATAAACAAAGTGCTTCATATTATGTTGAATGAAAAGATTATTCTTCTGTCATCACATCAAACTTAAGTTTCTATTTTGTGAGATTAATTGCTAGAAAGATAATATTGTACAGACGTTGGAAGGGAATTGTAAAAGTGTATAAGCAACATGTCTGTGTGCAGGTGTGTCCACATGTCTGGCCCTGGGTATCATCTCCCCAAACGCAGCTTTTACTCAGATGGTTACAACCTTCGGTCTGGCTGGGATTGTGGGATACCACACTGTGTGGGGTGTGACTCCCGCTTTGCACTCGCCTCTCATGTCTGTCACTAATGCCATCTCAGGTCAGGAGCTGGTATGCGGCAAAATGAGCTTCATGTAAAAAGTTCTTTCCCATTTTTTACTCTTTCTTTTCTGTTGCTGGTCTCAGGTCTGACAGCAGTGGGAGGTTTGGTGCTGATGGGCGGAGGTCTAACACCCTCCAGCCTGCCTGAGAGTCTCGCTCTGGCTGCTGCCTTTGTTTCCTCCATCAACATTGCTGGTCTGACACGCATCATGAAAATAACAGTAGAAAGTATGTTTAATTGCCTGCACACGCCATTAATTCTCTTTTATTTCCATGCAGGTGGTTTTTTGATCACCCAGAGAATGCTGGACATGTTCAAGCGTCCCACTGACCCTCCAGAGTATAATTACCTGTATGCACTGCCGGGGGCAGCTTTTGTTGGAGGATACGGTGCCTCGCTGGCTGCTGGATACAGCATTGAGCAGGTGATGGGGTCAAAGAATAAAATCTTTCTAATTTTCTCACGTTTCCATTAATAATACATTAAATTGCAATTGTTTTGTTTTTTTAAAACGAGAAGTCTATTTATTTTTCATTTTAATCATGTTGAACTCATTAAGATTTTACCCCTTACAGTGTTTTGTAGCATCAGTCCACAAGGGGAGGCACTTTTTTTTCTTTAAAACACATTAACTGCTCATAAACTTAAAAAAGGAGCCAAAATTAATGTTTCAGACAAGGTGACATGAGGTTTTGCAAGAATATGTTTGGAGAAACTTTCAGGTCTTTGAGTGCAGAAACTGGACAGCTCCTCAGGCTTCCACCATGTTTCTCTAATCCAGGGATGTCCAGCTCCAGGACCACAATCCTGCAGCTTTTTCATGCATCCTTGCTCAGAAACATTCAACCTAAATTAACCAATAATTGTGTAGAACTTCATTTGGATTAATTTAATGTAAACCAGGTGTGTTGGAGCAGGAATACATGGAAAACCGGAAGAAAACTAACCCTCAAGAAGCACCTTTGGACATTACTGCTCTAACCTAAAACTAGTTATGAAAGCAGCTTGTCTTTAAACCTATTTTTTGGAGGGGTAGTTTGGTTTGTTTAATTTAATTACAGTTACAGTTAAAGGTTGCTTTATCTTACATAAGAAAACTTTTTCATTATGAAAAAGTGTGTTCATTCTTATTAACACATGACGATTAAATGTTGGACTAACTTTAACCCAGCGGTTGAGTCAATTAAATTGAACCAGATTGAAGTATTAATATTTTTAGGTTGAATTAATTCTGACTGGTTGACATTTTTGAAAACCTTAGATGATGTACTTGGGCTCGGGCTTGTGCTGTGTCGGGGCTCTGGCAGGCCTCTCCGCTCAGGGCACTTCTCGTCTGGGGAACGCTCTGGGCATGATGGGAGTTGCTGGAGGTCTTGCTGCCACCATCGGGGCCCTCAAACCCTCACCAGAGCTGTTGTCTCAAATGTCCCTGGCCATGGCCACTGGGGGAACCCTGGGTAGGTGGCTCCGTGAGCTGTTTTAACCAAAAGATGAAGAAGTGTTGTTCTGCAAACGACAGTCTAGCACAGGTTATTGTTTATTTAGCTTTAGAGCAGCGGATTGTTGTCCACTATCTAAAGCTCTTAGAACTGTTAGAATGTGAAGATGATTTCTGACTCCTTGGGTTTAGTTTTTCTTAAAAAAAGAGTCTAAATTAACTCATTGCTTCTTTTGAAGTCTAACATTTTTTTTTTTTTTTTTTTTTTTTAGAAAATTAGACCATCATGAATGAGTTATATCTTCACAACCGTGAATGTTCCTGTTCCAGTTTTTTTGTGGGAGTTATTTCTTTTGCTAATTCATAACAGAACATCAATCATTCTAGTTTAAGAAGCAGGATGATAATTGATGCTGTAATCAACTTGCATATACACTCAGACAGACGTACACGGGGGTTACTCAGCGTTAGGAACCCTATGTGTTTGAGAAAACACAATTATATACTTACCTTAGACCTCATTAGATTTGCTTTGAAGATCTGGGCCCATAACCGAAAACAGGTGTTTGCCTCGCAACCATTAGCTCTTTACTTTTTGCTTCTCAAATTATTTTTGCAGTTGGCCAACATGCATGAGAAGTTTGGTTCTGGTGTTTGACTTTACCATATGCAGTAATTCACTTACACCCCCTGCACGCCCCTTTCCTTTTGACTGATCTTTGTGTCTTGGCTGCAGGTCTCACCATTGCCAAGAAGATTGAAATCACAGACTTGCCGCAGCTGGTGGCAGCTTTCCACAGTCTTGTCGGACTGGCCGCTGTTCTCACCTGCATTGCCGAGTTCATGATTGAGTTCCCTCACCTTGACACTCACCCAGCTGCGGGTGTACTCAAGACTGTGGCCTATCTGGGCACCTACATCGGGGGGGTCACTTTCAGTGGATCTCTGGTGGCCTATGGAAAGCTTCAAGGTAATGGCTGAAAATATTTGCAGCATCTATAGAGTCCAAGTGCATTTAATACAGTCTGTCTCCTTTGGATCCTTGCTCCTCTTTTGACAGACACACAAATATCTACATAAACACACAGCTTTATGTTGTCATGTCCTGATTTTCGCTTTCATCTAGTTAATGCCAAAGATTCTCTGCTAAATCCAGCCCTAGATTGGGGCTCTTTGTGCATGTGTCAGCAGCCTTTTTTACTTTGCAGAGCATCTGATCAAGGGAAACACATGAGAAGCTCTCTGGTAATGTGTAATGTGTAGGGCAAGGCAGTGGTTGCATGGCTGTGGTTGATGGAAGGTTTGCTGGCTGATTTGTGGATACGGCAGACTCTCCCACAGTCGGATTGAATTAGAGGCCATCCTCAGAGAAGTCTGGAGAGGGTTCAAAGATATTCGACACTGATTAAGAGAAAAGTGCACTTACTTGTTTTATGTTGCCAATTAGGTCCCTTTATCCCTACAAATGAGTGACAATAACTTCTGCCCTTTTTTAAATTGTTTTTGTGTGTAGGCATCCTAGACTCAGCTCCCCTGCTGTTGCCTGGGCGACACATGTTAAACGCCAGTCTAATGGCGGCATCTGTGGGAGGCATGGTGCCCTTTATGCTCAGTTCCAGCTATGGTACCGGCATGGGGTGTCTGCTCGGAGTGTCTGGGCTTTCCACTGTGATGGTGAGTTCCAGTGATTGAATTAGCTGCTAGGGGATGAAGTCAAAACATTTTTAAAGTAATAGGTCCTATTATGTGCAGCCGCTTTCAGTTTAGAAGGTTGTGTTGTTTTATAAAACACATGCTTTTTATGTCTGAATTGAAATATTCTTAACCATCTACTTTAGATGAAAATATGAATTTGTTAAGTTACTGACTAACTTGAAACCCTCCAATGCCTACATCTCTTAGCCAATCCCTGTGGGCATGAGACAGGAAAAATTTAGTTATAGTCTAAACTAACTTTCACTCAATTCTGACTACAGCCTTAATAAACCTTCATCTGTCATACTGCAATCTGAAAAGTCTCAATAAGGAATGTCATGAACCGCTATCTGCATATCTGGCTCATACGCATCTTATTCTACTCTCGGGTAAAGTTTAACCTTAGCTTCACACATCACTGCATGCATATGAACATAGATATGAGTGAAAATGATTAGAACATAGATTTCCTTAACAATAGTAAACATTAAGAATTAGTAAGAATTGATTCAATGTCAGTGTGTCTAAATAAAAAAAAAGAAGCTATTTTTAAGGTGGGTTGAGTGGATCAGATGTTGGTCCAACTTCTCCTTCATCTCCCAGGGTGTAACACTGACAGCAGCCATCGGGGGTGCTGACATGCCCGTGGTCATCACTGTGTTGAACAGCTACTCAGGATGGGCTCTCTGTGCTGAAGGCTTCTTATTGGACAACAATCTCATGACTATTGTTGGAGCCCTGATTGGCTCCTCTGGTGCCATCCTCTCTTACATCATGTGTGTGGTGAGTAGCTGTGTTTTTCTTACAATGTGTGCATGAATTAAGATGATGAACTAATGACTTATCTGAGATGATGTCTTCTCCATCTAAGGCTATGAACCGCTCTCTGCCCAATGTGATCCTGGGTGGATATGGCACCACCTCCACAGCAGGAGGAAAACCCATGGAGATTGTTGGTACTCACACTGAGGTCAATGTGGAACAGACCATTGACATAATTAAAGAGGCCAACAGCATCATCATTACACCAGGTACAGACATGTGCAGCTTGACATGCATAAACAGCATCTGCTGGTTATTAATTAACATAAATAATTATTTATATGTCAACACATACAGTCCTTCCACTCCTACCCTACACATGACAGACACATGATATGCATATAGACCATGTTTTACTCAACCTCATGCCAATAGTCTAAGCAGCAAAACTGATGTACAAAATAGAATATTGTCTTAATCTCTAAGAGGGAATTATGTAGTTGCACCATGATAATAAAGTGCAGGACCCAGACTCGGGCAGTCACCACAGAAACAACCGCAGAGACTGAGCAGCCACCTGTGTAAAGGATGAAATCACTGGAGTTAAACAGTAAAAACAAGATCAAATTAGCCTAAAACTAGAAAAACGGGTAAAAGTAACAAGAATAAAGGTATGAGTTCATGAAAAATGAAGTAAAATGAAACGATAAGAACACAAAGCCGCGTAAATAGGTGGTATTTAAAATATATATTATCTGCACCAGTTATTCCAACGAAGGGTCGCGGAAAGCTGATATCCCAGCAAGCATTGGGAAAGAGGCAGGGTACTCCCTGGACACGTCGTCAGTCCACAACAACCAGTCACGCTCACATTCACCCCTAAGGACAATGTGGAACGACCAATCAACCTAACGTGGATGTGTTTGGATGTAGGGAAGAAACCAGAGTACCCAGAGAGAACCCACGCTAACACTGGGAGATCATGGAAACGCCACACAGACAACCCACACACAAAGCCGAGGCTCGAACCAGCGACTTTCTCGCTGTGAGGCTAAACCACAAAATGAACGAGAACTCTATGTAATCTATAAAACTAATTAGGGAAATAATACTAAGACACGCTCAAATAAGCGTTCTGATATAAGTTGAAGAGGTTGTTCTTGAGCCTTTTCTTATAAAACTGAATGAGCTGGGATGACTTTCTGAACTGTGTTGTGTAGACAATGTGACATTGAAGCTATGTTGTAGCTTCTGCAATAATCCTCTTTAAATAAGTGATGCAACTTCTTTCATTCATTTTTCATTAGAAATATTTTGTGGCTGTAGTGGAGTTTGTTTCTGGACAAAAAACTGTTTCCGGGGGCGAGAGAGGGTGGCATAATTTTGAGCCTGGACTCGCTGTACTCATTCATTTTCTGTACAACTTATACAATTCAGAACTGTAATGCAGTTCAATTTACTTCAATAATCCTTACTTGCATAGTGCAAATTCACAACAAAGTCATCTGAGGATGTTGCAGACAAATAAATTCAAGCCAATTAACTTGCAATTCAGTGTCCTCTAGCTTCTGTATATGGGGTGGCCACTCCACCGGTTTAGATTAACATCACCCACTGATGCAAATTGTATGACTTGTTTGTTTTAATTCTAGAATATAAATTGATAAAAATAAAGAAAAAAGAAGCACAAGTCCATGCTACAGTGGTGAGGCATGAAAATTTCCCCAGTTTTGTTTTGCCAATACTATTGCTTCCACATAAAAAAGAGGAAACTACTCATTTAAATGTTCATGTTTGCACTGGAATTTTTTAAAATGAAGAATTAAACATGAACAGTTTCAAGTTATAAATGCATACATCCTCATTAGTTGTAGAAACTCTTGGAAAAGTGAAAAATGTTTTAAACCACATGTGTCAAAATCAGGTTCTGGAGGACCGGTATCCACCTGGTTTTGTTGTTTCCTGCACTAACACACCTGATGCAAATCAAATGGATCCAACGGGTTCTTGTCAAACTTTGCATTAATTTCATTCAGCTGTGTTGGAGCATGGAGACAACAAAAACCTGGAGGGACACCGGCCCTCGAGGACTGGACTCTGACACCCCTGTAAACCATACATATTGAACTTGTTTCAATCAGTGCAAAAGGATTCATGCATAAAGCCTCACATCACTTTACATTTCATAAATTGGTGACAGTAAAACACTCCGGAAATCTCAAAGATCACAATATTTTAACGTAAAAATGACCAAAATTTCTAATGCAGAAGATCCAGATTCAAACCAGATATAATTTAGACTTTACAACCGGCTTTACAGAAATGCTGCAGAACCACGTTTACTGCAATCCAGCACAACACTTGAATCTGACTTCAAATCATCTCAACACTGTCAAACAACCATAACGGAAAATAGCAAAAGAGTAACAGCTGATCGTAAATATTATTTTAGTTGTATTCATTGCTTTCATTAAAATTCCTGCAGAGCAAAATGACTTGACTTGAAAGTTCAAATTTGCTATGTTGGTTCAAATCTAGACTGAGAGCACAGGTCTGTTGATCTTCAAACGATTTTTCTTTTCAAACTTCAAGTTTTTAATCCAAGCCGACACTGACTGAAACAGCATGCAATAAGAAATGAAAAATAAACTTTCACGTTACTTCTTCTAAAGCCACAAAGAACTTCATCATATTTAATCTTTTTTTTGGCAGTAGTACCTTTATTTTATAATGAAGGTAAATCCCAGTCATGATTAATCTATGTTTCAACATCTGGATGTGCAGACTAGTTGGAACGGCTTCATGTATGTGGTTCTGTTCATGTACAGTTAAAGTACAAGTCATTCTGCAGCGCAGTACGTTCTTGGCATGGACATAAGGAAAAAATAGCATCTTCAATAGCGCAAGGAGAGCAGCTGTTCTGGCAGTGCAAGAAAAATATATAAAAATATCTTTGTATCTTTGGTAATGTATTCTTCCAATGACAATAAATATGTAACCAGTAAAACGTTCCTAACCCAGTCTCTCTTTTAACTGGATACTCGGTTTTAGATCCATTAAACATTTTTAGTAGCTCCTGTGGAGTCATGTTTGCGATCTTTGCAGCCAAAAATTTAGAGTAACATCTTTGACCTTCATGGACGAGTGCGGATGGCACAGTTTAGACATTGATGCAAAGACCATTAACCACGTTCTAACTGTCAGAACACCAAGGAGACACCTAAACTGAATGCGAATTATACTTAATGTTTGTGGGAGGTGGTTTCAAGTCACAGAAGGAAACACGAGACAACAGAAAGCATTTGAGAGAAACAATTTTTCCTGACATAAGACAGGAAGGTGGGGGGCACAAATATAACATCGGTCCCTCTCTGTACTCCAGCTGTGCTTTTCCAGACCGTCTGGTTCAATTACATCTGTCTCCTATATGATTAACATCACCTGAAAAAAGGTTGAGCCTAATTATTCTGACAAAATATGGATCAAAACTGCAGTTTTTAAAAGAGTTAAAATCCTTTCGGGGATGCTCTGATGGTAGGGATTAATCAAACTGAGGACAGTGGGGCACCACAAGAGGGGGCAGTGTGCTCACAAATAATCCTACAATCATTTGTCTACAAACTGAAAAATGATGGTTGAGATCATGGCTGCATCTTGATTTATTAAAAAAAGAAAGCCAGACTTGTCATCCCACTGAGTAGTTGTTTAGCAACCTGACCAAGAGGAACCACTCTGGGAATCTTGGATGCTGGGATTGCAGTTGTTTTCCAGTGGCTCCAGACCAATGCAAGGACAGCTGTGTGGTCCAACATGCTGCTTTGATTACAAAGTGAAAAGTCATAGGGGCTATTGAGTCCAGATCCAAGACTTCTCTGTGCACTGTCAACAGCAAAGCAGTGCAGTGAGGAAACAGAAGGCTCCAGTTGTCCAGGGATTCTGAAGATACGTGTTCCGAGTGACTAACTTCAAAGAGCTAGACGAGAGATCTTGCTGAACTCTGTAAAGTATCTGACCACCAGGGTTAAACAGAGGATACAGTCAGGCAAAATCAGTTCTTTGCACGCAGGGGTCCCAAATGCCCCATACACATGGTTAAGATCCTTATAAAAATGTAACTCAGACCATTGAGCTATAATGATTCTAATAAAGAGGGAAGACTTGTGGTTGATGAAGACAAAAGAAGAATAACCGGTTTTCATTATTATCCTGTTGGACCTGCATGCTTATATTTAACAATGGACAAAAACAGTCCATTAACTCTAAAAAGCACAATTCCAGAGGATGAAATCACATTCTCACTCTAGAATCGCTCTGTGCACACCTCCTCCACGCCAATTTATTTATTTATTATTTCTGCCAAATATTGTGGGGATTGCATTTCAGTATGGATCCCCATCTTGTTTAAAACATTTCCTGGATCCAGCTGATGATCTAGATCACCCTGAAAATCTAATCACTCGATACTTATTTGAATTCTGAGCTTTCTTGAAGATTTAATTCAAATCTTTCTTTAACTTTTTGAGTTATGTTGCTAACAGACTAACCAACGTGGCCAACATGACCTCCGCCTTGGCAGAGGGAATAAACATGACTAGTATGTATCATATCATGCCTTTCTTCAGGTGTATGATTCTGTGTTTTTGCTCAGGCTGGGGCCTGTGTGCAGCCAAAGCCCAGTACCCAATTGCAGATATGGTGAAGATGTTGAGGGAACAAGGCAAGACAGTCAGGTGAGTCCCACAGGCCCTCATGCAGTCGTACAATAAAAGCTATTCTAGTTTTTTATTAAGAGATACGAATAGAAAAATTGTTTACGTAAATTTACATTTCTTATGCAACAGCAGCTGGGCACCATTGACTTTCCAGTACCCATGGGTTTTGATCCTTCTGACAGGTTTGGTATCCACCCAGTGGCTGGACGCATGCCGGGCCAGCTGAACGTCCTCCTGGCTGAAGCTGGCGTTCCCTATGATGTTGTCCTGGAAATGGATGAGATCAACGATGACTTCCCAGGCAAGCTCTTTTAAAAATAAATTCTCCAAAGAACTGTTTTATTTATTGCAGCATGGTTATCACTTTGACAGGACAGCGTCAGATAGAATTACTATATCAATTTTTGTGTATTAAACACGTCCGCCTCTCATCTACAGTTGCAGCAGCCGTGCAAGCGTGTGAATATTTAGACTCGCTGTGTTACTTCGATAGAAGTTGTTTCCTTAACAACCAGTGTTGCTTTCGGGACACATGGTTCTGTTTATGACAGAAGGAGATGGGTGTGGTGCTGGGGTTAGTTCCTTCATCTGTCTTGTGGATTAATTGTAAATGTTATTGACCTGCAGAGACCGACTTGACACTGGTCATCGGAGCCAACGACACAGTAAATTCTGCGGCACAAGAAGATCCCAACTCCATTATTGCTGGCATGCCAGTTCTGGAAGTGTGGAAGTCCAAACAGGTTCCTCTTGCATTTTTACATGAGCTGTTAAAAAGGTTATGAAAAAGATGTTTGGGTATTCATGGCATTTCTTTTCCTTGTGTTGCAGGTGATCGTGATGAAGCGTACATTGGGTGTGGGATATGCTGCGGTAGATAACCCCATTTTCTACAAGCCCAACACATCCATGTTACTGGGAGATGCAAAGAAGACCTGTGACAACCTTCAAGCTAAGATCAGGGAGGTCTTCTATTAGCGATTATGTATTGTTTGATGGATAAAACAAACCAAAAATAAATTAAAAGAACCTGTATTTCTGCAAGAAATTAATTTAAATGTGTAGTTTGCTCAAGATTCAGACATTTATGTTCCTTCTGATACCTATGGTACGTGCACATCTTAAGAATAAATGTGAATTCATTTGTAAATAAAGTATTTAAATGTTTTTAAGGTCTATTTCTTTGCACTTTAGGATTTAAATGACATGCATGTTGTGACACCTGTTGAAATCTTGCTAAACTTACAAGAATGGTTTTCAGTGTGAGCTTAGCTAAGCCAAGTTACATTAATGACAAACAAGGTCGCAATCTTTCAATAATACCTGGAAGATGCATAGTAATCTCTTTTAGTGTAGGCTGGAACCAGAATAACCTACTGAACTTTATAACTTGTGTGGCTTCTTTCAGCATGACCGCCTCCTTCTTCAGGTTTTGCAATTTAATTAGAAAACATGCTATTTTTTCCCCACCATTATGTGGTTTTTAGGCTTTGGGTCAGGCCCTCCAATGCTTCCGATTAAGGACTTCTTTCTTAACATCCTATAAAATCTCTGTGGTTTCTTTACTTTTTTGGTTCACTGGCCTTGCAGCAGCACAAAACCATGAGATCCACTCCTCACTCCTGGATTTTGGTATTGTTGTGCAGCACCGTTCTTCTACATTCCTGATGTGAGGCTTAACTTTACATTTATCCACAGAACATTGTTCCAGTTAGTGGAACAAATCCAGATGTTTGTCCCCCCCTCTCTCTAACTTGACATGTACTGGACCGTTTTGTGGTTTTCTTTGTGGTGTCTTTTTCACAGGTTGTACAGATCTCTCTGATTGTTACCAGTGATTTTTTTCACATTTTCTGTGGAGAACTTAGGAAAGATCTCTGCAGGACCCCATTCCTGAGGAGAACAGCAACGGGAATTGCTTCCATTTGTAAACAATACGTCTTATAGTCAGTTATTGATTTTATAGGTCTTCAAGCTTTTGTAGACTTTTCCCATCTAAATGTCTAAAGTCTGCTTTTAGACTCTCCTTGTGCTTGCTGTTTTTATACTTTTATCTATTCCATTACCACATTTTGATCTGAGTAATCTTTCTAGCATTTACAGAATCAAGCAACTCACATATACAAGCCTTTGTTTTATTTAATATTCTTACACAATGATGTCATTGTATTCAAAAATAAAAAAAAACATCCGAGAAATGAGATTATATTTAAGGGCTTGCATATAAATCTGCTCGTCAGATATAGTTCAGTCACTTGCAGTAGATTTCAGCTCTTCCACACAGCTTTACTCAGGATTTTCCAGCAGATGTTTTAGCTTTGTTGACAACCGAGTGCAGGTATGAATAAAAGAAAAGGAGATTATCATATTCTCCATTGTAGTCCTGAGTAAGGTAATGCTGATGGAAATCCTTGAGGAAATAATAAATTGCCTCAATAGTGGCGAGGTAGGTATCTGGTTTGCCCTTCTGACGGCGCCAGAAACATGTTTTTCTCGTCTTGAGTTCTACCCGAAGCAAATCTGGAGAGAATAGACATCAGTCAGAGAGCAGACAGGAACAGTGAGATCATGTAAAAGCAGAACTGCAGGTGAGTAAAGTCACCGCTGTTAAAAGTACCCTGCAGCCTTTCATCTGTGCTGATCTTGTTGGTCTGGTTCCATGTGCTGTCGATGAAGACCACCTTCTCCAGAGGATACCGCCTCGACTCAAAGCTCTTTTCTACAGCTGGAGTTGCCGACTCTGGGTTCTTGGGAGCATGTGTGGCACCTTGAACTTCCTCACATTTCAGCCTTTTTGCAGGGGGTTCATTAAGGGAGTGATGCGACCTGTTGATGCTCCCATCACATAACCACTGCATCATCTCTTGAACTGAGACAGCCCCCTGGCCAGGGAACACCATCACCACCTGGAGAGAAGAGACAGGCTGGATTAAAAGCATATTGACACCAATAAAAAAGGAATCTAAAACACATGATTTCTTTAGTGCTGTGATTTATACTGGATACATTTGGCAAATCAGTGAAAGGTAAACAGTTTAAAGAAGAAAAGATTATTCAGCTGATTTGAACAGAGGCAAGAAGGAAATTATTATTTTTAATTGTTCTTCTTAATGATTTTAATTTAATTTATTATTTTATGATGCTTGCTCTGTTTTTATTTTCTTTTTTATTTCTGTTTCAACATCTGTAATGCTTTTAATGTTTTTATGTAAAGCACTT
>JBAMHX010000001.1:8499605-8512097 GCA_037177515.1 Pseudomugil tenellus
GAAACCTCATGGAGCCCCAGGTGAAGGAGAGATCCTCTCCCAGGACGGACAGGCAAATGTACCCAGGACCGTTTGTTATTGATTAGCTCATCCAAAATCTACAGTAATACATCGGAGGTTCGTAGCATGCAGTCGTTTGGCCTCGTCCAGACAGGGGGGTAGGATTGGCTAGGATGAGATGCAGTAAAAACAGAGAAACTTGGAGTTTCACTGTACAAACCAGATGAATTTACCTGTTCTGATTGTTATTCAAAAAACAAAAAACGCCATTATTCCTTCTACATTATTGTTTTTTGTGTACATTAATATAAACACTGCTGTGTTTATATATTTTTAACTATGTACCATTCAGTTTTCTTAATTCTTTAAAGCACATGCTATTACCCAATGGAAAGCAATGCTTCCTTGCAAATGCTAAAGGTTTCAAGTAATTTGTGTTGAAATGATTTTTTCTATGTCCAGATGTTGATTACAAAATAACCACAGTGAGACTTCTGTTACTTCTGGTAACTTCACTGGATTGGTCTTACTCACCAAGTTGATGCCTGCAATCCTGATGTTTCCAGTCTGACTTTGCAACACCTCAGGATATGAAGACGAACTTGATAATGATCGAGACAAAGTTTTGGACATTGAGTGTTAGTGTCAACATCTTCTAAGACTTGAGATTATTTTATAAACGAGTTGTCATTTTCTGGATAAATGCAAAGGAGAGCTGAAATAGCCATGACAGACTCTGCATTGCAAACACTTTTAAGTTTCTTTAACTGTTTTCAGATTAATGTGCATATAGTTCTTTTTCTCTGGCAGAGAAATGTACTCACTGTACTGACAAGGGTATGGTTACCAGGTCCTGCTGGTATTTCATTAGAACAAACTTTTTTCCTTAAAGAGAGCTTTAAATTTTGACATTTACTTTTATTTTAGGAGATGATAAAGCAGCAATCTTTACCTTGATATGGCTTTAGATGCCTGTTTTTGTTAAATCATGTTTCACACTGAACAGCAAACAAATCTTGAATATTTGTGACGGGAAGATTCTAAAACATTTTTCTCCTTCTACTACTTTTCTTTAAATGTTTGTGTTGATATTTATTGGTGAATATTTTAAAAAAATACTTTAAATATAATAAAAGAAAGATAATTTTTCTCACTACCTCACAGACAGACGTGTGTGTTACATCACCACAGAGGTGCAAGGGCAACTCAAGGCAGGAAAGCCGTGCTCAGATTAGAAGACAGTCACCTTTGCTAATCACCTGAAAGGATGGATAACATTTCTTCTGATTCCAAGGGGATCGCAGCTCTTTGCCAAAGGCAGAGGAAACCAAGCCCTATGCCGTCGGAAGTGACAGCTAGGGGTATATCCCCGAACACCATCAATCCTCCTACTCCCCAATTCTCAAATAGACACAATACAATAATATAATTACGCACATGTTCAGTCACAAAGCTCAACCTGTTGTGGAAACCTGTGACGTCAGGACAGGATACATCCTTAGGTCATAACCTTTCATTTTGCACTTGATTTGAGGTCAATGAGAGAAATACTTCCAGAGATATAAGCAAAAATGTGATTTTTCATGCATAAAGCGCCACCTAGTGAGGAAACCATAAATCCCAAAATGCTGAAATTTGATGCAGGTCGTTCCCCTGGGGACCTAAAAAGGTACCCCGAGTATCAAATTCCAGTTGTGAAAACTGTTCGAGTTATCGCGCTCACACGAATGATATCCTGAGGACGCGGTGGCGGTCCATTATATCCCACATAATACGTGTTTGTGTATATAATTATGTATTCAGTACAGTAAAGGAGCAAACTGAAGTGCTATGTGTCCCAAAGGCAGTGAAGCATCATGTTGTGTCTCAAAATACAAAACAACTATAATTCCGTGTCAAAGGGCTTATCGTGTCTCTAAAAGCTGCAGAGAGCATAAATATATGCATCTAAGGATTAATCAACATGCACATTTTTCTATGCCCGAGATCTGTATTGCATTTTAAAAGATGTCCAATAAGCTGTACTACTGACTTAAAAATATGACCTTTAACTTATTAGGGGGCAATGGATGCAGCTTATAACAAGCTTTGACCTTCGTGTTTATAGCAATAAATCTGTCACCACAGGCACTTCTCATAGCAACCATAAAGGAATCTTGAATCATGTTTACATAGAAATTGTGAGGTCCCAACACTATCCCTGACAGTATGAGGCGGCAATCTCTGACTGCCGATTGTGAAGCTAATAAGGAAGTAGATTTACTTGCAGTTCACGCCTCACCACTAGAGGACTGACTGCTAGAGAGAGCAATCCCCATAGACTCCCATGTTAAACTGTAAGATTTCACAGCTGAAATAAACATGTTTACAAAGTGGCTCCAAAAACTTTTTTTCGATTAATAGGTCCAATTTTCCGTAATGACAACTCTGGGGGGTCTGCACGGTGGCGAGGTGGTTAGCGCTGTAGCCTCCCAGCAAGCAGGTTTCCAGTCTGATCCCCGGCTCGGGTGGTGGCGTATCTGTGTGGAGTTTGCATGTTCTCCCCGTGTTCAGTCCGGGTTCTCCGGCTTCCTCCCACAGTCCAAAAACATGCAGCTTGGGGATAGGCTGATGGGAGACTCTAAACTGACCTTAGGTGTGTGTGTGTATGCGTGGTTGTTCGTCTATGTGTGGCCCTGTGATAGACTGGCAACCTGTCCAGGGTGTACCCCGCCTCTCAATGGATGGATGGATGGATGGATGGATGGACAACTCTGGGGGGGAGTGATTTTTTTTCTAATGCCTTTGCTTCTATGTTATTTTAATCTTAAATTTAGAGGCGTGTCCTTTTGATTGATATGTGTCAGAAGAGCTATCAGCGCTATCACTGGATACAGCTGAGTGACGGAGCCCTCTCAGATCCACCTTTTCATCCATTTTTGGATTTTCCGGTTATGACAAAACACCAAAATGGCAACTGGGCTTCAAATCCGCTCTTCAGAAACCTATGTGTAACGTCACGGATGCTTTGTCCATCAATTATATATAGAGTCTATGAGTGTGACATTTCTCTCTGATTTTAGTGTGTTTACTGTTACAAAATGCAGGTTGTAAAAGTATAATTTGTCGTTAGCATTATAACACACTGAGCTGAGCTTTAACCAACATTACTTGATGATGAAAAACAAGAGTGTTCATAAGTATTGCTAGCAGCTCAAATTACATGTCCAAAACTCTGCACTATGATATACCTGTTTTTAATTGAATGATTTCATGACTGAGTCAACAACAATGCACAAATAGATGTTTATTGAAAAAGGAGACTCCAGGGATCGTCAGTTTTTCCCCCATGAAACATATTCACAGGCACTAAAAGGTGCATGACACAGACCGTTGGAGAGAGCAACGTAGTGAATCATGACTTTGTGCAAGAGCTACTATTTTATGGAGCCTGGTTCCAGGCCTGTTTTAGATTAAAAAAGGACTAGTTGTAAGAAACAGTGCTTTCAGAGGACTTGTGGCTCATTTACAGAGCAGAACATTCACAGAGAAGATTAACTCTACACCACATCCACATGTGCATTACTGTCACTTTGTGGAACGACAAGTAGAGATCATTGAGTTATTGTTTTACCAGCAACTTCAGCTCCCACTTAGTGAAACCAGATTATGCAATTGGGATCTGCTTGTGATGGTCAAAGAGAAGTTTTCAGTGCTTTAATATCCCTCATTTTATGAGTTTTAAGGTCAACAATAACCTTGCAAGACAAGAAAAGGGAAGATGAGGAGCTTTTATTGAACCTATTTTAACATTTTCCTGCACTTTGTTCTTCCAGGGTATATGGGTATACCGAGGTGACTTTCACCTTAACATAAATTATATATTATATTCCCTCCTTTCAACATATGATTTAACTTTCCTACAAAAGCTGTTTTCCTTTGAGGCAAAAGTTGTTTCCTCTTTAGCAATTTCTCTTATTTTGGCATCACATTCAATTCATTGTGTTTTTTATGCTGGAGAATATGAAATGATCCCAGTGACAACTGTCTCTCATCTTGATCTTATTTTTAAATCACTTCATGAAATACATCTTTTTTATTTGTAACAGTAACATTCAGCAGTGTTGTGGATAGTTTTATATAAAGGATGGATAGTATTTGTTTGCTCATAAAATTATTTGACCTTGTGAACCAGATGATTTATGTACATGTATTATTGTACTGAAAGTAAAATATATTTAGTATATAATATGAAAGGGTTTTAGTATGTTGTATGAGAGGTTTTCAGTGTTGTATATAAGAGGATATTTCAGTATAGTATATAAGAGACATTTCCATTATATTTTATGAGAGGTTTCTTTATAATATGTGAATAGTTTTACTATAATGTATGAGAGGTTTCACTATAATGTGTGAATATTTTTAATATTGTGTAAGAAAGGTTTCACTCCTTTGTGTGAATGACTTAAATTTTACTTGTGTCTATGAGAGGGTATGTCTGAATAATGTCCCAGACTCTAGAGGTAAAATAATGTTTTTGAAAAATATATGGCATTGCTTTTTTTTAAAGCTGACATAAAGAGTTAACATTGAGACGTTCCTCTCATCTGTTCTGATAATGGTCCCGGATCTGTGACTTGAAAGCTGCACGTTTGTTAATGCATCATGTAAATACCGTCATCAGAAAATGACTTTTAGTTGCATCTTGTATTTATGTGTATGCAGAGATCTCTGCACTTGCTTGTATATGTGTGCAGGTAGTTTAGCTTTATTGGCAAAATGGTTGCCTGCTGCTGTTTCAGGATCAAAGACCTGGCGGTGTCTGGAGTTTACAGTAGCATAGGAAGTGCAATGGCCGTGAGGCAGGCACACTAGACCTGCGTGAGTGAGTCTCTTTAAATGTCAAGCCCATTTGCTCTACTTTATCTACTGTATGCCTGTTTTCCTGTTACTTATTTGTTGTTTTGTGACATAACCATGAATATTTAAAATATTTAAACTCCTTTTTATTCATCACCATAGTTACATTTTAGGTTGAATCTTGCTAAAGCCACCAGGTCTGAGGGTTTAGAGAGGATTGAAGTGTAACGCAAACAAGTAAATACTTTTTTAAATGTGATCTAATACATTGTTGGCCAACATCACACACTTAAACAGATTTTTAATCAAATGTTGGTGAAGTATTTATGTGTCAGCCAATCAGATTAGGACTTACTCAGCCAGTTGTTTATTAATCCACCAAGGCTGGACAGAAATATTGATATCTGATTTATTCCTCTGTGACATCTCAAGAACCTCTTAGATTATTAGCAGATCAAGCTAAATCCAGAATTTATTATAGTTTCCACTATTACTGTAGAGACATCTGCTTATATACAATATCTGCTCTCAACACTAAAAGCATTCCCGGGAAGAGAAGAGCCTCTGTGTCTGTGTGCGTGTGTGTGTGTGTGTGTGTGTGCTGTTTACCACATCTTCTTGTGATAGGACTGCATTTATGTATCGTCTCTAAGGTCACTCTATTCTTAGCGCTGTTTTCGACTGTTTGGGTTTAGCTTTTGCTTTCTAAATTCCACAATAAGTGGGGATCTCTTGGGATGGAGCCTGACAACCTTACTTCTAACTATAAATAACTGTAGCTTACAAACAGAGTGCAAGCACTTCCCTCTTACACTAACACAATGAAAGCTTTGAAGTTTCATTAAATAACCCTTGGCCATGTATGTATAAATTTCAGAATCTTTCTTCAAATCCTACAGCTGCCCTGAGGTGCTCTTCCAGCCTTCATTCATTGGAATGGAGTCAGCTTGTATTCATGAGAAGACCATGTAGTTTTCTTCAACATAACACCATGTTTCTGTGGTTTTACTTAGCATTAAGGTATTAGACAAAGAGGAAATCTAAGCTTTGTGGCAACAGGCTTTGCAGTTAAAACGGATGTTTGTATAATGTCACACACGGCAGCTTTGCTGGGCTCCATCTCTTCCTCTATCTCTTCCTGACTCCTGCTGCCATGCTGAGTGTTAGTGCTGTAAAATGCAACACATGGCCACAGCTCAGGATGTCCCTGCTTCCTCTGTCTTGTCTGAGGTGAGAGATTATTGTTGCAAGTGTTGCGGGTGTCTTTTAATAAATGATATTGTCCAGTGGGGTTCCTTACAGGTAATCTGTTTCTAAAAAGACATATCATGTTAAGTTCACACAGGTGTTTCGCTAAACTGTAAATGTGTGGAAAGTCTATTAATAAGCCAACAAATACTGGTAAAAAAATCCTTTTTTATTTCATTTTATTTTAGATGGTTACACACTACTAAAGTTTTTTTGATTGATTGATTTGATTTGATTGATAAAGTTTCATTGTACATAAAAGAAAATACACCACTATATATCTATATTATATAAGAAAATATTTTGTAAAAAAAAGTACACCCCATGATTTAGTAGCAATTGCCTTTGTGACTTGCTCCTGTCTTTGGGATTATTGTCCTGTTCCAACATTATGTTTAAGAGCTGGTATGATGTGTTTGGTTTTCTCTAAGCCAGTCCAGTGCATTATGGCCAGAGCAGTATTGCTTATGTAAGATCACTGATTATATATTTTATTTTGGTATTGTGTTAACAACATAAATGCTCCATTTCTGCCCACACTCTGCCGATCAGTCACTCTTACTCTACTCTACTTACTCTTACTCTTGTAAAACTTTAGAGTAAATGTGTACTTTATTTAACCATGGCTGTATATGAGTAGAGGTTTTCTAATTTATGGTCACATATGATGGAAAATGTGAATTTTTTTCTTTTCTTTTAAAATTTTTGCTTATGAATCTGACTAAATAAGTGTCTCTATTAATTATTTTAGAAGTTTTTATTGAAGCGTGAAGTTGTTGTTGCTAGGCATACTTCAGGGTCAGCTTTAGTGCATTCGGTCCTGGTATAATAAGCCTTGTTAGAGAATGTGAACTAGCGCTGTGCTTCACTGTCAGGGGAGTACTCTGATCCCATCTAATGCCGGAACAGCTGTTAGGGATCACAGTCTTAACCACTCACCATATCTGCTCATGTATCAGACAGAGTACAGCCTTGCTTATGAAAACATGGTCTACCTTTGTGGCTTTAAAGGCAAAGGAGATTCTAAAATAAGCACTTTTAAAGTTTCTGAGTCAAAACATTGGAGACTTTATGTAACCTCTAATTCAGTTCATGTTTATAATTTGAAGCGTAAATGCATGAAGAAAAGATACCAGCTGTTTTCTGCAGTATAAATATGTCACTTTTACACCCTGTAATTTTTCAGTTGCTTTTGAGCAATTTCTTTGTAGGACGAGAACTTTGGAGTTGACTTAAATGTACTGTTATGTCCTATTTACATCTTCTCTGTACGTAGGATTTTTTTTTACTGCCGTTCTTCCTCAGACTATGATTTGTTAGCAGTTTTGACTTCTAGCTGTTTGGGCTGCATGGTGGGTTCCTGGTTAGCAAGATGATCGCTGAATGGAGCTTCAGCCCAGGAGCAGGTTAAAACGAGCCTCTCTGTGCAGCGTGTGCATGTTCTCCCCATATATGCATGGACTCTGGATACTCTGACTTTCTCCCATCATCCAAAGACATGCATGCTAGATAAATTGGTTCCTTTACATTCTCTGTAGGAGTAGTTGGTTTCTCTGCATTGACCCTACAACAGACTGGCAACCTGTCCAGTGTGTACCCCGCCACTTGCTTGCTAATTGCTGGAACAGTTTTCAGATTCCTGAATTGGACAAAGTGAGATAGAAAACCCCCAGAAAGCTTTCTATCAGCTGAAACACTCATTTTATTTAAGACCAGGTTAAACGCACCTGTTCTCAGCTGCATTTCGTTTTTATTTGACATCATTTTAAGTTTGTGCAAACCTGTCTATGTTTCTTTAAGCTGGAGTTAATCATGAATTTAATAGTTTCTAATAAATGTTATTTCCTTTTCCTTTCTGTCTTGTTTTAATTATAAATTATGCTTCTTATTTTTTAAACATTTTAATGTTTCTGCAAAGCACTTTGAATCAACATGTTGTTGAAACGTGCGATACAAATAAACTTGTGTCGCCTTGCCTCAAGAAAGCTTTCAGCAATTATCTGAAATGAATGTGTCCGATAACAGTTTGTGCTATTTGAGATTCCTGTCACGAACAATTTCAAAACTACAGTTGCTTACTTTTTTACTCAAAATGCTTCCAGATGAGTGTGCTTTCCTCCTTTCATTACCATTACCTCTGTCACAGTCACTCTGTTTGTTTCCCTTGCCATAAAGCTGAGGCGCAATTTTCTTTTTCTTTAGATAAACACAAAAGTGTTAAACCAACCCTATAGTGTTTTTATTTATAAAAAGAGTAGTATGCTAATAAAATGCAATGGCTCATCTAGACATACCACTTTACATTCTAGTCTCATCGTAAAAAGTGTATGAGAGGTTCTAAGCAGCAGGGTGCTATGATAATAACATGTGTGAGGTTCAAACACACCAAGCATATTAAACCTTATAAAAACACTCATACATGAGGCTTCACAGAGTTAAATAGAGCACTTAATGAACCTGGCATGAAGTTACATAGGAGGAGGGAGGGGGTGGGGGGTGTTTCTGGTGGACAAACCAGCTTTTCATAGTGTTTCTAAAGTATTTGTTGGGCTTTATCAACTTTTATCAATAACTTTTATCAGTAACCATATTGGTTGAAGTTTTCCTTCTAAAACTACACATTACCTAAGTGGACAACCTGACACTGTCGTTACTTTGCATGCAAAGCCAGATAAATGTATTTGTATTACACTGGTCTTTTCATTAAACCATTAACTTATATTAAATAGTAAGATGTAAATACTGGTACATCCCTTTGTATGTACATGACATTACATTTATAGCATGATTAGATAAAACTGATAATAATAACTAATAAAAAAAAAGCTAGCGAGCTAACGTTATCCATCACAACATTTGGATGAAATGGTTTAAATCACTCATTCCTGTCCTGCATCCTCTTCTCTTTCTTTTCAGCTACATTGGGATTTGAAGTGTTATTTTGATAATCTTTGGAGAGCATTACCAGTTGATCTCTGTGGTAAATAAGTCCCGTTGCCACGGAGACTCACCATAAGTCTTAAACGAGGAGAAAAAATATGCAGAAAATCTCCTTTGCAGCACAGCGTCTTACTAGCGAGAAAAGGATTGTCTTCTTGGACAACCCAAATTGACAGCTTTTGTCATTAAAAAAGATGCAAATATTACAAAAATCACAAAGTTAAGATGGAGCTACTACAGTTTGCAGCCACCTAGGGGAGCATTTCAAGAAAAATGCTGCATGTTCTTATTTATTTAATATTTTTGCCATATAACACCTAAGTTTGTACAAACTTGTGACCTTTATTGCCATCTGATGTCTGTGGAACAGGGATGTTGGTCCACTTTAATCTCTGGGTCAAACAATAATTATAGCTTGATGCAAATTTGCAAATGTCTTGAGTGGTTCACTCAAAGTTGCTCTACTGCTTCATGGAAGGTTAAAACACCTTAAGCTAAACTTTATATAAAAGCTATTCAGTGCGGTCTCATGAAAGTCGAAGCCCTGCAAGTTTGCAAAGTAGCCCTAGTTCAACAAACTGTATTGACATTAATTGTATCCATCAACCAATGACGTTCTGCACAATTGAAAACCTCCAAGACTGCAGTTGAGCTTAGTGGAATAGTTTTGCTCTACAGTGTAAGGGACTGTCTTTACACAGGCTACATACTGTCATCCTCAATTGTATTTTGCTTTTTTTATTTCTTTTGAATAGTGATGATTTTAATTTGTTCAGCAGAAAACCAAATATACACTAGAAGATTTGCTGTTCTCCATGAACAGTGTGAATGCTGTCATGCAGAATCAGTTGTACTGTAATGCAAAATAAAGCTTAAAACATATAATAATTATTATCTGAAGAGATGAAAGCACAAACACATGTTGGAAGGTGGTGAAAATGGTGGAAAGTTTACTTCATATAACCGTAATAAAGGTGAAATGGGTTTAAAGGTGCTTTCTGAACCATTAGCTGAAATAATTATAAAGCTGAAGTTAATTGAGTTTGTAATGTTTAGATAAAAAATGTTTCAATTTGAGTAAAAAAGTTGAAAGATACAATGAAATAAGTAAAATAGTTAGAACAGAAGTCTTGGGAGCTCAAGATCAGGTGCAAATGTAGTAACATTGGTGTAAGTTTAACTAAAATAGGGAAAGACGGAAGTTTAGGGGAAAGAAAGGATAAAGAAAATGAATTGATGGATGGATAGATGAAAATAGAGAGATGGATGGATAGATAGACGGAAAGAAGACATGGTTGAATGGATTTATGAATTAATGGAAAGAAAGAGATGGTTGGTTGGATAGATAAATTGATGGAAAGAAAGAAGGTTGGATTGGTAGACAGATGGAGAGAAAGATGGTTGGATGGGTAGACAGATAGAGAGAAAGATGATTGAATTGGTAGATAGATGGACAGGAAGATAGTTGGATGAGTGAATAGATGGAAAGAAAGGTGGTTGGATGGGTAAATAGGGGGAAAGAAAGATGGTTGGATTGGTAGATGGATGGAAAGACAAGTGTTTGGATGGTTAGAGAAAATAGATGGAGAGAAAGATCGTTGGATGCGTAGATAGATAGGAAGAAAGATGGTTGGATGGGTAAATGTGTGGACAGAAAGATGGTAGGATGGGTAGATAGATGGAAAGAAAGATGGTTGGATGGGTAGATAGATGGAGAGAAAGATGGTTGGATGGGGAGATAGATGGTTGGATTGGTAGATAGATGAAGAGAAAGATAGTTGAAGGGGTAGATAGATGGAGAGAAAGATGGTTGGATGGGGAGATAGATGGAGAGAAAGATGGTTGGATGGGGAGATAGATGGTTGGATGGGTAGATAGATAAAGAGAAAGATAGTTGAAGGGGTAGATAGATGGAGAGAAAGATGGTTGGATGGGTAGATAGATAGAGAGAAAGATAGTTGAAGGGGTAGATAGATGGAGAGAAAGATAGTTGGATGGGGAGATAGATGGAGAGAAAGATGGTTGGATGGGGAGATAGATGGAGAGAAAGATGGTTGGATGGGTAGATAGATGGAGAGAAAGATGGTTGGATGGGGAGATAGATAGAGAGAAAGATTGTTGGATGGGTAGATAGATGGAGAGAAAGAGATGGTTGGATGGATGGATAAATAAATGGAGAGTGATAGATAGAGTAATCTCCTGAAAGAGCTGAACGTTTTGATACCAAATTTATACAAATGGGCAGAAGCTTGCTGAATTTATGGACTTCTCCTGTGGTCACCTTTCCCCTAGATTCACAGGACAGCTTTGCCCATGACAACAGCACAGGTGAGGTCAGTTAAGTGACAGTTCTAAGGGCAGAGTGAATGAGCTGAAATCTGAAAGTGCTAACCTCTAAACTACTACCGCTGTGAGAAAACCATAGATAACAACAAAAAAAGAAACAGCCCAATAGCCCAATCCGTTATGACTCGTTTAAAGTTGGAATGGTGTCTCTAGCTGAAAAAATGTGGAAGGAGATACATTTTGAAAAGGTGCATGTTTTTGTGGGATTTTGAGCACTTTGCATTATTTCAATGGAGAAAAAAAGTTTAAAAATTACATATTTTAAAAAGTATAAAAGTCATAAAGTGAAAACTTCCGAGCACACCATTCCCGAACGAGCTGAACGTTTTGATACCAAAATTGTAAAAATCGCACAAAGTATGCAGGAGATACGCACAAAATAAATAACGCACGAAAGTGGAAGAATAAGGAGAAACAGGAAAACAATAGTTTGAATGCTTAACAGCCTTCACACATTGAATGCTTAACAGCACTAACACAATTAGCTGAAATGAATTGCCAGCAAGTGCTCCTAGCATGCATGACACCTTATGCCTCAGGAGTAACATCTTAGAAGACACATTTCCAGCACCTGATCCACATTAAAGGATTTCTATACTACCTAAGTGTGTGAGTCCATATTCACTAAAATAAATACTGTAAAAGAATATTGAGCTGATTTAAAAATATATCAGATAAACATAGTTTTACATAATGCACAGCTTAAAACACAACCTGTACAGACTGTATCATTACTTATATGGGTTGTTTTCAAGAATTTATTTGTATTTTTCCATATTTTTATGTTGCATATTTTTATTAAAAAAGGGAACTTTTCACCATTTATCTTCAAACAAAAGTGCAACAATTACAATAAAGACCAATCAAAATTTGAATTAATTCTTGATAGACTATAAGATGTAACATGTAACCAGTCAAGATAGGATAAAAAAATAGTTACAACGTTCAATAATCTTGATTTGTTTTATCAGTAAGAGCGATGAATATCAGATCTGACAAACTCTACAAACTGATAATGTGGACAGTTGATAAAGATGATTTATTGAATAGAATAGAATAGAATAGAATAGAATAGAATAGAATAGAATAGAATAGAATAGAATAGAATAGAATAGAATA
>JBAMHX010000001.1:8523020-8545938 GCA_037177515.1 Pseudomugil tenellus
TGTGTGTGTGTGTGTGTGTGTGTGTGTGTGTGTGTGTGTGTGTGTGTGTGTGTGTGTGTGTGTGTGTGTGTCCGTGTTTCTTCTCTTTTTTGTGCATGTGTGTAGGTTTTGTTGAGAGGCCAGTGGTGGTAGACTTGAGGCAGAAAAGATGCTCGTGCATGTGTCTTTGTTTTGTGTGTGTGCATGTGTGTTTGCTATTATCTGGATGTCATCACAACCACAAAAATCAGGGCCTGATAGTATCTTCCCTTCCCCCTGCCCCCATCCCCAGCTAGACTCACGAGAGCCAAGGGTCTCCTTTGACCACACACAAACACACACACACTGACACATAGACACGGCATCATGCTTACACATTTTGTAGGTAAACATCTCCAGATTGCTGAGGTAGAATGGAGTTCCCGCCTTTTTGGGAAACCTGCCCAGAACCATTTGTAAACCCTCTTCTCCGCCGCCTCCTAACTAGTTACAGATTTTAACTTTGGTTTTCTATATTATGTTACCCAGCTGAGTTCTTGACCTTTCACTCTATGGGTTATGACACACCAAAAAATGAAAAAAGTGCAGTCTGAAGTTTCAGAATCTCTTTCTGGTTAAAACCCAACATATTTGGTCACCTGTTGTCATTTCATGCTGTTTTATGTGCACCACATGCCATACTGTTCCATTTTTCCTTTTTGTAAATGTGATAAATAGACTTAAATGTAGACATTTTTTATGAGTTTATTCCCGATGGGAACTTTGTCTGTTTCTCTTCATAGGTACAAGAATCACATGGAAGAACTGGCTAGCAGCATCACATTTCTGTGGTCATATCTGAACCTGACCCATATGTCTAATCTAAATCAATAATAGATCATGATATTTGGAATAATTTTTGTTTTATTATACGTAGTATGAATTCTCTGCTCATAAATATTAAATATTTGGCTGCTCGGTTGGAGAGCAAAAAAAAGTTTACATGCAAAGTGTCATCAAATGATTCGTCTGCAGCTTTAGTTCTTATATCTCAAACCCCAGCTTAAGTCTAACTCTCTATGGTATGATGCAAAATGTCTGGTCTTGTTCCAGCTTCTGCTGTTTTTTGGGATTTTCTCTTCAGCCTTAAATCATAATCTTTGAGTCAGATATAACCACTGAGGATTGGAAAAGCTGGGAACTGACCTATTGTTTACTCTGCTTGTTTGGTTGCCTAAAAGCTGTCAACTACATCATCATGTGCTGTAGTTTACACATTCACTGCCTGCACAGGGGAGAACAAATGTGGATTTGATGTGTGTTTGAGCATGCATCCTGTTCAGTGTCTCTGTTTATGATAATCTGCAGTGACTGCAATCATTCCTGTGAGCTGATGTTTGCCTCATAGCAATGGCCTGAATGTTGACAGCTAAGTGTCACCTTCACTGCAGCTCTTTATATCATCTGTGCTTTGATTTCTTCATGTGTGGGAAATAGAAGTCCATAGAGGATGATCCATCATTAGTGAAGTTGTGCAACAGGGATAGATACAGCTGACATCAACATACTGAGTTACCAACAAACACTTGTGCACCAACAGATACTCAAACACACAGATAAACATAAATAAGGTTAGAGCCAATGAATGGACATTAATTCACCCAGGATCAAGATGAATTCCTCCTACTTAACTGCCTTTCCTCAAATGTAATTTGCTTCCATTTAATTCACCGAGGGCAGAAACAGTGTTATCTCTCCACAAGTGTCCTGATACAATGCAATGGAAACTTACTATGTGTGAGAAACTGTGAGAAACATCACGAGCCTTCCTGGTAACAGACAACCAGTTCTCAGTTCGTAATATTGTGGGAATCAGAGCGGAATCACCAATATTGCGAACTGAGACTGGTTCGCAATATTGGTGATTCTGCTTCGGCATCACACGGAATGAGCAGGGTTGATCCTAATAGACGAATGTGAGGTCTTTTATCTGATACAGGAGAAGCTCATTTAATTTAGCTGCATGAATAAAAACCTTCTGGAGAGACAACGGGCTGGAGACCCAAAGTTAACGCAGCCTCTGTTCTTTATAGACCATTTACATTCACTAACTAACCGTTTTACTGCATTGTTGTGACATTCAGCTGTGAACTATGGCCCTTTCCCAAAATTAAATTTCAAGTCAACAGAATGTTTTGGCTTTGTTTTTGCTGCAATATTTTTTAGCTTATAGGAAAATTTACAACACTGTTGTGGAAACAAATTGTGTACACAAACAGATTTTAATTGAATCCAGCGATGTTAAACTGTATTACTCAATAAGCAGCCGGTAAGATACAAGCAGTTACTCACAGATATTTTAGCATAAATTATTTGCATCATTCAGCTTAGAGAGAGGCATTGATTGTATCCATATTTATGCAAGTATGTTTTTTTATTTTCTACATTTTCACCACAGTATAAAGTTATTAACTGAATACAACAGATGGCACTACAGCAAAGCTAAATAGATAAGAACAGCTCACAGAAAGAGAAAAAACAGCACAGAATGGATATGTAACACCATGTTTGCAATTTTATTTCACCAACAAGAAGCTTTTCTGGAATCCTTTCTTGAGTGTAGACTGCATAGCATATACTGAAATAAAGTGTGAATGATGATATTATAGTTGCAGTTTTTCTTAGTTTATGGAATATTTTTTCCAATAAGAGCAGTTGTAGAAATATTTAAATATTTCTTTCAGTATTGCTAAGTCTGCTGCTATTTTCTTTTCCATGATAGCTGTAAAACCAGCAGGAAATGACAAACAATAGATAGTAAATCCGAGTAAATGATAAAATTTGCATGAAGAGAAAGAGACCCAGATGAATGCAGTGAGTCAAAGATAGCAGATATGCTGGATACTTCCAGAAATAATTGTTGTAATTGTGTATTTACAGTATGTGTGAGCGCAAAACACATGCAAGCCTCTCAACAGGAGAAAGGTGGGTGCATGTTTTTTTACCCCACTTTTGTGAAATCTTTTTGAGCTGTACCTCATCTCTACTTGGCTTTTGGGAAATGCACATAATCTTTTGTCAAATTTGAACTGAATACACTGATTTTGCTTTTTGTGAATGTAAAGTGAAATTCCCCTTCTACTATTTTTTCTAGCCTTGTAATTTCAAATATTAAAGAGTGTCTAAATATACTCAAGCTGTTGGTTTGAAGTTTTAAAGCAAGATGAGGTGTGATATGACAAAAGGAAAAGAGACATCAGATACAATGTGCAGAGAAAGGAAAGTAAAAGAGAGATTTTGTCAGAATCCCGTTCTGCTGTCTGCTTCCCGGATCTGACTTAAAAGCTACATTGGCTTTTGAGTCACATCTGTTCTGGTTTTTATCAGCAAAAGAAGACAATAAAAACAGAAAAGCTCAGAGTTGCAAGCCAACCATCCCACAGTTGGAGAAGAAGTCACATTGTTTGGAGTGGGTGGGATGTTCTGGTGCTTTGTCATGTACAATTTTAATTTTGTACAGCAAAACTTGAGCTGTATTTAATGTGCTATAAATAAAGTTTGAATTTAATTTATGGTAGAAGGAAGTTTTAGACGGCTGGTTTTATTGCAAAATTGTAGTCATGAAACATAAAAAACTAGACAACTGCACTTGCAATTTGAATTGTAGTAATAAGATGTTCAAATTAAACTTGTCAACAACATCCACAACTTTTGGATGACAAATATCTGCCTGACACAATTGTTTAACATAATAAAAAAAAACCTGTAGTCTTGAGACAATTAACAACCAGGAAACAGTCCAACACAGTGCAAAGATATAATTTACATATTTTATTACTGTGCAAATTAAAGTTATTTGACAATTTGAGTCCGAAACCCAGTGTAGATGAATTCAGTCCAGATCTGAGCCTGTCAGGTCTAATTTTGTTGAACTTCTCTTTCTGCTGTAAGAAGCATACTGTCTTTAGGGCTTTGTCTTGTCATGAGCCCCCCATAATTAAAGCAACAGTATCTAATAACACATATTTTTTCTTTGTCCAACCTCTATACATCCAGAGCTCTCACGAATACCCCAAATATTCTCAAAGCACATGCTGTATCACAATGTGCTTGCATGTGATGGAGGAGGAGTGCGTGTGGATGGCTGCAGTGAAGTTGGATTTCATTTTGAATAACAGCCCCCACATCATGGAGGTTTTTGCATAAAGTTCAGACATGCTTCAACATACCTTGTAAAAACAAAAGCAGCAAGAAAAAATATAAAGAGAAAAACAAACTGGCTAGTCACGCATCTTGCACAAGTTGGGAAGGGAGAGCAGCTATGATGGCCTAAGGGTAAGCTAAGCAAAGCTGCCAACTTCGCAGGTTTTTAGAGTGTTATTGTGCGCTTGTTTGTGTTAATGTATGAATAATGATCTAAAAGTGAGTTGGCAGCTGGACAAGAAAATGCACCTTTGTGTGAGTACCTCAAAGCAAGAATCGTGTGTGTAGAATAGTTTATAGTTGAAGATTATTAACACCATTATGCACACTGATGTCCAGGGAATAATATTGCAGTTGTAAGTTAATCAAACAAAACAACAATGATCATCAAAGGCTGCTTCATAAAGTTTATTTCGTCACATTTGGAGCACAGTGGAAAAATAAGCTTACATGATCCTTGAAAATTAGTTTGTGCTAGAAAAACAATCTTTTGCACTACATTGGTCATTGTGATGCAGATGTGGATGTGGATGGGAGCTATCCATCTTTGCCCTTCAAATGATGCAGCCTATCTCTGCACCAGCTGGGTTATGCAAACTTTTGGGGATTTTCTTGTGTTGAGATTTCAATGACGATATTGGTTTATTTCAAGTATTTGGATAGGTCTAATGCCGTATAATTTGAGGAGGTTGTGTGGGCTTTGTGATGACAAATTAGGATGTGTTAGCATGCATATATCATCTGACTCAGACCACTAGCTTTTCTGGCATGGATTCCATTTGCCTTTTGGTTTCCGACAGACACAACATTCACCATTGCTGCGAGCATTATGCATCTCATGCGTGCAACAAATGGCTGTGAATGTGTCATGTGACTACAATATACACGCTATGTTTTCACATTAGTCTAGCTTAAATGTGAAGCTGGTCAGCAGCCATAGCATGAGATCATGTAAAACAGCATAACTCACTGCAAACATGAAAGATAGATCACAGATGTGTCTGTGGCAGATTTATAAACACATTTGCAAATATAATATCACTTAGATATTTTTAATACTTAGAGTAATAGATCATTCTGCAAATACACTCTGTCCTTTAGTACTGGGTTAGTGATTTGTGCATGGATACTGTAAATATTATGGACATCCTAGCTGCATCAGATGATGGACTTGGATTTTTCACCAACACTCATCCTTTTCTTGCAATAAACTTATGACACATATTTTGATTAAACTAAAATCGACTGCGTAAAATTTCAGAACAGGAACTAAAAGTCTTTGACAATAAAAACTCCCACAGGGTCCATTGTGAAATGAGCCCCAGAGTGAAGTGGAGAGATTGTGGATGGGATGCTGCCAATGGTCTCTCTGAGTGGCAGCCAGAACTGTTTAAAAGTCACGAAATCTTTCTGACATGAACCTGATTCACAGGGCAGAGTCAAATCTGACATGCACAGCCTATGAGACATTTACAGAGCTTGGAATGATATTGCATGATCAGGTATTGCATATAAATATAGTATATTTTATATAAGTTCAGTGTATGTATGTTATGTATATCTAAATACACAAGACTATGGTTCCCACAATCATTTATATAACTAAAAATGGTTAATTATGTTTTGTTTCCATTACAGAAATACACAGTACATATAATATTAGCTATAAAAGGACACATTTACTATCACTATAATGCATTTATTTAATAAACTACTGTTCTCAAAAAAATTTAATAAACTGCACTTTCAAGCAGAAAGAGAACTCAAAGTATTTTACTGAAAAAAAAATAAAAATGTCAACTTAAAAATATCAAATTAGCAGGATAAAGGGCTGTTAAGACACAGGTTGTATTATTGGAACATTGTTGGTATGTAAATGTGTGGAAGCAGTGCAACTTGGTTGTTTAACCTGATTTAAATATTATCCTTATTTGATATTATAATATTTAAATTTTGAATTTATATCTACATGGACTCATATATCTTGCAGTAAAAACTAAGCAACTTAAAACTTAAGATGTGATAGAAAAGAAATTCATTAAGCTAATTAAATGCAATTAATTTACTATGGTATGTTAGCTTAAATAAACTATGCATAGGTGTACAATAAATAGAATAAAAATCGATTAAAAAAGGTTTGCCATATTCTGTCTACGAGATCGCGCTTTGAAAAAACCCCGAAGTGAATCAGGTACGATCCAATAGCGCCATCTATGGAGGGAAATATGTCACTGCTTCTTGCCGCACCGACTCATTTACCACTTTACTGCTGCAAAACACAGTGCAGGCCGGGCTACAGATTGTCTCTGAATAAGGGCAAAAAAAATCGTCAACATGTCTGATATGGAAGATGACTTCATGTGCGACGATGAAGAAGATTATGACCTGGTATTTACCACCGATAAAACTTATTTTATGCATAAATTCGATCCGTTTGTCCGCTGTGCGTGTGTAGTTAAGTCCGACAGCACGGTCTAGCTAACGTTAGCTGTTTAGTTAGCTTGCTGGCTAATATCAAACTGTCAGCGGAAGAAAAACGCTAGCTTCTTAGCTGGCTAACAATTCTTGCAAGGAGCCATTATATAGCTAAGTTATAATAACCAATTAAATTATTGAGAACCTAGCTTTGTGTGGATGTGTTGTAATGTCTTTGGGTTTGTTTTGCTGTCATGAAAATATAGCTGTTGAGTTAATTATCAAGCCATCGCGTTGGCTAACAAGGTTAGCTCATGACTCATACCTGCAGAATAACATGCTTAGCTTTGCGCTAGCTTGCACAGTTTCACGTGTACGTACAGTTTTCTATGTTGTGATTGCACTATAATGCAGTCATGTGTTTATTCGTAGGAATACTCAGAGGACAGCAATTCAGAGCCAAATGTGGATCTGGAGAACCAGTACTACAACTCCAAAGCCTTGAAGGAGGACGATCCCAAAGCAGCACTCAGCAGTTTCCAGAAGGTGGAGTTGCACTCCATATAACCGATCGATAGTGTTTGTTTATCAAACTTTACTAAGTTGACTTGATTTATTTTGTGTTCAGGTATTGGAACTCGAGGGAGAAAAGGGTGAATGGGGATTCAAAGCACTTAAACAGATGATCAAGATCAACTTTAAACTGGTATGCTATGTACATGTACATTTTTCTTACATTATCCTCTTAGATGATAGTTATTTATGTTTTTTTTGTTTGTTTCTTAATTCGATAGACCAATTTCCCAGAGATGATGAACCGATACAAACAGCTCCTTACATACATTAGAAGTGCTGTCACCAGAAACTACTCAGAGAAGTCAATCAACTCAATTTTGGACTACATATCTACCTCCAAACAGGTCTGCAGTGAGGTACATTGTGCCTATGAGGCCTAATGTATGGATTGTTGTATTTTCTGATCTTCAATAACTTTATCAACAGATGGACTTGCTGCAGGAGTTCTATGAAACCACACTGGAGGCTCTGAAAGATGCAAAAAATGACAGATTATGGTTTAAAACAAACACAAAGGTATACAAAGATTCTTGTATTTAAGAAAGTTGTGCATGTTTTTTGCAATCTATCCTCTAAAATATTCTCCATTGTTTCATTTTATGCAGTTGGGGAAGCTTTACTTGGAGAGGGAAGAGTATGGAAAACTACAAAAGATTCTTAGACAACTCCACCAGTCATGTCAGGTAATCAATTTCATTATTTTCACTGATGTACATAAAATACATGCATGTATAAATAATATATGTATGTGTATATATGTATACATATGCATATACAGATTTTTCCCTATGTGACAGCATAGTTGATTCAAATGGAAAGGTTCTCCAACAATTTCTGGTCTAGCTGCACGCAGCAAAAACACTGAATCCTGCAGGATGATAAATCTTTGTGCACTTCAGAAGTTCATCAGTAACTAAAATGAACTATGTTGATGTATATAATATGCTAACATTAAACTTGTCTTTTGATTTTTATTTACTACAGACAGATGATGGGGAAGACGACTTAAAGAAAGGCACACAACTGCTGGAGATCTATGCTTTAGAAATCCAAATGTACACAGCACAAAAAAACAACAAGAAACTGAAAGCCTTGTACGAGCAGTCACTTCATATTAAATCTGCAATTCCCCACCCACTCATAATGGGAGTCATCAGAGGTACGGTGGTGTTGCACCTTAATTAACAGAGCAGTATTTTGTCTGAGCTGCGCCAGACATGTTGAATAATTTGTGCTTGTTCGGTTCTGGGCAGAGTGCGGAGGGAAAATGCATCTTAGAGAGGGTGAGTTTGAGAAAGCTCACACAGATTTCTTTGAGGCCTTTAAAAACTACGATGAGTCTGGAAGCCCAAGAAGAACGACATGCCTGAAGTACCTGGTGCTAGCAAACATGCTAATGAAGTCGGGAATAAACCCCTTTGACTCCCAAGAGGTATGGAAGCAGTTGTAACTATGCTAAATGTTAGCCCTCAGTAAATGTAAATCTGTTGTATTGAAAGCTGGTTTTATACTTAAATGGTGTCTGCTTTCGGTAGCAATAGAAATGTTTTCTTACACTGTGTGTAGGGTTAGGGTGTCGTGTTGTTTTTGTTCCATGTTAACGTTATAAACTCAGCGAGAAGCTCCAGAAATCCGAAACGCATGAGCTCAAAATGGACCAATGAGAAGCAAGTACTTTCATGTAACGCCGCTGCAAGTTGGGTAGAAGAGATGTGCGTCGAGCCTGCACAGATTTACACAGCATACAGCGGTGACGTCGTAACTGATCTGAAGCAGACACAGCAACAAGTATAAATCCAGTTTCAGAAAGCAACCTAGAGAGACCAGCTGGTTACAAGTTTTTAGAGCTTTTTGATGAAATGCAGCTCAAACGTATAGTCAGAATAATGTGATAAAAGTACAGCAGTAAGTAGTTGGCATTCGTTTGAAGTGTAAGTGAGTACACCCGGGCTTTTTGTGTAATTCCACCTGCAAACAAATTCAGAAAAATGCCAGAATCTGCAGATGCGCGGTTAAGTTTGGGGGATCAGGAGACGGACAGTGGACAGGCTTAAAATGTTGAATGTCCCTTTAAGATTCAGCAATTTAACAATTTGGGTGTTTTTTTTTCCCCAAAGGCCAAACCTTACAAAAATGACCCTGAGATCCTAGCAATGACCAACTTAGTAAGGTAAGTGCTTATTTATCCATAAATGTAAAATATAGCATCTGCTTCAAGGTGAGACAAGTATTTAAAGCCACTAGAAGATATGTTGAGAGTTCAAATGTAATGCAAATCTTTTAGCTATAAACAGTATGGATTTAAACTTCTTGAATAACTCTCTGATCCACTCAGTATGCTGGTGTCAGTAGTAGGTCTCATCTTTTTTAATGTCTTTGCATCTTGTTCTTGTTATTTCTGGACCTGAGACATGTCCAACAAAGCACCTGCCTGGTTTTCAAGCATGTTCACCATATTACAACAGAACAAGTGAAATTTTGGTCATTTATTTTAACATGCAAAGGCAATTTATTTGTTACAACACAGCTGTCAGACCATTATTCTGCTCTTTATGACACTTGATGTTCTGGGACATAATAAATCAGACTGTCTGGTAATAGTAGCATTGGAGTGCTTGTCTTAAAACAGGGGTGTCCGAGTTCGATCTCTGAAATTTTGCATGTAGTTACATCTTGTCACCACGTGTTTACTGTACACGAGAGATGGGGAACACTGGTCCTAGAGAACTGGACTTCTGCAGGTTTTATCCCTGATCCCGATTCAAATCTAATGGATTCAACAGCCTATTAAGATCTGCACAGCGATTCATTTATTTGCATCTAGTGTTTTGGAACGGGGAGACATGGAAAACGTTCAGGCTCAAGGCCAAGATTTGCCACCTCTGATACACACTTGTGCCATTAACACAATTGGAAACAATTCACTTCATTCAGTGGATGCATTGTTTAATCCTGTAACTTCCACATTAAGAAAAAGGTCAGAGAAAAATCTTTCTCTGTTTTTTTCTGTTTGTTTTGGACAAAAATATTTAGAATAAATGTTTTAGCAAAAGCTTCAGATGTAAGTTAATAACAATATGACAGTGAACTGATGGAAACAGTGTGAAAACAAACACTTAGTTTGGGTTTTACATACCAAAACAGAGTAGTGGAGATGGTTTAGGCAGGTTTATTTCCACAATTTGTTAAAGAAAATAGTTGTAATCACTGCAGATTTACCTCTACCAACCTTACCTCTATTCTGTTTTTAAATACATATTTGTCCAGTAACACTAATAGTGCCTATATTTATGAGCTGAAACAATTCCATATCCATAAAGTATTACTATAAATGACTTTTTCTTCCATGTTTGCACAAATACTATGCAATGTAATTACTCAGGATCTATGCATATAGTTTGGGGGTTTTATTACATAAACAAGAAACCAAGAATGCACACCCAAAACGATCCGAAGAATAGTGTTTGGAAGAAAATGGAATATTTAGGAACGTGTTTGATGGCAATCAGGGGGAGTTTTTGTGAGGATCACGAACGCACAATGAAAATGGTAAAACAACTGCGAATGTTTTCCCTTTCAGCGCCTACCAGAACAATGACATCACCGAGTTTGAGAAAATCTTGAAAACAAATCACAGTAACATAATGGACGACCCTTTTATTAGAGAGCACATAGAGGGTGAGTGCTGAATGTGACTTCAGTCATTTGCTTCTTTTGTCCTTTTAATTGACTGATTTATGTGCTGTTGTTTCAGAGCTCCTGCGAAACATTAGAACTCAAGTGCTTATCAAACTCATCAAACCTTACACAAGAATACACATCCCCTTTATTTCTAAGGTGAGTCTGGATGATCTCAAAATGTTGGAATATTTTCTCTTGTCTTGAATAATTATTAAATTAATGAACTTGATTTGTATGTTGATTATTAGAGGAATTATGTAAACATTAACTTAAGGATGCTGACAGTAATTTAGTCAGATCTGAAAAAAATTGTAATAAAAATACTTATTTCTCTGATCTTTTGGTACAATTGCTCTAATATGATTTTCTTTTGTATACATTCAAGCTTTTTACATTATAGATATTTGTTGTGGCATAAGCTCAAAGCTTTGTCTGCGATAAATATATAAAATGTACTTTCATCAATGATAAAACTTTAAAAATAATCATAAACCTTTGGATACACAAGAGCAACATTTATAGAAACTATTTTAGCTGTTCAAAAATTTTACTCTGAACTGTTTTTATTCAGATAAGTTAACATTTTATTGTAAGAACTTTCTTTGTTTTCACAGCAAAGAAAAAGCAAAAACCTTTGTGATGAAGAGCTTATCAGATTATTTGGTTTATCAATAGAATTAAAAATGAATGTGTGAAACTTGATAATAGATTTTTTTTATTTGCACTAAACTGCTTGTATTAACATTACAGTGTGTATTTGACTGGCCTACAGGTATATAAATAGTCATTTACTGTGAATTATGCAACGTGTTTCATTCTGTGCTGCTCTAAACGATATACGTCAGAAGTTGGCAAACATTTTTGTGTAACCATGAGTCACGTCTTTTTATTGTTGTGTTACAGGAGCTGAACATTGATGTATGTGATGTGGAAAGTTTGCTTGTGCAGTGCATCTTGGATAAGTATGTTTATCGTGCTTGCTGAGAAATTCAACAGCAGAATGTTTTCCTTCCTGTAATTAGTTGTAGTTCCTCATAGTTACCATCCATTGCCTGTAAAGAAGCATACCAGTATGGATTAAGTTTCATTCGTATCTTGTGCTTAATTGATCATATCTGCTATGTTGTCTTATTTAAATAACTGCAGATGTGTGATACAGAGAACTTCCTGTTTGGCTTCTATTTTCATACATATTTATTCTTTTAAAGTATTATGTAAATGTTTTCTGCAATATGATAATTAGATTGACCTGTAATGCCAGTGTAATGAAAAATGAAAAATTCTCTTTCACAGCACAATCCATGGACGAATCGACCAGGTGAACCAGCTACTAGAACTGGACTACCAGAAAAGAGGAGGAGCTCGCTACACAGCTTTAGACAAATGGACAAATCAGCTGAACTCCTTGAACCAAGCCATTGTTAGCAAGCTCACATGATGGCGTGTTAAATAAGAGACAAAGAAAGTGGCATGTTTGAATACATCCATAAAGTATGCTACTGTGCTTCTTCAAGTATACCTGGCCAAACAAGGTACACACCACAGCTTTTAAGAATGCATCAGTTTCAAGAAGACTCCGAGAATCCCGAGAACATGTTCAGAAGTTTCTTCTTTTCCGTTTTGTTTATTTTTCTCCCTTCTGTCCCAATGACAGGGAATCACTGGCACCTATTTTTGTCTGTCATGTTGATCTGCAAATTCTTCCATGTGCAGCAGACAAATTTTTCATTTGTTTAAAAAACGCTTTGAATACTTAAGTTGAAAAAAAATCCAAATGTGTATGAAAGCGTGTACACAGTATTTTAATGTATACTGTTGCCTGTTGGTAATAAACCTATTTCTCTCAGCACTAAAAGGACTGCTTTTTTACTAGTCATAATGTTTTACATGTGCTGTAAGCTAAACAAAGGGGCTAATGGGGGTCATTATCGATAATGATAGTAAAAAGAAGTTTGGGTTGTGTACCGTCATATCATCCTATTAAACTATATAAAAAAAAAACCTGTCCAGAAAGCAATTTGATGAGTTTATTTTATCACATTTTGTCGATCAGACATTAATTTAAAGCAATGCTTTTAATTTGACTTTTGATTCATATTTAGTCACAAGAAATAAGCACATAAATTCACAATAAGCAGATAATCTTTATCAGAAATCCTATTTTGTAACATTGTAAAAAATATTTAATTGTTAAAACTTGTACCCTTAAATGCTGATTCCAACTTCAAAATAAGACAATATATCTAGTTTACTCGATAGCTTTTATTTGTAGTCGAGTCTTTAAAATGATTGACAAATTTCTGCCCAAAAAAAGGCTTTGGGTGTGATATCCGAGAATTTGGGAAATTTAATCGAAGAAATGTTTTTAAATGGTTTAATAACCATTTTTTGGATCATTTGCATACACATTTCTGTGTATGCATTCCAGTCACTCCGCATCTTCTGGTCTTCGGCGGCTTCCGTTCCAGGTGACTCCCATTTCCTCACTGACAGCAGTTTTCTCTTCGCAAAAGCCAGTGCTAGAAGCTAGTCTGTGGTGATCGCAGCAGCTAGCTGACGCTGCAGCAACAGTTAACGGTGGCGTTCAGTTGGTGTGAGTCTCTCAAAGCCTTTAGTGATTATTATTGTTGACAATGAAGAAATTAAAAGGGCCTACATCCTGACGTCCACATTGTGGTCAATGACGATCTGTGGCGGCGTCGGTGACTGACATGGACGCTGGTGACATAAAGGTAGTTATTTGCAGTATTTTGTGTATATGCTAACGCTTTAGCATGTAGAAGAAGGGTAACGTTAGTTTATAACGTCGAGGCCAAAAACTAGGGTCTTTCCCGTTATTTATAAAGCAAACAGTCGTTCACTGTAAATATTAATAATGGCTATTTTTGAGTGATAAAATTACGTACTAGTGAATTTGTTCACACTAGGACCGCGATGGGATTTGGTGTTTGTCAGAGTGGAAAGCTAGTTAAGCATTTATCATATTATGCTAGTGAGCTAACACTAAAATGGCCTAAACGGCAACAAACGCTCGTTGAAGGTTCCCCACAGCACATTAAAATAGAATAAAGTGCATTTATGTTTGTTTTTGTTCAGTAAGATAATAAATATGCGTGACAATACTCCTCTGGGTTTAGTCCAGGCTTTGTAAAATATTAGCTTGGCTGTAAGCTAAAGCTAACCCCAACTAAACCCAGCTGTCATTTCTCTGCAAACGGTTGATTTTGTCAGCATGGCTAAAACAGACACTGTTTCTATCATATTTCTGTCATTTTATTCTATCTGTTCTGTGAAAACGGGACTTTTCGATCAGGGTTTCAGTCAAGAAGGAATGCATTCTTGAATGTTGTGTGGAGAGGCGGGGTTGTTTAGTGGACGGTCTGTAGAAGAATGTCTGGTTTTTCTGCATGTATGTCATTCCTTTGCTGCTTTCAGCTATGCTGAAAGTTTAGTTTGGTCCAGACTAGCAATACAACCCCCCACATTTTTATTTATTTATTTTTTTTTACAAATTTGCGGTGCCATAATGTTTACCTGTAGTACTAAGCAATGGTTTTCTCTATTTAAGGGTCCTAGTGGACTTCATCTGGAACTTTTGTAGTTCAGTGTTGTGACTATCAACCTAGTCTATTTCTAGAACACATTTTTATACAATATAGCACGACCAAAGTACTGCAATAAATGCAGTCATTTAAAGCCAAAACAAATGACGCCATCTGAATGGAAATCATGTCCATAGGTTAGTTTGATAACTACTAGTGCATTGACACTTGATGCAAATTTTGAAGAATGAAAATTCGTAATGGAAATTAAAATTGCCTAGTTTTTAAGTTGTAATGTTTTGTTCCCTTTCTGTTTTGTTATTAGTTTTTTAAATAATACTTCTAATTTTATGTTTTCTACAAAGCTCTTTAAATCACCCTGTCATTGAATTGTGCTATAAAATAAAGTGCCTTGCCAAATGGTGAGGACATCTTTATCTGGAAGATTAGGCTGTTCCAAAGTGTGTGTGTGTGTGTGTGTGTGTGTGTTTTTTTTTTCAAATATGATACAGATAAAACCTGGTCAGTCTTGAATGTCACTCTGAATCTCAGTCACTTAAACCTGGTGATCAAATAAGCTATAAAAGCTGCCTGGAGCATAAGGTAGCAACAGGCCTAACAGAGAACTTGGGGCAACACCATTTAAGTACTTAAGTAAGTAATCTACTTTATTTTATATTTAATCCTACTTTGAAGAGGTAGCCAATGTAACAATGCTGTGATGTGCATCAGTTAAAAGCTTTAAAAGATTAAATACTTCTGCTTTAGTGTCCACACACAGCCCATCCTGTTGCTGCACAGAACCAGGTACTGTCCAGTAATGTCTGTCTAAAACAAACAAAACAAATAAAAAAAAAAAAAGCAGCTGGTGTGAAAATAAATGCTTGCACAAACAGTTGCTTGTGAGATCAGTAGATCCTAGTCGATTCAGTTGAGCTCTGTCATCGCTTAAGGATGCACATCTGGGTCTGACCTCATTGTCTCTTTCACAATCACAGCTATTCTTAGTGTCACATTCACTAACACAGAGACACTAAAAACACACATGATTGAATTGACAGATGAATCTTCTGTCAAACTCTTGTCTTTCTATACATTTTTCAAATTGTTGAATTTTTCTGTTATCATCCAGAATTCAAGATTCACCTTAAACAAAAACAAGACATTTATGTTATGGCTTGATGGATAATTAGCTTATCCTGTGGCACTGTCCCTGTTTTATCCTCTCAAACCTAATCCTATAACAACACTCTATCAGCTACACTGTAACATTGTACAGACTGAGAACAGCTACAGCAGAAGTAAACCCGTAGCCATATCAGGCTGGGCTGGGAGTCTGCTATCACTCTGTTGGGGTTTGTCAGTTTCAGAAATCTCACTTTACAGCTGTGATTTGGTCCTTTTTAACTGAACAGGCAGAACAGGCTCGATCCATCTAGACTGGATGGGAGGAAATCCTAAGATCACCTTAGGGAAACTGAGAAAACCACTCACAAACAGAAGAAACGGGGGACAATAGCTGTCTGTATAAGATCAACTGGCTGATTCTCTATTCATATATCTCAACCAGCTTCAGAGTGAGAGGGTGCCTTTGTACGCTGAACCTTGTCACCTCCTCTCATCCTTTGCAAAATGGCAAATTAGAGTTAAACAAAAAAATGGAACATTGTTGTAAAGAAAGTGACACTCAAATGTATTCAGAGAACAATTGGAGGATTAAAAAGAAAATAAACAAAACACTTTTAAGGTAACATTCGTCTTTGTTTTCAAATTTGCTTGTTTTTGATTAAAGCAAAGATTAGATTAGGTTAGATTAGATTAGATTAAACTTTACTTGACTTGAAAACAATGGTTACTTGGTTTCAAATAAATAACTCCAGTACTCAGAATATACCCTCCTGATTTCCCATACTGGGTTTTGTCCACCAGATGCCATGCATTTCCTCACCAAATTCAACTGCAAGTCAGAGCAGCAGTTTTTTCCCCCTCCAACAATGCCAGAAAACAGATGACAAGCACAAAACCCCTTTTATGTAGGCAATCATTTATCAGGTACAGTACCAGTCAAAGTTTGGACAGTTTTTTATATATATGTAATGAGAGAATATGTCCAAACTTTGGCCTGGTAATGTAAAGACTACTTATTAGTTTGTATCAATGTCTATAAAATAAAACTGTAAAAATGCTTCTCTCTACATCCTCATTTTAAAAGGCACATTTGTTTGAAACATTTACGACCCGTTTAGAATGTAATGTATTAGACTAATGTAGTTGGTTAGCTAGCTTATTTTATTTCTAGCATTAAAGCTTCAAATTTGTCCAAAACTAATATTTTAATCTAAACTATACGGCTGAATCCATAGTCTGTTTATAGTAAGATTAACTCAGTTTGATCCCACTAAGACCACAGTACTGTAGGTTTTCAATTTGTCTTGGCTTCAACACAATGTACAAATTTAAATGTACAAATTAAATGAATCTGACAACCTAGGAAGTTCTGAACGACGATTCAATCTATTGGGTGTGTTGGAGCAGGAATACATTGAATACCTGCCAGACTGCAATCCTCACAGGATTGAATTGAGGAGCCCTTGGCAAGTGTTTGTCCTCTAGTCTTCTCACTGGGTTTGAGAGGATTGATCAACACAGCATATGAAACTTTAAATGTGTGCTCAGGACTACATTTAAAGAATTTGTATTTGTTTATTTAATAATAATAATAATTAATAATAATAATATCTTTTAGCATATATTTACTATTTAAACAGTTTTAGAAAGGCTCCCCAAGACAAAAGATTAGTCCAAACCTAATACATTTTCTTCCCTCCTCATCTCTGTTTTCCAGGTTTCATTTACATGAGAAACTGACTTTCAGACATGTTTTGACCACTTTTGCTACCTGTTGAGTTGAGACTCTAAAGGTTGCATGTCATGGTAGATTTAAGATAAAACATATTTGAACTAAAGGATGTGTAATTTAATGTTGTTAAAGTCTTATCTCATGTTTTATTGTTGGTTGTGTGTGTGCTAAAGCCTGTAAACTAACTGGGAAAAAGGAGGAAGAGGTGTTTTCAGTTGTGATTATCTTTTTAAACTTATTAGCTTGGACCGTCTTCTTGAAGGCTGTACAGCGCTCTTATTTCAGATGTTCTCTGAGCCCACTTGGGTGCAGTTTGTTTTACACAACAGCACCGATTGCAGGGTTTTACAAATGTATGTGAAAAAGTTGCTCAGAGTCGGATGGTAACTGTCTACACATTGTTTCTGTGCAGGATGTGAAGCTTTCACCTGAAGTGGAACCATTCATCCCTCAGAGGAAAGGTCTCGAAGGATCCCTTGTCAGCATGAGTCTCTCTGGTGAGGCAGGTAGTGGAGGAGGGGGTGGAGGAATTGGAGGAGGCAATGGAGGGATGGAAAGCACACCCATACCCAGCTACCTCATCACTTGCTACCCTTTTGTCCAGGAAAATCAACCCAACAGGTACTCTTACTGCCACAGTGAGGGGGACATTTAGCAGTGACTTAAATCCTAAAGGCACAAGCCTGTAAATGGAGTTTGGCAGCTTTTTAACTGTCCAAGAATGATCAAGTTTTTCCAAGAGTGACACCTTTTTTTCTATTATCAAAGAAACTCTTATTTGATTTATGGTAAGAGGCCATTGTGTCTCCGATGCACTTCACAGAAAAGATTATGATCAGATTCTCTTAACATTAAAATGAGTCTGAACTATTCAGAAAGTTTCCCGGTTTTTGAGTTTCCTTGGAACCATAGACTACTGTGTTTCCAGTGGCTCTTTCTTTGTCCACAGTGATCTGTTGTATCCTGCATACATCCGCTTCTTTGTTTCCTTCTCTGCAATTTGAATGCAAGGAAATGCCCACTATAGTGAGCTGACTGTAAAAATGTCAGATGGATTCTTATCAGCATTTGTACATACTATATACATAGCCCTAACCAACCAAGCATCACTGCTGCATCACATCTGTTAATCTATCTTGCTCTAAATAATTTGAATATTATTTTACTGGATTACTGCTTATCTGACCAATACTAGTTTTTAGTTATACAAAAATAAAACATTTAAAGAGTTGAACTAGTGCATGTAACATAACAGACTGCCTTAATCGTCTTGTTTCTGAACGTAGATGCACATCTTTCCTAAGTTGGTCTACTTTTGGTTAACAGCTGAATACTTCAGTATAAAGTGTACATAAGTACCATCTCAATTTTTCTTTATTAGAATAAATAAACCTGAGAATAATCTGAGATGTTGCTTTTCCTCTTCTCCATAGGCAACATCCAATGTACAATGGAGGGGAGCTGCGCTGGCAGCAGCCTAACCCCAACCCTGGTGGTCCATACCTGGCTTACCCCATCCTGTCTTCCCCACAACCTCCTGTCTCTAATGACTACACTTACTACCAGATCATGCCTGCTCCCTGCCCACCTGTGATGGGCTTTTACCAACCTTTCCATGGCACCTATCCAGGACCAGTGCAAGCTGGAGTGGTCAATCCTGTCTCGACAGATGTTGGTGAAAGGCCTGTGCCAATAGGGCCTACATATGGAATGGCAAGTCAAAGGGGAAGAGGCATGGTCAGAACTAATGTTCACCCAAAGGTACAGAAGATCATAATGATACCTTTATTAAAAAAGAAATGAAGAAAGGAACTATCTAATTTTAGATCAGTTGTGTAAGGATGCCCTTTCCTGTTGTTTTTCCGGTAGCAATATCTGGGTGTGTGTCAGCCTTCAAGAGGTCGTCGACCTCCAACCAGAAACGTAGCTGTGCAGAAGGAGGTGTGCACCTTAGGTCCTGATGGTAGGACTAAGACCGTCATGTTGGTAGATGCTGCACAGCAGACTGGTAAGTATCAATGAATTATATTTAAAATGTATTTGAGTCTTGACTTGCAGGTTATGAACAACCTAAAATAACTCTTATCAAAAGAACAAATGCTTGTACTTTTTTGCTTGTTGGAAACTTTATCCTAAATGACAATTATGCATAATGATCTCCATTCAAATGCGACTGAAAGAACGCTTAAGCTAACTTTGTAAAGAATCCCTGCTTTGCTTTATCACAAGATAAAGCAAAGCAGTTCCTGTCAGTGAGGAAGGAGAACACAATGTCACTAAGAGCAGTGTCTGGTCTTGCAAGTTGATGTTACTTCTGCTTGTTCTTAACTTTATGAAAAAACTAGAATGCAGAGATTCCAGTTGGAGAGGTTAACATGTGTGCAGCTCATGACGATGATGGTATCTCTGTCTTGGGGAAACTTTAGTGTGTAAAAATAGTTTGGCTTCTCATTGGTTTTTCTCACGTTGCATCATAAATGTCACAGTTTGCATAAACAAAGCTGTTCCTAGTTTGTTGTTCTGTAAGTGAAAATTAATCTATCAGTAGATAAGAGTTGTTAATTTTTTTTAAACAATAACCCTTGCAGTTTAGGTTTTTTTTTTTTTTTTTGGTCTAAATGTTAATTTCTATCATGTTTTCAGATTTCCCAGGTGAAGCATCAGGGCGGTGTGCCGCTGAGCGGGTTAGTCCACTGCTGTGGAAAAACCGAACAAAGAGAAGACGGGCTTCCCATCCAGCTGAAAGCTACAATGAACAGGGTGCCAGTGAGGCAGACATAGACAGCGATAGTGGATATTGTAGTCCTAAACACAACCAGGTGGCTGGAGTGACACAACGAGCACCAGAAAACACAGCAACACCAATGGTATGTTGGGTTTTTATCAGCACTTTCATAAGACTTAACACAAAACAAATCTAGTATAGAAGAAATACTTTAAAATTTAGGCCAGAATGTGATTCCCACACTGGAAAACCTACATGGCACATTCCAGTTTAATGCATTTGGAAATATGTCTACAGCATAGTGGCTTTTATAATAAAGCATTACTGATGGCTGTGGTGCTTTCCTGGCACCCAGTCTGCTGTTGTACTGTGACACAGAAGATTAACCCCAGTGTGCCGCCAATAAACTCACACAGACCTTATTAATCATTGAATGTGCAGGTATTTTAAAAACTTAAAAAGGTATATAAAAATAAAACAAGACTCATGGATCAAACCAACCTCATGGGCAAGTGGACTAGGAGGTTAGCATTGCTGTTATAGAAAACAAAGTTCCACCAAGATGAATTTGCCAGTCATCACACTCTGGTTTTTTATTTTCCATCTATCAATATATATACATATATTGTAGCATGTATTTTATTTATTTTTGGTTAAGTGAAAATATTTCTCTACTAGTAAACAGCCAAAATTAATATAATTTGAAAAATCAAATGCCCTGTAGTAGCAAAATAAAACTGCATTAAATGTCAGTTTGGTTCTCTGATACTAAAGTATTACAGTGTAATATTTTTTAAACCTGTTGAGTCCAAACCTAATCCTATAACAACACTCCAAAAGTAGGAGTAATGTCTGAAATAAGCTCACCAATCGATGATTTAATATACATTGTCAAATTTAATCTGTTGCAGTGACTTCTTATGATTCTACCTGTAACGTTTTAGAGGAAATTCAAATTTCCAAAGATCCTTCAAAGAGAAATAAAATATCCTGCAACAAGAGAATAAATACATTTAAAGTCTGCCATCCTCACAAACTTGTATTTATGTTCCCTTCATTTGTTATGGGAATTATGGAAAATACCAATTTGGACATGAACACCCCCTTTGTCTTAATCTCCAATGGAGAACGTAAAGATGATTTCGATACTTGAATTGCTGAGATGAGGTCAGATTTGACATTTGAAAATGGTGGAGAGCAGTGAAGAAATTGTTGATTGCAAGAAATGTGCAGGCTAATGTTTTTACTCGTATTAGCTCACTGTTTAATTATGTAGCATAATGTTACACCAGCCATGCTAACGGCAGTAACATTAGCCCTATTCTGTTCTTAAAATTAGGATACTATATGATTCTTAATCCATACAAAATGCTGCACATTTATCGTTTGAGTTTTGATGCATCTTGTTCTTGATGTAACAGATGACAGGACTGTTTTACCCATGTAGCAGCTTATCATAAAGTTTCTGTCTGCCATGTTTTTTTTATTATACTACGACCACAACAGCAATTGAACATAACAACTTGTAATTTCCTATTTACAAGTGGAAAATATCTTTCCTCAGCACATGAAGGCAGCATTACTCCACTACACTGGACCTCAATTAGCTCCATTTGAGGTTTTATGGTGTGCTTTCCACATCAGCTTTTTTACTAAACTAAACAGTTAACTAAACAGTTAAAATGTATTTATTTATTTGGCTACAAAATTCTCAAGTTGTCATATTAAGTCGGCCAGAGGTTTGTCAAGTCATTCGGTATATTGCCTGGGAACGGTGGGGGAGACTTCCTCTTTGGTAGTTTGGCAGGAAGGAAAATGGCTCTTTCTTGCTGCATCTGCTTCTCATACATGTGCAGCTTTGTTTTAAAAATCCTAACTACAAGCATTTAAGTCAGTGATAATGACCCAACGCCTAGACTGCAGGTTGAGCGCGTTGAGGTGTCTTGTGATGTAAAATAAGTCTTGTCAGCTTTTTACTTTCTCCTCACACAGCTCTAAATATGTTTTCCAGTATCTTCTCCAGGTTTAGCTTCGCACATCTGTGTGGTGACAAATCACCATATTCTGAACTTAACTCCAGTGATCTAAACCTTTCGGCTCTCATACAGTTAACTGCTCATGTGATAGTAGTCCCATGTTATAAACTTTACCACACAACCATTCTTGGTGAATGATGCAGCGATAAATCGTCAACTTATCTTTTACATTTTCCTCCTGAATCTTCCCCAGGATCCCTCCCACCAGTTCACTCTCATGAGTGCATTTTGATGGTCAGTCCAGCAAATTTGTCCCAAGGCAAGCCAAATTTATTCATATAGTGATACCTCTTTAAAGAGGTCTGTCCCCGTAGTTGTCATTTGAACAACTTTTTTACAATGTACAGGACTGAGTCGACTAAAAATTCATATCTGGGTCGTCTGCATGGTATACCATTACCAGTGTAGTAGTACAGCAAGCATTTAAACGCAAATGGAACTTTTCTTATTTTTTAATGCAAATAAATAGGTATGTTGGAGCCTGTCTTAAAGCGTTTTAAGTGAGACGTTGCTGTTGAGGCAAAACTCAAATGTAGGAGAAGTAGGAAAACGACAAATCACGTTGCAGTAAAGTACAGAAATATTTCAGGTTCAAACAGAATCACCAAGGCGAGTCGCTGAACACTGATCCGCCACAGTGAAACGATGCTGCAGTGTGTCTTGCAAAAACAAGACAACACTTTAAACTTGTCCAAACATTTACAGGACAATCACACCGTCGTTGTGGATCTTTAGTCGGGACCGATAGGTGATGTTGCTCACAGGATGTGTTATGTGGAAGAAAAAAAGCACAAAGCTTCGCACAGCTCGGAGCGAAAACATGTCCATGGTTAAGTAACTGGCTGCCAAACACATCTGAGATAATTACTGGATTTTAAGAAATAGTTTAAAAGTTGTATTACATTTTAAATTGTCCTGATAT
>JBAMHX010000001.1:8546038-8558403 GCA_037177515.1 Pseudomugil tenellus
TATATATATGTATATATGTATATATGTATATATGTATATATGTATATATGTATATATATGTATATATGTATATATGTATATGATTATATGTGTGTGTATATATATATATGTGTATGTGTGTGTGTGTGATTAATATATGGATATATGGAATAATATGGATTATTTTATATATATATTTTTCTAGTTATGTCCAAATAATGTTTCATGTATAGTTTCAAAACAAACCTTGTGAGCAATGGGTTAAAGAAATGGCATTTAAATGAAAATACTGTACTTCCTTCTAGACGGGGAAAATGTAGACACTCGTTATCTTGGCTAGGAACCTGAAAAAAGTAAAAACCGACATACAGCCACCTGAGGAGAAGTTTTTCCAGGTTACTTAACATAATCATTTTAATTTGAATGCCATTGGTTTGTTTTACTGGCTTTTGCTGTTCAATGGATCGAACATTTCAATTCCCATGCCAGTTATATATTTTATTCATTTGTCTGTTTTCAAACATTAACGGAACATTAATGGAAACATTAACAATAGTTGGATTTACCTTGTAACAAAACGTATAAAAACGTAAAATGTTGTATTGAAACAGAAATTTGGTATAGTGACAAGCCTACTGGTAGTGCCCAAAAGCACCAGTACTCTCATCCGTAGTAAGGAAGTAAGAAATGAATTGATCTTTGGAGATCAGTGACATGCTGACCTGCACAGTCAGCAACAGTGTTTTGGCCTCAGGCTCATATTTAAAAACATTTGCTTTTTTTCTGCAAGCTTTGATCATGTCGTGTTTGTTTTTCTTTTACACTCTTCTTCCTGGGAAAATTCTGCTGCCTTGTTTTGTGATTTGGCGTTTGAGAACATAGCCAGCTTTAACACCAGACTTCTTCTTAGTTGTGCCTTTTGGATCAGTGTTTAACATCAAAACATTTGTGTCTGAAATGCTTCATTTTAAGGTTTAAATTTTTATTACTTCACTACAGCTGTTTCTGAAAAGACACATAGCGTTTCCCTTTTACATCTGCTAACCTTTCAGCTTTTTCATTGATCACACAACTTGCACGTTTGAAAATCTCAACACCTCTGAAAACGTTTCTTGCAATCTACATTTTTTTCTATCTCAAGATAAACAGTGTCTTTGTGACCACTCCTAAAATATTTACAAATCAATCTTACTCACGAAAATGACCAGTTCATCCTTTAAATGAGTTTTTAAAAAAGTAGTTTGGTAGGGAAGGTAGCTTCAGCAGCTATGAAGCACAACAAAGCTGAGAGACTTTCCGCTTGCAAGTTGTATAAAGACGGATTCACACCAGCCTTTATGATCCGAATTCCAGTCCATTTGATCAAAGTCCACTAAGCTTGGGGTAATATGAATATGAAGGAGACTTCAACTTGGATAAATCTTGTAGAATAATATGCTTAATTTTGTATTGACACTCATTCACTCTGATTTTAGCTTATGAGTTATTAGGATGTGTTCAGACACAGCTTTCAGTGAATGGTTTAAAGTGACATAATACACAGCATGAAAAGGTACTACAGATATAAACATAACCCCTTGTAATATAAACCAGTCATTTAATTTTGGTTTGGCTTTTTTTTTTTCAAAATGTCAATTATAGTCAAACTAATTAGCTGTTTTTTTTCCAAAGTAGGGAATGGATTTGAGCAGATTGCGTAAGAGCAGTACATTTTGAATCAATCCCTAAACACCTGTATCTCTGTACTTTGTCAATAATTCAATTTAAGAAACTGTATAGATAATGTTTAATGATCTTGAATAAGTTAAAATATCTGACCCACCAGGGCGACCGTGTCATGTAGGTTTAACATTGCTTGTGTTGTACAGAAATATCTCAGATTCTCTTTTTTACTTTTTCATGTTTTCTGTGTTTTGTGCAGGGAGTTGAGACAGGTGTAATGACAGGTAAGCTTAATACGTCATATCTATCACATCTTTCTATTACAAAATAAAGAAAAAAATATTTTTCTTAAAACAAGTCTTTGTTTCTTTTATAGGTAACTGGGTAAATGTAGCGTCTCAGGCTACAGCAAAATCCTGGGGCGACAAAAATGGACAGTTTCACAGAGCGGATCAGAAGAAGCATCCTGAACAAAGAAACTTCTCACAGGTACCGGTGCTGCGCTGGACAATGGATAAATAGAAATGGTGTTTTCTTTTTTTATGTTGTGAAAGATTTCTTCAAATATTAATGCGTATATGGGTCTGAATCTGCTATTCCATCATTCATGAGTACAGGATTGGGCTATTTTCAGATGCCTTAATTATCTCGCAAGTTGCCATGACAGCTCTGGCTTCTGGCTATTGTCCTCTCACAAGACAAGTCAGCTCATGAACATGCAGGGATAAAAGACTAATTTACCGGATGCATCTTTCCATTAGGATTTCCACAGTAGTTATCCGGCTCGTATGCCAACCAACCAGTCTGAGCAAAGGCTACAGCCAGCACCTGTCGCCAGCAGTGATCTCACTCCTGAGCCCCTCTACTTTGAGGTGAGAGAAGATGTGTATTTTTGAGTTTCACTGTGTTGAGTTCCCGATCCAGTACTGTTAAAATCTCAGTCACTGTGCACCTGTATGTTTGCTAGGATGAAGATGAGTTCCCAGATGTTGGTACTGGAGGGTGTGTTCAACGCAGCAATAAACCAGAAACCGCACCTACACAGACACAGCCAAAACTGCCTAAAAATCTGGTAAGGAAAACGGTTTGAGGTGCCGGTTTCAAGTACATTTTTATATTTATATATTTTCTCATTTGAGATAACTTGATAGGTTTTTAGATCCACAAGCAATCCATAAATCTGTATACATTTCAATACAAATGTTTTAATTCAACTAATTAAAATGATCTTGTGCTTATTTCAAACACCAAATTTGGTACATTTCAGCTGGATAACCTACCAGAAAACTCCCCAATCAACATTGTTCAGACACCTATTCCCATTACTACCTCTGTTCCTAAGAGGGCCAAAAGCCAGAGAAAGAAGGCATTGGCTGCTGCTTTGGCCACTGCACAGGAGTACTCTGAAATCAGCATGGAACAGAAGAAACTGCAGGTATAGACACATCTCACCAAACTGATTGTGTTTGGCTGCTTTTTGATGATTAATCTTGCTCCGTCTTCTATGTTCTTGCTTTTCAGGAAGCGTTCACTAAAGCAGCAGGGAAGAAGAGTAAAACCTCCGTTGAACTGGATCTGGGAGACATGCTGGCAGCTTTGGAAAAGCAGCAGCAGGCTATGAAGGCCAGGCAACTCACCAATACCAAACCGCTGTCTTTCACAGGTATTCACAATCTCAGTGATGGCTTTTAAAATGTTTGATTCAAGCATCAAAAATGTAATTTAGCCCATTATTTTTATTTGATATGACCACACAGATACTGTGTATTAATAATGTGTTTCTTTCAAGTGGGAACGACCACTCCCTTCCACAGCTCGGGCTCCACCGGCGTGCCGCCCACGTTGAGGGGTCATCAGCAGTCACACTCCACCACAAATAATGCTCTAGATTCAACCGCACCCCGTATCAAAAGGGGGAAAGAAAGAGAGATCCCCAAAGTCAAACGGCCAACAGCCCTTAAAAAGGTTTGTGATATAAAGTTCATCATTTACTGCCATCATTTCCCCCCTTTAAGTAATAAAGGGGGGAAATAAAGTGTGCTAAGTGTCGTAATGACATAATTTATTTTCTGTATTTCTTAGATCATTTTAAAAGAACGAGAAGGGAAGAAAGGAAAGCCTTGTGTAGAACAAGGGTCCCTGGGCCATGAAGAGCAAGGCGATGAGTGTCTACATTTAAGTGATGATCTTGCTCGTGAGCCTGCCTCTCAGGAAGGTAAACGACACGTCTTGGCTGCAAACATTTAATTTTTTTTACATATTATTTTTCACCAGTGACACAGTCTCTGTTTTTTCCTCAGAAAATGGCCTGAGTGTGCCCAGTGACGCATCCCTTTCCCCAGCCAGTCAGAACTCTCCGTACAGCATCACCCCAGTGTCCCAGGGTTCTCCTGCCAGCTCGGGTATTGGCAGTCCCATGGCTTCAAATGCCATCACTAAGATCCACAGCAGACGTTTCAGAGAGTAAGTACTCACTCTTACTGCGCATAAGCCTTGTTGGAGGAAGCCCTGGCAACCAGCATATTTTCCAAGAATGTAATATGTGTCAAAAATGGTCAGTACAGCAAATATTTGTCCCACTCAAGCATGTAGCGTTGGCTCTGAGAAGCTTCCTCTGAGAGTTAACGGATGGTTTTAAGGGTATTATCGTACAAAGAAGAATTGAAAGTATAGCACACTGTCCTTTCTCAGCAAAAATGTATGCCAGGCCTGACAAACACTGCTTTGTCCATCGGTGCCCTCTGCTGAAGGCCCATTGTCCCTGCCCACCCTTCTCTAACATATTTTGCATTTAAAGCCTCCAAAAGGCTTTTGTAGCCAAGCTCCTCCTCTTAGCTTTGACCGTGAAGACACTCATTCCTCACACACCACCATCTTGACTCTCTGATTGATGCTACAAACCCCAAAGCTGTTAAATAAATCCAACTTTTTTTTTTCCCCCTGCAGGAAATTTTTAATACAAACTTATTTTCACAGTTGTCAAAATGATCAGACTTTTGTTTTAGAAACTAATTCTGGAAGTCGTATTTTTTTTTTTTTTTTTTTTTAAGAGATTTAGATGCATCACAAGCGCCAATTAAAATGATTGTCACTAACATACATAATGTTTGTTTGTTTCTTTTGCAGATACTGTAACCAAGTGCTGAGCAAGGAAATTGACGAGCGAGTTACGCTTCTGCTACAGGAGCTGGTTCGCTTCCAGGAGCGAGTCTACCAGAAGGATCCTACAAAGGCTAAATCCAAACGCCGCCTGGTCATGGGTCTCAGAGAAGTGACCAAGCACATGAAGTTACATAAGATTAAGTGTGTCATCATTTCTCCCAACTGTGAGAAGATTCAGGCCAAAGGTAAATTTAGCAGTAAATGATCGTTATATAATAAAAATAATAAAAAATAAGGTCAAGATCCTGCTTTTATATGTTACAATTATCTCCCTAATCTGCAGCTTTGTACAGAACATTTTATTGCTCATTTAGCTGTCTTGCGTCTACATAGCTAGAATACAAACAAGTAGAAACTATTAATACTAGATGCTGATTTATCTTAGTCTTGCATAGAAATGACCAAAATAACATTGTTTTGTGTTTTTATTGTATCCCCGAAAAGAGTTTCAGGGATATTATGATTTCTCCGCCACAGATCCTTCGTGTTAATGCAATAACTTGAAAAATATTCAATGTAGAGTTTTCATGTTTTGCATATGCATTGATATCATACAGAAGATGAACTGATTCCATTTTGAACCATTTATTATTTTTTAGTTTGGCCACCAGGGGGCGTTTAAACCTGAAGTGTTTTGGGTTTTATCTCTGAAACTATTCATCCAATTCACCTCAAATCAAGTGCAAACAAAAGGTCATGACCTGAAGATGTGTCACATAATGATATTATACCTGAATGTTTCTAAATTTGTCTATGTATTCGAGGATTGTGGAAATTGAAGATTGGGGGTGTTTGGGTATATACCCCTAGCAGTCACCTCCAACAGCATCATTTCTGGTTAATCTGACCACAAATGATGCTCTGTTTGGAAATTCCTAATTTTATTTCATTTTAATATACTTGAGTCAAACTTTTTCTATTATGTTGCAGGTGGTTTAGATGAAGCTTTATATAATGTGATTGCCATGGCCAGGGAGCAGGAGATCCCGTTTGTTTTTGCGCTGGGCAGAAAAGCTCTTGGACGTTGCGTCAACAAGTTGGTGCCTGTTAGCGTTGTGGGCATTTTCAACTATTCTGGAGCAGAGGTAAGGCACTCAACCAAATGCAGTAAGTTACTGCTTAAAATGGGGAAGGCTGTGCTAACTGTCTTTTTTTTCTACCTCAGGGACTCTTCAACAGATTAGTGTCTCTGACAGAAGAGGCAAGGAAGGCCTACAAGGACATGGTGTCTGCTATGGAGCAGGAACAGGCAGAGGAGGCTCTGAAAAATGACAAGAAAGTCCCGCATCACATGGGCCATTCCCGCAACCACTCTGCTGCTTCAGCTATCTCCTTTTGCTCTATCTTCTCTGAGCCCATCTCAGAAGTCAATGAAAAGGAGTATGGTGAGCTAATTTGTCATTTTTAGCGTTCTGCTTCATAAATGTATCCATTTAGTTTCACACGTGCACAGTAGTGGATGTAATTTACTGTATGCTTGTAGAAACATGCAAGACGCTGCAAATACTGAAATGTCTTTGTGCTTTTTCTCCAGAGACTAATTGGCGGAGTATGATGGAGTCTTCAGATGCTCCAGAGCCTGTCGAGCCCGAGCCCAGTCGCCCTGCGCCTTCCACAGCCCCCCAGAGAGACAGCGAGACGCCGGTAGCCAATGCTAACGGCATCCCACCCGGCTCCACCGCTCCCCAGCCCAGAGCCGGGCCTCTGACGCAGAGCTCCAGTGACAAGGACGAGGTCAGAGTTGATGACAGACTGGAACTAGCGTCTCAACAGAGTACAGAGACGGGTTCATTGGATGGGAGCTGCAGAGGGCCGCTCACCTCCTCAATCACCTCCACGACTTCCACCTTGGTCCCCGGGATGTTGGAAGAAGCTGAGGAGGAGGAGGAAGAGGAGGAAGACTACACACCTGAACCTATTTCTGTAGAGGTGCCTACTTTGAGCAGCCGCATTGAGTCTTGGGTGTCTAAGACTTTGGAAAACTTGCACCTGGGAAAAAGCCAGGAAAGTACAGAGGAAGAAGAGGATGAAGAGGACAAGGGGCAGACTGATGAAGATGAGGAGGAACTAGATTCAGCAGAAATCACAGAGATGACAAATGAGGACAAGGATCAAGTGGAGGCAAAGAAGATAACCGGTTAAAGCTCCTCCTGCATCTGTTCTCACTGATTCATTCCGCATCTTCTCCTGTGTCTCTAACCCCTGACGCCAGGCATTATCTCAGGTATACAACCAGCTGAACAACACTCACACGCACTGCAGACAACCCGACCAACTTACAGACTCATGGGGTCGCCAGCCAAACATCTAACGCGGTTTAACCATCGCTTAAATATCACTACAAAGAGGAGGTTGGCCTCACGTTTTCGCCCGCAACCTGCAACACTTGAATCCAGAGGGAAGCTTTTGATTTTTCCTCCTCCTAAGCTGAACTCTTTCAGTGATGTTTGTGGGAGCAAGTGAGCAAGTTGGATCTGCTGTCTGTAGCTCACTGAGGGAGTTTAAAACCTTTCATTCGAAGCTCTGAAGTTTTACAGCTCTGCTATTATTTGTGTAATTTGCATTTATTTTGCTGTTCACTGGCTTTATCATTGTAAATATGTTTGTCACCTTGCTACACGAGGAAGGGGAACTGCTCTTCTTCATAACTGCTAGTTTTCATCACGTTATTAAAGTGTCAGGGGTTCTGTCTTTGTACCAAAACCACTCCCGCCCATCAGTCTTTTTTTTTTTTTATTTATTTTTTTAGACTAAATGAGTGTCTTCATTCTGTGTTTAGATGACTCAAATGACTTTAACTTCTAAGAAGCAAAACAATTAAGCATTGTGAATATAACCTTGTCTAAATGGCTCTACTACAATACGTAATGGTTTGTCGTATTGATCTTGCCAAGTGTGAAACTGTTTGAGGTTGGTTTTCCTTCAGTGGAATAGTCATGAGTCTCAGATGCTGTTTGTTTCACAAATGAAGGAAAAATTTGTCCTCCGTTCTTGTCAGTGTTTCCTCTCCAGTGATGCGGAGAAGGCTTTCAAACTGCATTTTCAAGAGTCTAGACACCTTTTTCACTTAAATTCACATCTTATTTGCATCTACAAACACCTTTCGCAAACATTTTGGTAAAAAAGACTTAATACCTTCTGATGTAAGAAATGTTGTTTACAGCATTAGGAATTGGGTTGCGAGAGAATAAACAGGTGTTTACTGTTCTTCATAAAGTTTAACAATTCCCCAAAAGTAATTTGTGCTTCTTTATAAGTGATGTGAATCACTGTTAATCTGTAAAACTTTTCTAAGTGGACTTTTTAAGGCATTTAGCTACAAACCAGCATAGCAACGGAAGTCCCCTCGACACGCGGTTACCACTGTCGCATAGTTTTGTAAATACAACTGTATAAAAGAGATTTTGGTTTTGCATTGTGTTAAAATGCAATCATCCTGTTCCTGAAGCCATTTAATAATTTTTAACATTTTAAAAATTAGAATCCAAGTCGACAGTGAATCACAGTGAGATTTCAGCCTGTAGGTGGTGATGCAGTGAGTAAATGCAGTATGCTGGGCCATCTGCAATGTGAAGCCCTGACGTGGGAGATGTCTGCCTGCCGATATTTGGAAACTATCAAAAGTATTTCTAGTATGATTAAAGGTACGCTCTGTGTGTGTGTGTGTGCGTGTGTGTGTGCTTTTGTTGCTATGACTTCCATCAAAGTGTTTGAAATATGTTATTTGACAAAAAAGTGTGTTTTTTGCACTATGTATATATATTTCTGGTAAAGGTCTTGTAACTAATGTGAACCCAAAAAAAGAAACGGTCTAATGAAGTACTATTATTTTAAGTGTGTCCTTTGTCTTTATATGGGTATTTAAGATGGTCTCCCTCTGACTGTACATCACTAGCAACATTGTTGAGGGCAGTTTCTCATAGTCATGTTATCACTCTTAACCTATATGGACTGATGAATAACATCATTAAAATGTTGTTTAAGTAAATCATCTGAACGTTTCCTTTGCTTACTTTCCCCACGTACATAAACAAACTATGCTTTGTTAACCCCCTAAAAGAACAATTCCAAATGTCACCAGCTAGCATTATAATTATCTGTTTTGGAACCAACCAATCTCATACTTTTGCATCATCGTGTACATATCCAGCCTTACCTGCACACAGATGTGCATGTTTTCCACACAGCTGTGCGGATCTCCTCAGTGCATCTACAATGGATTTGGGGCCCAGAAGAGTTTTGCATTAACCATCGTCAAAGATGTTTTCTGATTTATTTTTCTTTTTAAACTTCAGAGTAACTTGTGACTTTTCAATGGCCAAAAGTTACAAATGATTTTCTTGGTACAATAACAGTACGTTTTTTTAAAAATGTAATTTCATATTAAAATTTGATATTCTATTAAATAGTGAAACTAGAGCTGCATTAAAATGAAAGAATTAGCCAAATTGATCATTTGATTATCAGAAGGAATTATTGTCACAGACATTGACAGTATAAAGACCAGGGTTACCAGTTCACTTACTGGCCATTCAGGGGAGACAAAGCTCTTTATTCACTCACACTGAAGACTTATTTCTTTATAGGCAGATCTAAGTTTAAATTATTTATTTTTTACAGGATGCAGTAAACAAAACATTCAAATTTAACTTCTTTTTTGGTTTTAGTAAAAAATCTGAGGTCTTAAAGTGATCTTTACTAGATCACTGCAAGTGAAATGGTACTATAATCTGCATACTTTTTTAAAAATATTTTCTGCTGATGCACTGATTTCTCAGCTGTTCCATTCATGAACCTCATGATGTGTCTTCTATGTGGTAACAATTTGATCAGCAATCTTTTATTGATTTTATTGCAATAATTTAATTAAAACATCTTTAAAATTTTTAAAAGAAGGATCATCTTTTAATCTGTAATGAATATCACATGTAAAACAGTGATTGGCGCCTGGGATGTTGCTCTGATCGGAATCTCGCGGAAATGCAAATGTTTTGCTTCATCTCCTTCCTCTTTTGTTCATGCTGGTCATAAGAATAATACATTCATCAGGTACACTGGAATGTTTTTTCTTCTTTTTTTCACATACTCCAAGTGAGTTTGAGCAGTTTTAGAAATTTAAATGATAAATTCCTATATTTTTTTTCTCAAATTGGGTGAAAACATTTCAGCGAAGAAAGTCAGTGTAATAATTAATTCATACCATATTAGCGTCTAAGGAGCAAGTAATGTTATAGGAGAGGGATAAAGCACTCTAGCACTCTGTTGGCTCTGCTTCACTGAATAACTGTAGGTGCGTATATGTGTGTAGAGCATGAGTCACCCTGCCTGCCTGTGATTGGTTGTTAGTTTGTGGGTAAGGGAGGGGTAACGGTGCCTTAGGGGCCGTCTGTCAATCTCCCTGTTCCATTCACACATTCATCTGCATGCACTGTCATAGAAAGACAAGGGGAAGTGAGCCAGAGCCTCTCATTCATAAAAAGGAGAAAGTTCATTCATAAAAGCTGCACATTTCTGCGACGCCTCAGAGAGAAACAGACAGAGGGGAGAAAAGTTGAGGGGAAGCAGAGCTGGAAGCCGGCAAACTGACTGAGTAAGTAGATGGTTTAGTGAGATGGGATGCTATTCAGCATGACCAGTAGAGCAGACTGGAATTTAAGCTTCACTGGACAAACCTAGTCCCTTATGGGAGAGTTGAATCTTTTATAATGTGCGGTAGATTCCCATTAAAGGATCTAAGGATGCTTCATGCTAAAAGTTTAGATATTTTCTTAAGAAGGAACTCATTCACCAGACATCTAAAGATTGGGACATGTTTTTCTATTATTGTAGCTTTTATTTTCTTTGTGCCATAATTGTGAATCTGATTATTTTCCTCTTTGCTTTTTCATTTTCTTCCAGTGTTCACGTCCTCTGATTATGAGAGAGCAAACTGTGCCCAGATTCAAATCACAGTCAGGACTCTTACCAGGCAGGTCTCATTACAGACCTAATGATGTGAGCAATCAGCATCTGTGATTCCAACCTGCTTTAATAATCCTCTGCAGGTATGCTGAAGCGCACCAAATACAGTCGTCTGCGCAACGATTCCTTGACATCTTTAGAGGATCATCCCCAACGACTGCTGCCCCTGAAGAGGGATCTGTGTTTGGACTCAGATTTTGCTCAGCTGGAGTGTGGGACACCCTCTTCCCATGGGGCATCCACCCTGAGAGATTTCATACCCCGAGTGGCCAGCATTCGACTGCAAAGTCCTATTTCCCTGAGAGGCCAGAAGGGAAAAGCCAACACAGCAGGAAACAGAAACATCACTGGACACAGTGACAAACTCTCTGATGAGAGAGTTTGCAGCCACTCTTCTCTCGATGTTTCCTTCTCCAGTGGCCAAAACCTAATTCACCCGGCTGTGCTGTGCACAAAACGCCCCATCACGCTGCATCGAATGGTCAGCCTCCCCTGTCCACACCACAAAGCTGATCTGTGCTGTTTGAAGACTTTATCTGCTGTTGATGACTCCACAGTAACAAGAACAGGACACAGAGCAGTTCACCATCACATCAAGGTACCTCTGAGCAGCACATGAATACACACTTTCTGCACATTACATACGCACACATTAGCGTGATTTCTGCATCTGTCTGAGGCTTTTTATTCAATTTTAAACTTTGAAAGTGTAGTTAACTTTCTTATCCCAATATAGAGCTGAAACACAGTTCCAGAACAACCAGGCATGTGAACCACAGAAACACACACATACACACACTCACTGTATTTCTCTCAGCTCTTTCTACACCATCACACTCACTTTAGTACGTTCACCCCCACCTCTCTCAGATAGAGCTTCCTGTGTAGGCAGTAGTGACTCATCCTGGCTCTCTGCTCCTCACTAGATCAGCATTGCTTCTGTGTGTGTGTTTGTGTGTGTGTGTGTGTAAAACCGGTATTGGCAGGGCTCTTGCTGTCCTAGAACCGGTAGTGTGTCTGTATGGGTGATTAGGTATGAGGCCTGTGAACTGACCAGCGATGAAAATGAGAACGGACTGTCCGATTGTCCTCTATAAACAACCACACACACATATTAGACTTCCGTCCACTCACCCCACCCACATGTACACTTATTGATTTAGGTCTGGGTCCAACAATGGGCTTACTCATCCTGCCTCCAGGCTTTAGGGTCCACTTTATTTAAACTCAGCCAATGGAAGTGAGACTGGCAAAACCCTGTCTGAGCACATACTGCGTAGTTGCTGCTCTTTCTCTGCATGGAAGACTTTGCATCAGCTGGAGATTATGTGCTGTTGACATTTGCAAATGTTAGTATGTTAATACCCTAAATAAAGACTTTGAATATTACACTTTTACTAGTAATTGTTTTTTAATCTCAATTTTAGTCTGCAATCAGTGAGTAAATTGTATTTTTCGTGTGTGTCTTTCTTAGTACATGGGTAGCGTGGAGGTGACTCGGTCCATGAGGACCCTCGACTTTGATACAAGAATGCAAGTCACTCGGTAGGAGCCCCTTACACTGCAATTTCTCCTCTACACACACATGAAGATTAAAATGT
>JBAMHX010000001.1:8572377-8582627 GCA_037177515.1 Pseudomugil tenellus
ATATCTATATATCTATATATATATATATATATATATATATATATATATATATATTTATATCTTTATTTTTTTTCTTTAATGAGTCAGTGTACATTGAATAACTTACTATTGTCCACTGAAATGGTTAATTAATAAATATACCACTGTTATTCATGACTATATAAGATAAAGTTTGTAAATAGGTGCCCACTCTATGCATGAAAGGGTAAATTTGCATTACACGTTTGGTTCTATGGTGTAAACACAGTTAAACTCTTTCTTATATCAAAAGCATTAATTCTTTGGACATTCAGACCAAACATTAAACTCAGGATGGATGAATCTACTTTTTTGCTCCATAAAAATAAGAGAATTATTTTAACCTTGAAGTAAAACTTAGTACTTGTTTAAGATAATGACCTTTTTTCATTATTTTTCATTATTCCTCAGTGAGGTCTGGGTGCAGTTCTGAACAATGTAGTCCTGTCACTGAGACCCAGCTCCATATGATGCAGGCAGAAGGCTGGTTTCATGGCAGGTAGGTCTTCTACATCTCTGGACATCTTTTTTTTTTTTTATTTAAAAGTAATTTACAACCTTTAACGTGTTTTTCTGCAAATTTAAATGCTGCTCTTCCATAACTAAGTAACCTTTTGCACTTTTCCCCAGGTTGGGCAGAGAGCAAGCAGAGTCACTTCTTACCTGCAGCGGGGACTTCCTGGTCAGAGAGAGCAGTTCTGCCTCTGGTCAATATGTTCTCAGCGGTATGGAGGGAGAAACCGTGCATCACCTGCTGCTGGTTGACCCACATGGGCAGGTAGAGTTGTGCTGCAGGGCTTTGAGCATGCAAGCATAATAATTGAGGAAAGAAATCAGTCTTTAAAGCTCATTTTCTGTTTGTTTTATTTTGTCTGTGTGTGTTGTGTGTATGACCAGGTGCGGACGCGTGACCAGGTGTTCCACAGTGTCAATCATCTGGTGCGGTTCCACATGGAGAAGCAGCTTCCCATCATTTCTGGAAGCAGTGAGCTGTGTCTGAAACAGCCAATCCTGCACACAAACACACAGACTGTTACTTGCATGTAGAAATCGGACGTGAGACACATCTAATCCAAGAAAAAGACCATTTTAAAGTTTTGAATGCTTTCAGCTGCCATTAAATCAGCATCTCAGCGCATGTTGGGCATGAGTTTTGGTGCTCATATGTGTACAAACTGCATCAACTTGTGGGGATAATGTTGTATTATTTGTTCACCGCTGTAAGCTTGCTGTTTATATGACAATTTGGTTTCCATTTGTTTCTTCTGACATGAGTAAATTCCCAAGAAAAACCGCCGACCTGAAGAACATCCGGCCCCTCTCAGGCTGAATTTACTGGTGTTTACTCAAAGTTGAACCACAATCTGTGGATTTGGGAGGGGGTTACCAGAATGTTGGCTGAGTTTCCAAATGATTTTTTACAAGCTAAATTTGTCTTGTGTTCATTGTTTAGATTTTTTTCTTGTTATTGTTCAGGTCCTTGTTCCCATGCTTGCCTTTTTAAAATAACTTATCACTTTCTGGATTTTAAATGCTCTTTTTTAATGAGAACATAAAAAAGAAGAAAAGATAGATTGTTTGACTCAGTTAACCGAGCAAATATTTAGATATACTCCGTTTCCCATTAAATAAAATACATTAAGCTCTTTTACAGGCTGAGTTTGTAATTTCTCTCTTTAATGGCAAAACCGCAAATGTATTACAAATCAAATGCACAGATTCAGAATCCCACTATGTTTATTATATCGTGACATGAAGTAAATATGTATGAGCTAAATAAAAGAAAAAAATCACATCATATTCCTAATTTTCAGCTTTTGAAAGAATGAAGATTTTAAAAAGAATGAAAGTAAATATATACAGTATGCTCCTACTTTCATGAATATTGTCATCAAACATCAGATGCATTATTAGTTGACAACCCTTTAAATCAAACCATTGTTTCCATCTGTACCATAAGCTAGAAGTTTTACTTATTGCAGAATATAGCAACAATCCCATTTCCTTTAAGTTCAGAAGATGGTTAGGATACTCAGTTTAAAAAAGGAGAAAATCTACATAGTTTTATGATTTATTTACATTATTTAATTTTAAATTATCAATGAGATGTGGAGCTTAGAACTTCATATGTACAGCAGCATGATTCAGTGCAGATAAGGGATCACATGCCATTCAGTCCTGTTCTGAACTAACATCATGCAGGTTGAATGCAGCTGAATTAAAAAAAATTATATATATATATATATATATATTGAGAGGTAGTTCAATCTGATTTATTATATTAACCAAATCAAAAACAAAATTCATCTCAAGAAACTTTGAAAAGAAAGCTGAAAACAAGCTTAATGAAATAAAGTCTAATCATATTATCCAACTCACTCCAGTTCAGTGGAATCCAGTTTAGTCAAATTGATCATAATTTAATCCAATACATTACATTGTTATTGTATTAATAGAGCATAATGCCATTTAAGGTGTCCTCGCTAGAGAAACAAATGGATTGTATTGAATATTCACCTCCAGCTGATCTTCCTGACATTGGATTCAAAGATGATGCATTCTGCCCCAAACAACTGCAGATGTGCAAGATAGGACACAGACATCAAGACATAACAGGCATAAAGAGAGCAGAGTGAGGAGAGGAGCTCAAAGCATCATAGGAGGGTTACCCAAAGGTCAAAATGATAGTACTTTGGTCCTAAAACACCACTGTCCTGCATATTTTAGATGTTCTCCAGCACCAACACACCAGATTCAAAGTTAATGGATCCAACAGCTTGTTATCAAGCACTGAACAATAACCCATTAATGACTCAAGTGTGTTGAAGTGGGGAAACATCTAAAATCAGCAGACAAAGATAGAGTTTTACATCCCTAAAATAGCAACATATCTTAAATCCTTAAAAACCGTTCTAAGAATACCTGGGCGGGAAGAGTCCATTTTTATATTTTGAAGCTTTTATTTGACCCTTTAACAAAATCTGAAATAAAATTATCAATTTATTTTTTGGTATTTTCACCATTCATTACCATATGATAGGTCAAGATTTTTGTAATATAATCATCCACTTTCTGGATTTCTGGATTCTGAGTCGAGTATCATATAGTGTACAACTGCGTTTGGAACAAAGTTTCTATCACAAAGTGATGCAAAACATTTCAGAAGCTGAATGTCTCAGATATGATACGTATGATACCAAATTAGCTCTACTCATCTAAGAGAAAAGCATAAGTCTAAGAGTAAAATGCTCTTTTAGGGTTCTTTTCTTAGGATTTAATGGAGCTTGATCTTTTTAAAGCTTTAAAAGAAAAAGTGTTCAATATTATTCTGGATTCTGAATCTTTTTCCAGCACACGATTGTTTTGATTCTTTGGCCACAAGGTGGTGCTATGAGTCTTTAAGGAAGGTCTTTTTACTACATCATGCACCAAAATAAATATTGCTTACCACTAACTGATCAAAAAACAACTGACTACATTTCTACATCTACATTTTTCAGACATCGTGTTTTGTTTATATTTGGTATGGATGAAATAAGGGGAAACAGTTAGTAATAAACAGCTTATTACAACTTCAGCAACAGCTTTCAGCACCCTGTCACATGTAGAGTTTGGTGCAGTAAAAAAAATTACTATGTGCTGAAAGTATGTTCTTGACAGTTTGGGGGCTGTGTCCCCTGTTGTCCCCTGAGAGAGTCTTTGAGGGTCTCGCCCACATTTATCACCCTCTACATAGCCAGAGATTTGGGAATGACAGGCTGCTGATGGGGAAAGAAGCTGCTCTGATTAGGACTGGTATAAAATAAAGATAAACTCTGAAAGGGTATCTAAAGAAAAACAACACTTGAAGCTTCTCTGTTCAGATAATCCTGACAAGATGTTATCACAGAATTCACATGCTTCTTAACTTCCCACAATTCCTAGCTTAAGGGATGTCTAAAAGAATGGGAACTGGGAATGCCTGAATGTTATCTCTTCTCTTTTCCACAGTTTATGCACTGGTTTGATGCAATAAGGAGCATCATTGATTCAGTCAATAATAAACAGGAAACTAAAGGAAACTTTTCTCAAATTGTTAGCTAGACATTTAAAAGATCTCTTGTGAAAATACAAAGTATTATAAGTATTAAAATATTGATTTTTCAAGTGAGTGAAGCAGTTTTCCTACTTCTATTCATTCCCTGTGGATTTTCTCTGAGGACCTCACCCATAACAACTCACCAAGAACAACAATGACCTCCTCTGTGATGCCATTCTGTCAACCCTGTGAGGTCTGCTGATTGTCACATGTTGTCAAAGCTGTGAGGTCATGGTTTGACCTATGACTACTCATTAATGTCAAAACAGCAGGAGCATGTTGGTGCAATAGAGATTTTGGGCCATTTGCTATGTTACTCTGGCAAAAAAATCATTTGATTGTTGGAAAAGTTAAAACACATAAAGTACATAGAGAAAGAAAAGTCAACAGTAAAAAGCTTGTTTAGAAAGTAAAGTCTTTAGCTGCTATTTAAAAGATTCCACAGAGTCCAGGCAACGTAGGCTGAGAGAACTCATTCCAAAGATGACGTGCTACCGCGTTAAAGGATTTGTCTCCTTGAGTTTTATAGTAGGTTCAAGGAACCATCAGCAGTCTCTGACTCGAAGATCTCAAGACTACGTGAAGTGGTGTGTGGCTGGATCAGCCCAGAGATATATTCAGGAGCATGTCCATGAAGGCCTTGAAAGTAAGAACAAAAGTGTTAAAATTTACTCTAAAAACAGCAAGGACCAATGAAGAGACTTCAAAATTGAGGTGATGTGAGCCCTTCTGTTGGTATTGGTCAAAAGCCTTGCAGCAGCGTTTTGCACATATCGCAAACTTGTCTGGTCTTTCTTATTAAGACAGGTATACAAACTGTTACCATAGTCCAACCGCGAAGAGACAAACGCATGGATAATGGATAATGGTCTCCAACTCATGTGAAACCATCTGCCTCAGCTCTGAGATGTTATGCAGTTGAAAGAGACAGTTCCTAATTAACTTTTTAGAATGCTGCACTAGCACCATCTCCTCGTCAAATACAACTCCAAGATTACGCTTGATTTAGTAGAAGAACTCAGGGATAACCCTATCAGGGGCAATGATGAGAGTCTCTGTCTTATCAGTGTTAAGTCCATTTTCCATTAGCCACTGCTTACTCAAGACAGTTGATTAACAAATAAGTTTATGAGCCTCGGAGGTCTTAAATGAGCAGTACAACTGTATGTCGTCAGCATACAGATGATACTGAACCGCTGGATTACCTCGCTCAGGGGAAGAACATACAACAGGAACAGAAGTGGACCCAAGACTGATCCCTGTGGAACAACACACGATAGATCCGCCAACTGAGATAAACCACTCCAGCACCAGACCTGCCATCCCCACCATGTCCCGTAGTCGGTTTACCATGATGGTGAGGTATAAAGGAAAACAGTTAAATCATAGATGTGATGTTGAAAACATGACAAACAGATATCCAAAATAATACAGAGGTTAAGTGCACAGGAAGTGTTTGGTTTTAGTGTCTATTAGCAAGAACACATGTGTTGTATGATAAATACTCAAATACTCAAATACACTATATTTGGGAGTTGAAGAGACCATGTGGTCTCACTTTTAAAACTGAGTGTATCTCTTATGCTGAGTTACTTGCATGTCTGGACTGCATGTTGGTAGCTTAGCAACCCTCTCAATCTTTTTCAAATACTTCAGACACACAGAAGGTGGACCTGATTTCTGAACACGCTTCTGAACTGTGTTTTGTAGCTCATGTAGTTATTTCTGCTACTTTTTGATTCTTCTGGAGCCTCAAAGATTAAAACAGCTCAGTGCTGCGTTTCAGTTTCTATTCCTCAGTATACAGCTGTTTTCTATTTTCCATTATAGCTGTTTATATGTTTTTCCATTTAACATTTATTGAGCTGTCTTTGTCTGATGTAGGGTTTGAGTGATGAGCCTATTACTGGTTTTTGTTTACAGAAGTGTGTTAGTGTTTTGTTTTTAGTTATTTTAGCACAACTTTTTTTTTCTTTTCTTTACTTTTTGGTGACAAAAATAAAAAACGTTTGATTTTTGACAATTAGAGCAGAAGTTTTTTATTTTTGTTCTGATAATATTGTAACTTTAAAAACAGCTTTTCTCAGAGTTGAATAACCAAGTTTTTTTCATAAACAAACATTTTGAAAAAGAAAATGTTGAATCATGACTGGTTTTATTCTGGGGTTTGTAGTTACTTAGATTTATGTTGGTCATACAAATCAAACAAAGCAACAATAATTTACACCTGTTATCAGCACCTGTTATATAAAAATATCGTAATTATTCTAAGAAATTATTCATTGTACAAAATGTTGTCCAACATTTTCTTTAAAATCCCCACCATATTTAACTGTAAATTCTTTTATGAGCTTTATGAAAGAAATAAAGCAAGAATCTTTGTAATAGATGTAGACATCGCTGCATGTGAGTTTGTCAAAGTCTGCAATGAGACACATTTTAAGTTTCCTTTCTTTGGAACTAAATTAAAGGCACTGGGGAATTAAAAATGAGCTACTGAAACTGCATGGGGACCTTAAATTATGCAGCCATGTGTCGAGTGCGCAGTCTTTGAACCCAACTAGTGTCACAACATCAGCAACAGGAAATGATAAACATTGAGTATAATCTTAAAATTCTGCGGCTATGGTTCAGATCCAGAGTGTAAAAAGGCCTGAACTCTAAATTCCTTTGTAGAATAAACTAAAGTGCTGATGAGCCTGAGGGCATTAGCTCACCACACATACACACTCACATGCACATATGACAAAGCATTCCCAGACCCCGAAGCGCCTTAATGGAACAATTATAGCCATAAAAAGCGCCTAGTGTACAAGAGCATGAAATTGTTCCTGGATTCAATGTTATCAGAGTCACACAGAGTTCAGATCTGGAAGGAAATAAAGCTGCTGAGAGCGCCATGTTGCAGCGGTTTCTTCCATGCACAACAAGCAGCCTATGCTCCACCAGAAACAGCTCAGTGGAGGAGACATATGAGGCATGTGAGGTTTGCAAACAAATGCACATCAACAAAGAGACCAGCAAATTCTGTGCCTGGTTCTGTTTCCTGTTTCCACAACTCAGGAACCCATGAGGCCATGCAGTGAGCCAAAAGTCTCTGTTAAATGAGTATACGGTGCGTTGTTGCTGGTATTTGTGTGTATGTGTAATGATCCTCTCTCTCCTTTGCAGACCTCAGCTTGGGCCGATACCCCAATCTGCTCTCCGACCTCAGCCCTCTACTCTGGCTTAATTGACAGCTTGTAGCTGAAGATATGATATGTGTGTGAACTGTGGGCAGGCCTCTCCAAGGAGAAAAACACACACTAACATCCAACACACTTTATCACAACGCACAACATGCCTGAAGTTTCTTTACCGCTTCCAAATCGTTGTCTTTCCACTCTTTCTTTATCACTGCCTCTTTGGAAAATAGGTCTCTGTCAGTTTAATGTCATTAGCTTCTGGTCCAGCTGTGCATGTGTGTATGTGTATGCACTATCATGTTCAGTTAGCAGCAGCCATGCTTATCTGCCATTTGGCTTAAAACTTCCTCAAAAATGTTTGTTTTCATGCTCTGTGCAGGAGGGTTGGAATCAAGTTTGCATTTCTGTGTGTGTGTTAGACACAGGGATGATGAGGGGGTGGGGGATTCCAGGATTTTTGCATGAGGCAGCAGACAGATGTGGGAGACTTGAATATAAATGGTGCTGTTGGCTAACTTCAAAAGACAACTTTTCTTCCAGAGTTGCTTTCCATTCCTTAGCCGTTCCCTCATGCTTTGGCCAGCAGATCACGCTTCTCCCTTTGACTTCAAGCAAAAGCTTGGATCCTTCCAAAAGCAGGAGGGGTGTGTGTGTGGGGGGGGAGGGTCTTTCTATGACTTTTTCTCCTGCAGGATTTTCTGTCTATGGTTGTGGAAACAATGCAGCAGATCTAAAAGCATGCTTAGTGTTCTTTTATCACCTTAAGTCTTTTTTTTCCAAATGATTGTTAGCTCATGCGTACTCAGTCTACAATTAGGCTTAAAGAACATGTGACCACTAGTGGTCATAAGAACAACTACACATGAGTTATCCATTAAACTAACATTAGCATTCTTTAAAGTAGAGATGGGTAATCGATATGAATAGTGGTATCAATATCAGTCAGCCCTAGTGTGATAACATTGATACATTAACCAGGAAGTTACAACGTTCAGTAAAGTATTTTGTTATTTAAAATAAATAAATGTAACTCAGAAGTGCGTTGGCTCCTCTGCCTCTGGGGGTCGAGTGGTTGCCTCTGGGCTCTTTGGGCCCTGGGCCTTTGTACTCCCTGTCCTGGGTACCCGGCGGGGACTGCGATTGCTGACCTGGGCCCGGTCCCCCTGATTGCTTGGTCCCGCCTCCTGAATAGATGCTGGGCCAGCTCCGGGATGGGGAAGCTTGGTCTCGGGATACTCCTGGCCTGCCTCTGACCTTTTGAGTAGATGGGGGCTGCCTGAGCATGACCCTTTTCCTGCGAGCACTTTTCACATCGTACGGTCTGCATGATGACAAGGTCAGTAAGATCTCTTTTAGATTATTCAGTGGCAGTAATTCTTTTTTATTCTTATTTGTTTCCTTGCAGGAGCTCATGAGATCCTTTTCCCCCTTTGTTTGTGTGACAGATGGCAAAGTATGGGTGGTTAGATTGCGGGTTTTAACCACGCACACACTCCTATGGGCAATATAGAGTCACCAATCAGCCTATCCCTATGGTGCATGTCTTTGGACTGTGGGAGCAAGCCGGAGTACCCAGTGAGAACCCACACTAACACGGGGACAATATGCAAAATCCACAATGGAAGGCCACTGTCTGAGCTGGGGATCGACCCAGCAACCTGCTTGTTATAAGGCTACAGCACTAACCACCACGCCACCGTGCCAAAGCAAATGTGCTCAGCATGACACAGCAGACAGATGATCATTATGCTTGCCTTAATGCTGAACAAGACAAGTTAAAAAAAAAAAAGAATAGGCTACTGCCGGTATTTTGGGAGATTTTCAAAGGTTTTTAGTCTGGCTATGGGCCATGCCTATTTAGTCATGTTTCCTGTCACTCTGTTCAGATCATTTAGTCAACAATTATCAAATCATATTCACCAGTTACGTTCTCTTCATAAGCAGGCCTGCCAGACTGTCTGTGAACCTGTCTACAGCTAATGACTTTCCAGTGTTCATTACCTCATGCTGCATGTCTGACTGAACTGATCTGTTCTGTTCTGGACCTGACTGTGTGATTCAAATTCAAAGCAGTCAAGTTTTTTTGCAATGTGGACCATAACACACAACTCTAGTCTGTTCACCAGTCTGTCAGAATGCTGAGGAACTCTATAAATACCCGCAACATAATCTTGCTTGACATTTTCTTTAGTAGTATCATCTGTATGCTGATGACACAGTTGTACTGCTCATTTAAAACCACTGAGGCTCATTAACTTAACCTTTTTTTCTATGCTAAGAATTTCCCTGGTCTTGCACCTCTTCCTTTAGCACTAGCTTTTAGCTTAGCTCGGCAATGAGAAATAAAACTTGCTGACATGATCCATGAAATCTTAACTAACAAAACACATAACAAACTGACACAAGACAAAAAAACGGCTGCCCAGTTTTGTAGTCCACCAACACAGGAGCCCAGGCTCTGGTGGTCGGCCCGGAGGCAGGAGGTCAGGGTCCGGAAGAGTAGCTACTCCACAGAGCCGGTCTGATGCGGGAACCTGACGAGCGCCACCTACAGGCATGCAAACCGGAAGAGCACCTTGACCTGGGACCCCCTCGGAGACGAAGTGAGAAGCGTCCCGACCTGGGACCCCCTCGGAGACGAAGTGAGAAGCGTCCCGACCTGGGACCTCCTCGGAGACGAAGTGAGAAGCGTCCCGACCTGGGACCGCCTCGGAGACGAAGTGAGGAGCGTCCCGACCTGGGACCCCCTCGGAGACGAAGTGAGGAACGTCCCGACCTTGGACCCCCTCGGAGACGAAGTGAGGAACGTCCCGGCCTGTGACCCCCTCGGAGACGAAGTGAGGAATGTCCCGGCCTGAGACCCCCTCGGAGACGAGGTGAGGAACGTCCCGGCCTGGGACCCCCTCGGAGACGAGGTGAGGAGCGTCCCGGCCTGGGACCCCCTCGGAGACGAAGTGAGGAGCGTCCCG
>JBAMHX010000001.1:8602397-8627434 GCA_037177515.1 Pseudomugil tenellus
TATAATTGTGGTTCAAATTGTGGTTCAAATTTTTTTTTAAAAAATAGTCTTGATTAATGGTTCTAAAGGCTTTCTCAAGAAATGTATTACTTTTATTCCCTTTCTTCTTTCTATGTTGGTTAAATATCTTAAACCTATTAGTCATTCTAGCATTCTAGCGAAAGGGATCCCAAATCAATGCTGTTTCTCAAGACAAAGATTAAACAGCAGTGTCTTGCAATTATGTAATCTGTTTGTAATCTCCAAAAGTAAAACAAAAGAAATGAAATAGCATTTTTGAATGAACAATCAGCAACAATAAAGCTTATAGAAATCAAAAAAAGAGCTCATCAATTGGAGGACAAAAGATAAAATACCAGACATAGAAACAGGGATAGACGCATCTGGTCATTCATTTGTCCATCTACTGTTAATTTCAACTTAATAGGTAATGGTCTTCATGAAACGACGGCTGTCAAGAAGCCATTTTTAAGTAAAGGGAAAAAGGGAGAAAAGGCTGGTGTATGCCAAAATACACTAAAACAAAACTAAAAACAGTGGCAACTGGTTCTACTGAGGGATGAATCCTCCTCAAAGCCTAAACTTCAAGACGGAGAGTGAAGACAAGTGACAAGTAGAGCTTTGGAATATGCTGCATGAAAGCTGGAGAACCATTGCTGATGACTCTTTAAAGATATCACAAGAAACCCAATAAAAATACGGTCAAACAGCATTTTGTGTTCAATTTATGCTTCTTATAAATCACTGTAATCATTTTCAGTTATTGTGGCATCATATAAAGTTTACATTTACTTTGATTTAAAGTGTAAAATCAACATGAAACAGGTTTTTGATACACTTTGCAATTAAAAGCAAACAAAGAAACATACATAAAGCCAAAAATAGTCAAACATTTCAGCAGTTTCCCTAAGAGCCTCATCTAAAGGGAGATTTCTAGGGCTCTCCTGAATGTGTCTGATAAAGAAATAATATTTTTAACAGTAACATTTGTTGTCAAACTTGACAACCCAAAATGGGTCTTTTTTTAAAAAGTAATAATTAATTTAGAAGTTATTGCATTCAATTGAACTCCTAGTAATATCATATAGTCTGTCATCAAGTGACTTTAGCAGCATTTAAATATAAACAGCCTATTTAAAGATGATAAACAGTCGACTGAATCTTTATCAGCGTCTTAAACTGATTTATGAGCGTCTTACCTCACTACAACATCACAGATAAAAACACAGCGAATGCTTTTGGCTTCTAAGCGCATTTTTTAACTCAAGCTTTTGTATCGCGAGAGCAGCGCACAAAAGAAAAAAAAAGTTTCGGGGAAAGTAGAGCTGAGCAGGGATGAGGAAAGAGCTCTGCACGAAGGGAGAGACGCTGTGAGTTTTGTCATTCTCATCCTTTGGAATGCATCAGTTCCTCTAACTTATCTGTGCAAAATCCGCAGCGCAACTGGATGCGCACCAGCACGCTCCACAATCTACAATGCGCATCTATTTATAGGAGCTCAGCGATTGCTTTCAGTGACTTTTCCTCTTCTCCGCAGTTTTACTTCCAAACGTTTATTCAGCTGTACCTGCAAGTAAAAGTGAAGCAGTCTTCCAGTCGGGTCCCAGGCGGATCTCCTACTCGGGAGACATTACATTACATTACATTCATTTAGAAGACGCTTTTCTCCAAAGCGACTTCCACAAGGTAAAGTATCGACTCAGATAAATTAACTTAATATTTTCGGTGCTTTTTTTCCCTGCGAACTGAATGACTTTGGCAACTTAATGAAACTTACTGCTCCTAATAACTGAGAGGAGGAGAGTGGTTTGGATTCTGTGCGCAACATTCCTCTTCCCCTCTTTTCCACCCCAGATGTTTTTTTTTCCTCTTTCCCCCTTTTAATAATAAAAAAATATTGTTTTACAGCTTTGACTCCTGGCTGCAGAGGTCCGACGGCGCTGGGAAACTTGTGAAGACTTTTTATTCTATCGAGCACTGGCGTTGTACACTTGAGGCTGGATATGCCGGACAGCAAGCGTGGAGGACGGTTGCTGCAGTTGGCCGTAGCTCTGTTAACTTTGCTGTCGCTCCTTGCCGGGGCTGGTGCCGCTGCAGAGGTGGTGCACACCGAGCACAGCGAGGTGGTGACCAGGCAAACCGACTCCAGAGCCAACAGGGCGAAGAGGAGAGGAGGAACGGACGTCCTCCGGGGGTAATGTAGCAGTGATAACCTTTTTTCTTATTTATTTTACACCAAATTCCATTTTTATCTTCATTTTTAACACATTTAAAGTGCACCTTTTGAGACTTTTTAAATATTTTGGCCATGTAGCAGGTGTATTTGCCTCCCTGGTCCTTCAGGGACACTGAAGGTCAAACCACATATGCGTGTTTATGAGTGTGTCTTTTAATAAGGCTGACTGAGACGCATGAGTGACATTGTGTGTGATGGGAAGTTTGGAGCAAAGTTTAGTAATTAAATACTGGCAAGAATACCACATTCCTGCTGACTGCAATAATAAATTACATCCAAACAAAGGAGGCCATTGGTCTTTTGTGGCTGTGGCAGAGAAGGAGAGAAAGAGACTAACAGCCTAATCCTCGTTTTAGCCAAATGCACCACACCCCAGTTATGGATAAATCACATCTGCAGATGTACACAGTGGGTCACTGCTGGAGAGGTTTGTGTGTGTGTGTGTTGTGTGTGTGTGTGAGAGAGAGAGGGGAATTGCATGTGAAAGAGGGAAAATAAATGCAGTCAGAAAGCTAAACTATGGAGAAAAGAATGGATGTCTGTGTTCAGTGATGACAGCAAACAGCTGATGAAGGTCATAGACAGCTCAATGAGCATTCTCCACAGGCATTTTTATTTGACATGCTTTATGTTAATCTATTGCAACATCTGGGTTCATAGGCAGGAAGCGCATACAGGCTGCATACTGTGTCACGCTGACTTACCACTGTTTCAAATACTCAGTGGCATCATTACTTACCTCATGGATATGTTCTGAGTTATGCTCTACAGTGAAAACACTGACCTCTAGATCACAGGCAATGTAGAAATGTGTCTGACTTTTGGGTGGCAGGATGAGCCCGGGTGTCCAGTTTCATGGGAGAAATATTTGGTTCAGTTGTGTTGGATTCGTAAACGATGCTATAAAATAGCAAACTAATCAGCAAGTGTATTTCATACGAGTTTATGATTGACAGCGAGAGATTATCACAGAGTCCAAACAAAGTTCTAGTGGGTCACAAAAGGACTATAGAGAGGAATAATTTGAACCTTGCAGTGCTGAAGGTTTTGCAGCGCTCCTTATTCAGAAGTGAAAAAGAATGGAAAATCACTCCAGTTGAACTGCTCATGTGGTCACAGGCTAAAAAAAGCATGAGAACCTCTGGCAAAGGAAAGGACAAATGTTCTGTAATGGGTTTTGGACAAAATCTTTACATAAAACTGATTTTCCAGCTTTTGGGGGGTCAGAGAAAACACCATTTTAACATTCTGAGAGGGTCCTTGTATTTTATAATGAGAGAAAATCACGCTGGGACACGACTGAGACAGAGATTACCTGGAATTTAACTGCGAGGCTGTGACCAATGTGTCATTATTCCCGCAGCCTCAAGTTAGTTTTTAGTTGACAGCATTAAGCGACATTCATGTTCTAACCACATGCAATGTAGAACCTGAGGGTCCGGGGCTCTAGAATGATGTCAGCTGTACCAACTGCATAATCATATAAAGAGTTGCTGGGGTCATTTTGAAGTGGGATTAGTTGAAGTACTAACAAGTATTTGTTTTCAGTATATAGCAGGGTGCCCTCAGGGAGCTAAAGGAGAGCCCAAGCTAACAGCCACTCTGAATGAAGTTTAATTTTTGCAGGTGAAAATCATTAAAGCCTTGTACTAATGTAGAATTCACTGTATAGTGTTCATTAAAAGTACAGTAAAACTTTTGAAGTTTAAAGGTGTTTAAAATTGTGAAAAAGATTGTTTTTTGTTTTTTTGTGAGCCTAACCTGAGTATCTGTTAGCTTTCCAGTCAGAATGCTCTGATCTCGGCCCGCTGAACACGTAAAATCCATAAGAGAACACGGACACAGCTTTTTTTAATTGCATTTGACCTGGCAAAAATTAAACCCACCTGACTGGTTGGGGTCTCTCTAGATATTCAGAAAGATAAATGTTATTCCTTAAGATGTGTTTTTCTTTGTTTGTGACTGTAGCTTTGGTTTTATTTTTTTCCTCTGGGTTTGCATCTGGTTGACTTCTGCTGCCCTGCCAGTGTATACTGTTAAGCTTAGTTTACTCACTTCAAGCCAGTCATGGAAATTTAAAATTGCTTTATAGTCATCATGCCACTAATAAATTAAACTTAATGCAATGAGGTGACGTGGATTATGACCTTGTAATGCTAAACCTTCTGCAGACCGAATGTATGTGGCACAAGGAACAATGCATACTGCTGCCCAGGCTGGAAGACTCTTACAGGAGGAAATCAGTGCATTGTTCGTGAGTATAACCTCCATTCTTCTCCTGTCTGGTCATGCTTAAAGTTAAGTTTTCAGGACTGCAATGCTTGCTCACGTAACTATTGAAATGGCAGAATTTGTTGGGAAAGAAGTCAACATGAGAGGATCTCTTATACACCATTCATTGTATTAGCAGCACATCAACAGTCAGTGAATACCACGAGAAACTGGTAAGAGACAACAACTGCTTATAGAATATATAATAAATAATAATATCTAACATATTTAGAGTGTTGGATACTTCAGATGGAATGAATATGTACAAAAACAAGCCAGCGATGGTAACAATTAAGCACCTGTAACACAAAGCTGAAAAACAATAAAAGCGTATTAATCTTATCAGGAGTTTGGTAGTGATAACAGTGAATTATCTTGCATATACTCAGCATGCTGCATAAAAAAGAGCATTTAGAAAATGAAGGGTGAATGCCAGCAGTTTCATTCATTCATTTTACTTTATTTTTCCAGAGCAATTAAAACATAAATAACATTGAAGCAAAAGATGTTAAATAAAAAAGGGGACTCTCCAGAAAGTTATCTAAATGAGTCCAGACACAATGACAATAACAATAAAAAGAAACCTAGTCATGATCTCTTGCTTCACTTTAGCTTTGCTTCAACAGAAACATCAAGGAAAAGTCAATTTAGTGCTTTTAGGATTATATATTATAAGGGTGCCCAAGTTGGGTCCTTGAGAGCTACCATCCTGCAACTTTTACATGCAACTCTTCCCCAGCACACCTGAATCAAATCAACGGCTCGTTGCCAGGTCTCTGCAGACCTGGATGACATGCAGAAGGAATTCAGCCATTTAATATAGATGTGTTGGAGACGGGATGCATCTAAAAGTTGCAGGATGGTAGATCCTGAGGAGCAAACGTAGGCACCCCTGACATATACACTTATATAAGTGTTGGAAAACGAGTTTATGTAATGTAGCTATATTTGTAACATAATTTCGATGTCCCTACTTATCTCCCTAATTTAATAGCATTTTTATCATGTTAAAACCAAACATTTTTTTCAGATTTGTTGAAAGGTTTTTCAGTACTGGTGATGTTAAACTGGTGTCATGACTAAACATATTGACTGAGAATAAATGAAGGTTTTTCTTCTTTTACTATGTTGGTTTTCTGTCAGGCAGCTTCTTATTCTTAGTATTTATTTGCATCTTTTTGTTTTTTTCCTCATCAGACAGGAAAGTTGTGAGATTGTTCCCTGGCTGGTTGTTCTGGCCGGATGCCAGTCGCAGCTCTAATGACATTGTTTAACAGTGGGGTTCATTGAGACGGTCAGCGGCGGGATTTACCTGACGAGAACTGAGGGCAGTGGGCCATGCCAACAACAGTCTGTGGGAAAGAGAACAAATGAGCAGGGAAAACATCATCAGCTTAAACTCCCTGGCACACATTTATAACAACTAAACTAATAGCATGATGAAGGTTAAAAAGCAGATTTTGCCCTTTCATTGAGTTTTTCTCTGAATATTTTCTCAGGTATGTAAGAGTAGGGTTCAGCATGAGTTTGAGTTCATGGTCTCAGTTACACCTGATGAAATTCTGAGCAGAAATTCTAAACCAGGAGCAGATAGCCGGACAAGCAGCAGATGCATAACATGAATATTTTCATGTGCAAAGAACGACTACTTGCAAAACAGCTTAAGCTTTGCTCTGTCTTACCCTTTGCACATGTTCTCATTTGCAGCGATTTGTCGGAGTTCATGTGGAGATGGTTTCTGTTCCAGACCCAACATGTGCACCTGCCCTAATGGTCAGATTTCCTCATCCTGTGGATCCAAGTCAGGTCAGTCAGCACTTCCTCTTTCTCAACTCATGTCTCTCCAAATCCTTTCAAATCTGACTTGTTTTTTTCTTATATATTGTAGACAGGTTAGAGGTTAACTGGCACTAAGCCAATAGATAAATATGAGTTATGCAAATAGGAGTGGATGTTGAAATTAAAAGATTCTTTGGAAAGCCTGGTCCAAAGCCAACTCCTGTCTTCACTTTTATGATAAAAAGGCTGTAATGGAAAAACATATCACATGACAAGCAGGGACAGATGGTAGATGACAGGAAATATGCAATCGCGTCATGCAGTTTTTCCTGTAGAATAGAAGTAAAAAAGAAAATGAAAATTAATCCTTAGAATTTTTAGCTTTAGGTATAGTGCCTTAATTTATTTTACAAGATCTTTTCTTCTCCCCATCGCCACTAATGAGTACATCCTTTAAAGCTACGCTAACCAAGACCGTAGCAATTGATATATGCTGCAATCACCATTTTGCAAATAGCAGCCAATCTTGAGGGTGTGTGTGAGCTTTTTGGAAGATGTCCACAGTCAACATCTCCTACATGTTTCCTTTTTACAAACCAGTGCGCTCATCTTTTCGCACACCATAAATTTCTCAGAAATGATATCTGAGCTTCACTATTTGAATTGTTTATGTTGTAAATATGATCCCTGGTATATGTTTGACCACTCTGAAATCAACTCCAATGCTGTTATTGTGTGTATGTCCTTGTGTGTGTGTTTGTATTGTTCCCACAGTCCAACACTGTAACATTCGGTGTATGAACGGGGGAACATGTGCAGAGGACAACTGCTTGTGCAAAAAAGGCTACGTTGGAAACCACTGTGGCCAACGTAAGGATCACTGTGGCTAACCTTAACTCTAAGTCATGCTGTTAACTAAAAATAAAAGCAACCAGAATACTGCAATGATCCTTTAAAAGCTACACAGAAATGGCACAAATATAGCAAGTCAACAAGGTTAAGTTTTAAGGTTTTTTCTGTGTGAAAGGAGTTAAAAGATTGATCGTTTTCTCAGTCATCCTTAGCTGTTTTTGCAGATAAGTTCTGAGTTAATTTTGGAGACAGAAAAAAAAGGCAACACCAAAGCTAACAGCATCATCGCTGCTTTTAAACCAATAGAGAACAAAGCAGTTCAGAAGAATCTGTACCAAATGGTAAATAAGCAACACATTTCTCCCGCATCTCCATTTGCTACGTTACACTACTCGGTAGCAAAGATAACAGTTAAAATGTTCAGAACTTTGTTCACAAATGGAAGTCATACCACGACGACACACCGTCAGTAAACAAGTCACTTCTTCTCTCCCGGCAATATGCCTGTGTTGCAATGGAAAGCATCTTGTCATGCGTTTTTTTTTTTTTACTTCTACTTTTGCTCTCTGTGTTTGTAAGAAATTAAAGACCCAAAACACTAAGTATAACCTCACCAGACCTCACAATAACTTGGCTAAAGCATTCAAGTGGCAGGAGCGGTTGCAAAGGAATAAATTAACCAAATCAACAAATCAAGCTGTTCTTGTTCAATTTACTGTTCGTTGATCTGACCAAGCAAACCTCATGACCACACGGTCAATGTCATTCAGTAAATATTATGAACAGGTCCTGTATAATGGCATCCAGCACTGTAACATTCAGGAGTGGAGCTTAACAGCTTAATGTCAAGTGCCTATGCCAGAATTTGACGTTAATGTTACTTTCTTCCTTTATCTGTCCTTTATATCTTTAAAAGTCTGTCAACCCTTGGCCACATCAAAGCATTATGAGACTTCTGCTCTGCTATAATAAAATCCTGATTCATGGCCATTATATCATCTGACACATCCATTGAAATAAACTAGAACTAATATCTAATATCAGAGATTACAACTCTGACGTACTGTCCAGGGTGTACCCTGCCTCTCGCGTGATGACTGCTGGGATAGGCTAAAGCTAGCAGCTACAGCTATAGCTGTATTTACTAGCACAATGATCGTCCAGAGAAAAATTTCGAAGCATCCTATTTTTTTACATTCACAATCATCATCAGGAAGTTTTCCTACAATGGTATGAGGCTCTTCCTGTCAGGACTGAATTTCCTTAGAGATTTCTCGCTTTCTTGCTAGCTGTTTTGAAGAAGTTGCTGAGAATTCCAGAGAGTAGCTAAATCTGAAAACAAAACTACTAAGATGCCCACAATGTCTGTGTCAGTCTCCTCTTTTACAGTCCAACATCATTAGTTATAAATTATGCAGTACGAAACAATGATTTTATTGGACCAAAGAACATTGAAAAGTGTGGATTTCATGGGTTTTCAATCCAAAATGAACTCAGAACTTATCTCCAAAAACTGCTGAAAAAATGAATCAAGCATTTTTTTTATTTTCTTTATCGCAGAAAAACAGCCTTTTTTGATAAAGTTTAACCTTGTTAAGTTGCTATATTTGTTTTATATGTGCATTTCTGTATAGCTTTTAGAAGATCATTGCCAGTTCTCTGGCTGTTCCTATTTTTACTTTAACTATTAATAAAGTGGTCAAGATAATGAACACAATGTTTATGCTCATTTCCTGCCCCATTGGTGTTTCTTAATCCCTGTAATTAGCACCTTTTGTTCTACTGAAAAACTATTAGAGCTACTTCAGAAACAGATGTAAACATTGTAGCTCACAGCGCAGTCCTCGCGCTCTCTCATGGTCTCTTTTTTTCCTTCCCCAGCGGTTTGTGAAAATGGCTGTCTCAATGGAGGAAGGTGCGTGGCTCCAAACAGATGTGTGTGCACATATGGCTTCACCGGGTCACAGTGTGAGAGAGGTAACAAACTCTGTGCTCTACATTAACTCTTCGCTGCTGGAGTGGTCTCCACATTTTGTGAAAACGTGACTCTGTGCATTGTTTTTATGTGACTGCTTAGTCATGCCACCGGCTGTAAGAATGTGGTTTGTTGTGGAACATTTGCATGTCAAGCTTGAGCTCAGAGATGACCATTATTTTCCACATCTGCTCTGAAATGACGCTCTGGGGAATGTAATGTCTTTTTGAGTGTGCGCTGTTTGTTAACTGAAGACCTCCCATCCTCCTGTGGTTGCTCTCTGGCACATGTAAGCAAAGCTTCCAACGTATACAAGCACACTCAAGCTGAGGGCAATCTGCATAGTGTTTGAGGGAAAATCCAGACGGGTGGTTGTATTTTGTGTGTTTTCTGAGTGTCTATGGCATCAATGACCTTTGAGAGTCAAAGTGTTGCCCTTGTAGCACTAATATTTAGATTAGGAGCAGAGCTCTTAATTAAGAACATTTCTTTTAACAAGGCCATGCTTCAGAGACCTGTCAGTTGGGTTTGGCTGTAGATTTGTCCCTTGGTTTACTTTAGTGTGTTTTAACCCCGCAGCTAATAAGCATGATCTGGTGGCCTGATGGTGTAGTACCAGGCCTTATCTGCAGGAACACATTGTGATCTTGCTCTTTCCTGTGGAAGTTTGGCCAGATGGTGTGTAAATGTTGAGGAATTCAAATTTAACATTTTTTCAGCACATTATCTTCAGGATGTTCATACTTTACAGAGAGCATAATGAATCTCAGAAACCCTGCACCGTGGTAAAGGTTGTAATTCAAATACCACATCTGGTTTTAAAACTCAGATTTGCCATGCGAGGTGAGGAGAATGCAAACAAGCCGTTCACTGTCAGCTGCCTTTTTCTGCTCTATTAATATGTGTCTTTGAGTGAAACTGGAGTACTAATTGCTGTGTTTTGGTGAGCTGGTTTCCATCTCTACGCATTGGTCATAACATGAAGTCGAGATGAGGTCAAGCGCCTGTTGGTGTCATTGCACATTGAGTCATACGGAACTGAACTGTGCACAACATTTGACTATCTGTTTTCATACTGCCTAATATTATTATTATTTAAGCCTTTTTGGTGATTAGATTTGTCTATTTTACAGCATTAATGGTTTTTCTTTAGTTTGGAGTGTTGGTTGGTTAATATAAGCAAACTGAAAATGTCATGTAGGGCTCGCTTGGCATGGACGATAGAAGCTTGGTCTGATTTAACCCTGTTCCCCTACCTTTCTTTAAGTGGTTGGAAGTACAAAAAGAAATCTGGTCCAAGAAGACCTCAGTAGATACAGATGTTCTCAATCCTTTTAGTATAAAATAATAAAGAACTGTTTTTACAGTAACCGTTTTCTGTGTTCATTATATATCTCAATCTCTTTAATGTAAAATGTTAATAATATTACTGTTAGCTGTTTATATCTGCCTCCTCATTAAGTCACATGACATTAAAGGCTCGTACAGAGAGACTATAAGTGGAATTTCAACTCATGCATACTATGACTATATTTCAATAAAATTATAAATATATTAATAAGTGAAACAAATATATAAACCCACTCTATAATATGGTTAATTTGACTTGTATTTAGCACTATTGAGAATGGTACAGAATGTAGGGATATGGATACAGTGGCGTTTTAGGCTGGTTTACTTTCACTGGAATTTCCTTGGCTTAGATCCATCTTGTCTCAGGGGAGAGTCATTGTGTGCTCACATAAACACATAAGCACATGCATAAAGTACAGGTGTTTGAAAACCCTATTTGGTTTTTAAGGTAATTTACAGAACCATGCACAACTGTGGCTTGAATTTTGCACTTTAGGAAGAACACAAGCTTTCTCCAAATACGAGATATGAGTTGGGGGAAGCAGTTGCACTCAGGACTGAGGTTGTCTTGGATGTAGAAGAATTCTTCTGCTCTCAGGGCATGAACACGTCACTGCTGGAGAGTTATGTGCTGCCAAAGTGACTAGTGATTTGCTGACCAGTGGTCCCACCACCAGGCACTGCTTACTGGTACATCAACGTTTCCTTTGTTGGTTGCAAATGTGATTTAAGTTGGAATGTGGAATTTGTGAGAATGCAGCAGGAATACTGCTTCTGCATTCAGGGCTCTTTCCTCCTGCTGCAGAGTCATTTAGCTCCAGAGCCATAAAATCGAGCTTTTGCTAGAACACCAGTAAGTTCACTTGGGATGGTGCTAACAGACTGGCCTTAAACGTGGCAACACCTGAGCTACACCGTTGAAAAAAACAAAATATAAAGGAAAAAAGGGCAACTTGAGCAGCAGAGAGAAATCTGTCTATCAGCTGAGGGATTCTCCTGTCTCTTAATGGCTTACTGACTTTCCCCTGTCAGCCCCAACTTTATCCCAATACAAATCTCAGTAGATGGATAAACAAGTGTGCGTTTGTGGGTCTATGTCTTTGACAGCATGCTCAACTTGTTAGTTATGGGAGAATGAAGAAATCTGCTGACCTGCCAACAGGGAAGACCCCACCCAGATATATGCATGCGTGGAAACACAAATCACACGAGCACGTTCACACATAGATATAAGGTCAACAAATAATTTTTATGGATGTGTACGATGTCTGTAAAATGCACATCCTGCAACAGAGTGGAAAATCTGAGTGATTGTTTTTTTAATCTAGGTCTGGAGTATTATGTATTCTGGAGTCAGTCAAAGGAAACTCTTTTGACCCACTTCCCATTGGGCTTTCTCCAGTAGTTCCTCGCAAACATTAAGACAAACTCTCTATCTCGATATGAGGATTCGTGTCTACACAGGCAGAAACACTGACATGCTTCCCAGACTTTTGCAAGAGTAGAGCAGAAAACCAAAAACAGCATTTCTGTAAGTGTTGGTGTGTTTTGGGTTAATAGCTGGCCAGATTCGGGCTAAAACGAGCCGGGATTCTGTGTGTCTGTCTGTTAAAGTGTGGTTGCGTGTGAACACGTGCGATTACTCCCAGATGTACAGGAGATGGGTGGATCCACCAGCTGTATGAAGTGCACACAGAGAAAGATGACGGATGAAATGACACAATTTTCATGCAACAGCTGTCTGCCTCTCCCGCTTTACCTCAGCTGACTGTTAAAGTACTGTGCTTGTATTTGCTTCAGTTCAAACTCACTCTGAGTTTTGAAACTTGCCGTCTTGCACAAAGAGCAGAGGTATATTGTGGTATCCTTTCAGTAATAAACGTTTTGAAAACCTTCCATTGTTACTATAAATACTTTTCTACATATAGTTTGTCATTTACTTATTGTAGACTTTTTTTTTTAGACAGAATACAGTTGTGCTGAAGCATTAAATAAAGAGAAAATACAGCTGTCTCTGAAATTAGTTGAAATGGACAAAAAATAGAAATAAATTAGTGAAAATCCAGATGTTGCTCTCTATTATTTGCAAAGATAGTTTACAGAAGCCAGTGTTGCATCTGATAAAATCAACCCCTATAGTATTTATCATGTACTGTAAGAATACACATACATCACCATCAACATGTTTAATCTAAAACCGAATGATAAATTGTAGAAATTGCCTCGTGTGTGAATTGTCTCGTTGTTGTTTAATGATGTGACAGTGATGTTGTACATTTATACAGTTTCTTTTCAACCATTTTGGAAGTATGTGAATGGGTTTGATGATCTGTTATCGGCTTTGCCTGCATGGTGGTAACATTTAGAGAGATCACCATTGCTATGGTTACTTCACCCTGAACCTGTTTTGTCAGAGAGGTCCAGGGGCCTGAACTATGAAGCTGGATTTTCGCTTATCTGGATAACTTCAAGAATGACTTCTGGATTTTCTGTACTACGAAGCTGGCTTAGTTTTGATCCAGCTGAATCACCACAGCAATTACCTGCTCTGGAGCAGGTTAGCCATTATGTTGTGGGTTAAGAGATCAGTGAGTAAAAAAGCACCACCTCCTGACCAATCAGATCTTATAAAATATGCCCTGCCCATTTTTAAGAGGATCCTGATGACGTTGCAGGACAGATAGTCAGAGGAGCGCTTAGAAGAGGAAGAGTCTTCAGGAAACTAATCCAACTCATTAGACTTTACAGATGACATGCTGTACCAAAGGTCCATATTTACATCAGATGGGATAAAATACATATATCAGCTGTTACAGCGTTTGTAGCAAATGTGACCGATCGTAGTCAGGCGCTTACTGTCCCGCAGACAGTGCGCACCGCATTACCGAAATTTCATCCACACAACCGAAACAGTAATAAAACCTTATTGTCACTGACCGCTTTGAATTATGTTTTTATATTTGATTCTTACTTGCTCCCACATTTATTTTAGCTCCACTTGGGTCACATCTAAAACTGAGGTTTATAATGATGGGTAATCGTTTCCACACATAACAAATATAGTACATTAAGTTACAACTATCGGTGCATTCATGGTGACATTGAAAAATATAACACGCTCACATGTGAACGGGTCATTTAAAAGGGAAATATGATGTAGATAAAGCTTTCCCCGTAACTGTAATACAGTGATCTGAATACTGTCCGTATATATCGTCCTATTAATTAATATTGGATGTTCTGATGAACTTCTGCATTAACAGAGTCGCTATTTCGTGCCAGCATTCCTTCCTGCTTTTGCTGCAGCAACAATGTTACTTTTGCTTATATTTAGCATAATTGGATATATTTTTTAATTCTTCGTATTTGCAGAGAATGATAGTCTTCTCCTCCGTGTTTAATAAGCTGTTCTGGGTTTGCCCATGTTTTTGATTAGTCAGAACTTCTGAGCACCACCTCTTTAATGTGAATGCACATTTATCTTAAGTGGAAAGGTCTGGATGCAGTAAGCAAGATGATAACCAGCTTCATAGTACAGCTTATCCCAGTTCCTCAATGTTTGGCTGAGTCAATCCAGAGAACAGAGATAAGTCCAGGATGAGTTGATCATGCTTCGTAGTACAGGCTTCTGGTCATAGTAACAGATCTTTGGTGAGATAAATGTGGTCACACAGAGCTCAGCATTTAAGCACAAATGTATAATAGAGTAAAAAGAGCAATCAAAAAGTTGTAGACTCTCTCATTGAGCTGAAATGAATGGAAAGATAATATGAGCCTTGTCCTGGAGGGGGCTTGGACAGAGATCAGACCATGTCACTTGTTAATGGAACAATTTCAAAACAATAAGAAATGACCAAAATGTTGAATGACAAGCAAAAAAAGTCAAAACAGTCCATTTAACACAATTAAATATATTAAATAATTCATTTTTAAAAAACAAAAACAAAAATGGTCATTTTCTAAAGTTATGCTTGAGCTTCTACAAAATCTCAACTCCTCTACTGTTTCAATCTGCTCCTTAGTAAAGCTAGGAGCGTTGGGTCAGTTTTTTGGGACTGGGTGTGTGCAAAGTCATAATATCAGAAAAGTAAAAAGGTGTAAAACTAATCAGCAGCAAGATAGTAAAATCAGTTCCTAAATGAACTGGAAAGAAGCCAAGGCAGGGTAAATTTGGCCTCACTTGTCCGTCCCTCTAAAGAAAGCTCAGGTGTTAGAGCCAAACTGGAAGGAAGGAAGAAATGAGGGACTGATGATACCATTTGCTAACATTTGATACATCAGGATCACCATTCACCTGTAAAAACTTTTAAGTGTTTCGATGTTTGCTGAGGACTAATTTGTTCTAATAATGTTTTTTATTCTATATAAAAGAAAAACACTTTGTTAATTAAGTTAGAATCTTCTTTTCACTGAAAGCAACCATTAAAGCATAAGAAGCGTCTTTATTGAGTATTTCTGCCATCACTGTGTAAAAAAGCTGACATTTCATTTTGTCCTTATATTCTATGCTTTTGTTATTTACTTATTTCTCCTCATTTCAGTCTGTTTTTCTGAGTATGTTAAAAATATAAACCTTGCTCTTATGGTTTATAAAATAGATTTATCCATATATTGATGACTAAGTATGAAGCTTTAGACAAAAACTAACTGTCTTTGTGTGTTTTTGCTTTAATGTAGACGCGATGTAGCTAACTATTGGTTTCATGTGTTATGTAGTTCTTCTTAAACAGAAAGTTTCATGGCTATAATACGTCACAGCTATATGTGTTTCGTAACCAGAACTTATTCTGCATATTTTTTTCCTGGAAGCTATCAAGTTGTAATACTGGGATATTTCCTACCTAAATGTTGTGTGGAAGCTGTCCAGTTTGGAAAAGTTCCTTAAAACTGTACTGGATTATATGCACTTAGTTAATTTTCACCTCTTACTGGAAAGAAAAGTTGACAAAGAATCAAAAGTATTTGGTCTCCAGTAGAGTCTGAGCAGGAGGGAGTGAGAAAGAGAAGGAGAGATGACCCAGTTCTGTTTCACACAGCGCTGGTGCCAGAGGCGGAGAGACCGTGGAGGCTGTGGTGCACGTGACGACTCTGGGCTGAGCCCAGGTCCACACGGGAAACGCACAATGTCTCGTTTGTTTTAAACGACTGCGCTGTTGGAACTGCTCTCCCTCTTTCCTCTCACTGTCTGTTGTCTGCTGTGAAATGTGGAAATGATTTTTGACTTTGGACCAATTCCAGGTTCTTTTGGGAGTGATGTGTTTTTCCTTCACTCTTTCCCTTTCTTTGCATCTCTATCTGTGTTTCACCATCTTTTAATCCTTCACCTGATAAGATTTGTTAATTTTACTCAATGACTTTGGGAGTTTGCAACTAAGGCGTGGTGTTTGGAAAGAGGAGGAGGGTAGATGCATGCGAGCAGTCACCTCAGGGGAAAGGGTTTTAAAGCTGAGTGGGAGGAGAATGGTCTTGATGGAGGGACTTTCTTTGCACAATAAAATGAGTTAAAAGCTATTTAGCCCTAATTCTAGGCCGTTGCAGCTAGTGTGGAAATCACCTTCTGTGTTCCATTGGCACACCCTGCCAGGCAGCCTCTGCTGGGCTCAGTGATGACGATCTATTCCCATGATTATATATCACTAAGAAATAATGAAGTGCAGCAATCTACATGGCACGTTTGCCATTTCTCCACATAGACACAGAGCAAGTAACTTAAACGAAAATGGTCTTATAATTTGCAGCAGACGGCTTTTCTTTGTCTGGGTTTAGTTTGCTCTCCATGACCACCCACACGACTTTGAAAGGTTTTCCAGACCATCTCTTTATCTGCTTTTTCTGCTGCGAGAACGCACATACTCCCACAATGCACCTGAGAGCCATGATGATTAAAATGTTGAGAGCAGACATTCTTTAGGGAATGTGTTACCATCAGGTTTGTAGCATTTTCCTCACATGTAAGGTGAATGTTTAGTAGATGTCATGAAAATGCACATCCAGGTGTGTGTGGAAGTCAGGATCCAGGTTACATTTTTGGTTAAAATGTTTAACTAATGATTTCTGCCATTGTTTACATACTGTCCAATTCAATTCAGTGCTTTGTGTTTTTGCTTTAAGTAAACTGAAATTTGTTGTTTTTTTTTTGCTTTCCAACCTTCTTTGCGCCTTCAGACTACCGTACTGGACCGTGCTTCGCCTCAGTGAATAACCAGATGTGTCAAGGCCAGCTTACGGGCATTGTCTGCACAAAAACGTTGTGTTGCGCCACAGTAGGACGGGCATGGGGTCACCCCTGTGAGATGTGCCCAGCTCAACCTCACCCCTGCCGGAGAGGGTTCATACCAAACCACCGCACTGGGGCGTGCCAAGGTAAAGTCTGCCCCGCAGAGTCTCTGTCTCTTTTTCTGTTTTCGTATCTGTTTTCATCTACTTTACTTTTTCTTTGACTAAAATGCTTCTTTCCACTATTTTTAACTCCTTCTTTCTTCTTGCCTACCCTCACTGCTTTGTCCCCACATTTTTACCCACCATTCGCTCTGCAGAGGATTAATTCTAATTGGGTTAAATTGGGGTGGGTGGCAATGCCTCCCACTTGTGTGTGGAATGCCCTCAGACACCCGCTGCGGTGAGACTGTCAGAGTCAGTAACACGGGTCAGTGGCAGTGCCACGTGGGAGAGCTCATTTCTGGTAAAGCAGCCCTGCTCCAGACCTAACAACATCAGAACCTCCGTAGGGGAGGCGGACCTGAGCCAGAACCCAGAGGAACATAAAGTACCTTGAGACTATATCAGGTCACAGTTTCCTGCTGGTTTTTAGCCCGAGACCTTCGTATCAGTCAAATTCATTAAATTAATTTAATTTAGTTATCAGTGCAACTCAAAAGTAGTCGATTTAAAACCAGGTGCTCTGAATCAATGACGTCAGGGTGCTTATTTTTATCTTCATAAACATCAGTCATTTCATGTGATTCATGCCGTAACCTTTTATTTGGCTGTACCCTGTCCTTTCTATGGTAACTTTGGCTGTAGTTTCTGCTCTTACTGCAGGATACATTCTTTTCTCACTTGTTCAATTGAAAGAAAAATAAGAACCAGAGTGTTAAAACAGACCCGGTGTGTCTCTATGCACATATGCTACAGGCTTACACCTGTGCTACCAGTTATCTTTAAGAGTTCAGATTATTAGTTGAATAAGACCAACTTTTGTGTTTTATCAGGATATTAGTTTTAATTGAATCTCAAACTGTGAGTCATTAAATTCATTGTCACAAAAAAGAAAGAATATAACATTAAACCTGCCAAGAGAAGCCACCAAAACTGGGTAAGGACAGCATTACAAGGTGGAGTTGCAACTGTTTTTTTTGTATCTATAAACACAGTTTTGCTGTGTGATTAAAACCAGCAATACTTTAGTTAAAATCTATATTCTTTCAAATTCTTTAAAATCTGGATTTAAAAATCTCTGCACAGGGTATAACCAAGCTTTGTTTTTCATTACATAGAAGTAAAATTGAACTCCTCCATCTTGGAAGATAATTTTAAAAAAGTTCAAAGCCCCTCCCTCTTGACACAAAATGGCAGGTCCTCACCATGCAGGCATAGAAACGCACCTCACATATGTACAGATGTGAGCTTATCTGACATAGATTTACTAGTTCCAACTTCTATACTTTTAAAGAGCTTTTGAGGAAATATTGCCTAAGTTGGGACAGATTTATTTTTTGAGGGTACAAAAGTAAAACTGAACTTTATTCTGTACCTGCAGACCCTCATCTGGCAAAAGACAGAGTTCAAATTGTTTCTGCGGCAACTTGCAGCGCCACTGTCTGCAGCTGCCACAATGTGCCACGAGCCAGTGTGTGTCTGTTGTCGCATCCCAGACTGATACATTTCAAAACCACCTTGTTCTTCCACCACTGCATTGTGCAGCTGAGGGAATGAAAGACATTTGAGGAAAAAAATGAATGAAAAACTGGGTGGAAATAAATCCTGTGTAATCCCAGAAGCTTATCGAAGTAGTATCACAGTGAATGTGTGGCGTAATCAAAGTTAAAGCCGGCTCACATAAATTTACTTCAATTCTGTAGGTGTTTACATAAACCTGTTAAATTTGAAATACATGTTGTAATGCTGAAAATAGGAAACGTGCCAAAGAGGTGGGGTTGGATACTTGTGTGGACATGATTTTTCTAATGTTTGTATTAGCTGTTCAGTTCCATGCTCTGTATGTTTAGATGTGGATGAGTGCCAAGCTATCCCTGGCATCTGTCAAGGAGGAAACTGCATTAACACAGTCGGATCCTTTGAATGTAAATGTCCTGCTGGGCACAAGTTCAACGAGGTCTCGCAGAAATGTGAAGGTAAGAATTAAGTTTGCAGCCGTCACATTGAAGCTGTCCTGTCAGCGTCAGTTTGAATGAAAGAGTAGACTGAAAACTATTTTAAAAGTTAAGAGAGTAAACCCACATCCGCCTCTTTGTGGTTACCTTCACCTCAGTCATGGCATTCTGGTTATTAGTGTGTGGAGAAAAGACCACACATAAGCCACTTTTTATCCTTCCCTGGAAATATGTTTAATTAAACCAAAGCAGCACTCAGTTTTCTCTCAGCTCAGGTGCTCTCACATGAGAAGTTACTAATGTGACAACACACAAACCAAAAGAGACGGAAATGAGATTGTGATGTCTTATTTTGGGAAAAGACTTTTCTCTAATCAGCTTCTGACTTCCACAATCACTGCATTGTATTTTTTTAACTTGCTATTCAAATGCAGCCACATAAACACTTGCAATGTTTTTGGTATTTCTGTGTGAAAAAATGACCTGAATAAAAGCTTTTTTTTTTAATTATCACAAGTAAAGTCCCACAGCGAGCCAATTATTGGCTCATTCTGACGCAAATGTGAGAATCTCCAGACAAAGTTAAACTCCGGTTATCTGGTATTTCTGAGTACAATATGCACTTGTTTTTGCCCAGGAATAATTACCGGAAAACTTCTGGAGAGTGTAAAAGACATTTCAAACAGCTCTTTGCGCTGTATTTCTTAACAGACATTGTGTCTGATGTTCAGCTTGTCGTGGAGAACAGTGCTAACTGATGAAGAAGTGCAGTGGACCTTGGCTTTAATATCCTGTGACACGTCTCATTTCCATGTTCATAGCCGGCATGCGCTTTACCGTTAAAGACATTTACGCTTCAAGTTAGTTTTTAGTTTATTTGCTGGTATTAAGTTCTGATTACAGTGCAGATCTCTCCCCCTCCTCAGATCTGGATGAGTGCTCAAACATTCCAGGTCTGTGCGGTTTGGGCGAATGCTCAAACACTGCTGGGAGCTACTTCTGCAAGTGTCCACAGGGATATTTCAGCTCTGTTGATGGATCCACGTGTATTGGTGAGTTACTTTATGGTTTTGCTGGTGCAAAAGATAAAATATGAAACGAAGCAGCTCAACCAAGGAGGTGCTGCTTCATTCTTTGTTTTTCCATATTGCTTTGGTTCTTTCGATCAATGTCTGGCACTGAGAAGAAAGATCTGAAATCTATCCAGCATTCCAGCTGGTAGAATTTAGGTCAGTAGTTGCTTGCTTGTTTATAGTTGCACAACAGTGAGCTATACTCGAGCCAAACTAGGAAAAGCGCGTGATGAGAGAAGCAATGTGAACTCCATACAGCGTTTAGAATAAGTGAAAGGAAAAAAAGCTAAAAAAAAAAAAAAAAAACTGCAATAATCTGTAGTTCAGCTCAGTTTCACTCAAAACAGCTCAGGGAAGAATGTGGGCCAGAATAATCCATTAGAAATGTATTCATACACTTGCATGCGTGTTCTTACAAACACCTGCAGACGCAGAATCGCATTAACCTCCTCAGGAGAGCGTGTTTGAGTAGAAAGATGGTCAGTCGAGTCATTCTGCAAGAAAACTGTTGTGCCAAACCTTTGAGTCAGTTTCCCAAGCAGTAACTCTGCTAATCTTCACCAGGACTGCACTTTTTTTCTTACTTCCATTTATCTCAGATTTTAGCAAGATAAGCCAACCAATCAGTGGTGCAGCCTGTCAATCTCTCCATCTGTATCTACTGGATGGGCTGGGTGTGAAACAAGACATAAAGTATTTATGTTAATAACCAGCTTGAGTCATGAGTCATGCTGGTGCATGGTGCCAGAAACTGCGGGATAAAGGAAATGTTCTCATAAATATGAAATGATGACTATTGGAGGTGATCTCCATCCTCCAAAGGATGGGAACACTGAAATGACAGTAATTACTTTTTGATTACACTTCTGCCAATTTGCTCAGCACACAGACAGTTCGGGCTGCGTTCCACACACTGCAGCTTGTTTAAGTGACTTCATGCTGTGTTGTTTCCCACAGATGCTCGTGGAGGGCACTGCTATGCTAGCTTGCTGAACGGGCGCTGTGCCAACCAAAACTCGCAGCTGTTGACCAAAATGCAGTGCTGCTGTGATGCTGGACGCTGCTGGTCCGATGGCTCCACTCCTGAGATGTGTCCCATTCGTGGAACAGGTGGATCACTCGCCATCAACTTCACATTTTCTGTTCTCACAAGTCCCTGTCGAATCACAGAGCTAACCTTCCTTTGGTTTACAATGTGCTTATCTTAGAGGAGTACCAGAGATTATGCATCCAGATTCCTGATACTGGAATGGTAATCCCCGGTCGCGTCCCAGGCGCTCCAGACCTACCAGGCATCTACCCTGTTCATCCTGGTCAAACAGTTAATGGGAATATACCTGGAGTGATTCCTGGTCAAATTCCCATACAAGTTCCAGGCCAAATCCCCATTCAAAGACCACTTCCTGTTCCAGTTCCAGGTCAAATATCCATACAGCCACCACCTGGTAACTCCCTGATTTACGCTTCTTTTTGGTTCACATAGTCACATCGTGTATATAAACTGTGTGGAAGTAGCTTGACGCTTGTATGTGTCGTGTGTTGCAATCAAAATAATAGTTCTGAGCAACAACATGCTTGTAATGATGGATACTTCTAACAAGTGATGCCAGGGCTTTTATAGAATATTTTGTAATGTTTAATTACAAGCAAACCACACATTAGACATTTTCTGCTTACTAATGCCAAGAACTCAATAAGTCATATGCAAAATATTCCGCAATAAAGCTTTTTCTACAGATCAGTGCCTAACTAAATTGATATTTTTCACTTAACGTATTGAAAAATTTCAACTCTTAATACATTACAAATGGATCATACAAACATACTTGGAAGGCCAGATGCATATTAAATTAGTTAGTGTTGATCTTGTCGTCTTACTTAGCTTCAGTGCTATAAAATATTAGCAGCATGTGGGACTTACATTTTTTCATTGACCAAATTTCTTTAAAAGTTAAATTTCACTGTGGAATATTTGTTTGATATTTTCTGTCAGGTCCTGCTATATTCCTAGCGCAGAACATCACCAACATGTGCCAGGCCATCCGGAACCTCTGCCAGAATGGCCGGTGTATCCCCACTGTGGGCGCAGAATATCGCTGTGAGTGCAACATGGGGTTCAGGTTGGATGGAAGGGGCGAGTGCGTCGGTAAGTTTTAATGGCGTGAGTCAAATGTTTCTTTGATAGCATGCTTTAAGGTTCTGGAGGATGGTTTTTTAACGTCAATTTTGCTCTCCAGACGATGATGAATGTGAGAAAACCCCATGTGTGCATGGAGAATGTGTGAACACTCCGGGGTCCTACATCTGTCAGTGTCCAACTGGATTCCAGTCAACTGCGACCAGGACCGAGTGCCGAGGTGACGCATACGCACAGCAGCACACACATGCATGCACTCTGAAAAGGATGTGTGTGTTTATTGAGCTTTTTGTTTTTTCTTCTTCTGCTAGATCTGGATGAATGCGTGGCCAACGGGCGTATCTGCAACAACGGCCGCTGTGTGAACACTGAAGGAAGCTTCCACTGCGTCTGCAATGCTGGATTTGAAATTTCTGCTGATGGCAAAAATTGTCAAGGTCTGTTAAGTTCTGACATCTGCATTTATAGAGAAAAACCTAGATTCAAAGGATGGTTTTAATTAAGAGCCACAGTAAGTGCAATGTTTATGTTTAATGGACTGTGAATCTGTTGGAGGTGGTGATTTAATATGAAAGCTTGTCAGATTCCTGTAAATTTGAAGTTGAAATTTCCACTGATCGCAATTGTGATTTTGTTTCAGCTAATTAAAAATAAAATATTTGCATTTAATGTTACTAACCCATTTCAGGAGGAATCTAAAGTGATTATTTTTTCCATTTTTTCTTATTATCTTAGACAAGTTGCAAGTCTTGCAGGATTAGTTATGACTGCAAAGCTCCTACTACCTTTACGATATCAGGAAAATAAATCTGAATGTCTTCTAACCCGAGTTAAATTTAATCCATGTTGACATATGTCTTAAATGGATTGTGGTATCAGATCTACACAAAACCCCCCTTTAACATTTTAAGGCAAGTGAATGCAACACATAAAATCCTTCCAGGGGAGATTGATATGGAAGTTATTCCTATATTGTGCTCCCTCTTCTGAGGGCATATGTGCTCTAACTGATTAGATCAGTAAATACAGTTTGAACTGTCATTTAAAGGATATTAAAATAGTTGTTAGGGGACTAAACCATGCAAGACCACATAAAAACATTACCAGCAATCTATAAGATGGTTTCTGTTCCTCCACAGATCAGGATGAGTGTCTCATCAGGAACATGTGCCTCAACGGTCTGTGTATCAATGAAGATGGCAGCTTCAAATGCATCTGCAAGCCTGGATTCCTGCTTGACACCAGCGGACGCATGTGTATAGGTGTGTTGGTGAGACATTTGCATTCCGAAAAGACGCTTAGTTACTTTTTCTGCTGCTTTTACTTGTCCTTCTAGTTCTTAGGTATGCTAGTTCTTCTGCTGAGTGATTCTTAACAAACGAGGTCAAAATCCCTCCCTGAAACCTTGGAAAAGTCTTTTAGCATCTTGACAGGCCAGCTGGACATGTTGATAGGATTGTTGGGGCCCACCTAGCAGATCGCCTTCCCTAAACTTGTCTGGTGGTTTGACTTTTACCCGAACATGTCACAAAAATCAACAACTGATTATTTGCTCAGTCGTATAAAACACTGTACGATGCTGTAGCCAACATAACATGACATTCATTCAGAGTTTAAATCATCTTACAGACGTTTGATCTCAGAGACACTGACCTGGTTAAGTCATAATAGAATAAATAAACATGAGAGCAGGGTGTGGGTGAAGTATGCTTATGTATGTGGTTGCTAATGAAATGTGTAGTCTAAAGGGGCCCTGGGGCCTCATTGTCTCTCTTTACAGTCTGGCTGTCCCCCAACACACCAAAGCGCAGCACTTGAGCACACACACATGCATAAACACAGAGTAGTGCATACTAGCAATATCATTGTTTACAATCATTATCATGATTGCTGTAAAACTAGGAGGCAACGAAGTTTAGAGAGAGGAATGTTTTCTTAGCTGAGATCATAGAAATGAAACTGAGCTGCAGTCTGGCTGCATCTTGATAACCAACATTTTAATTCTTTTCATTCTCTGACTTTCTGCTGTGGCTGATTGCAGACATCGATGAGTGTGAGACTCCAGGCATGTGTATGAATGGCCACTGCGTCAACACGGAGGGATCCTTCCGCTGTGAGTGCATGGCTGGGATGGCGGTGGGCTTGGATGGTCGAGTCTGTGTCGGTGAGTAAACTTAGAGGTGGTTTGTTCCCAGTGCTGGACTTAAGACAAGCTTTTGTCATATAAGTTTTGGACCCTTGGTAATTCTTCCAGTGAAAACTGCTTCATTTCAGGGAGTAAAGACACCAAAGAGGTTTTGTTTGTAATAATATCTTGTGATTGGGGGGGCTGTGGGGATCTCCATCTTTCACATTACTGTTGTGCCTTGATGTGATGCAAAATTTTAACTGTGTAAATTGACGTATTATTTGTCCTAATAGTCAGAAAATCACCTACAATTGGCAAATACACCTTAGAAACGAAGCAACTGGATGACAGGATGATGATAGCTGCTCAAACCACATTAGAGCTGCCTCCAAACTCCACAGATCAGGGATTAAACTTTTTTTCCCCACACAGTGAAAAATCAGCAATCATCAATGAGAGATGGCATCTTTTTCTATGCATTGTTCTATGCATTGTCTTTGCATAATTTTTATGCCGTTCCACAATGATTACGGGCAGAAAACCTGTAAGAATGGCGACCTTCTGTTGCAAACATCTGCACTGACCGTTAGATTAGAAATTTCAGTGCTTTGTTGTCCTGTCACTACATTTATCCTTTCTTCGGAGGGATGGTCTCTCCTCACCCTCAGAAGGAATGAGGAATGTTTTTACATCAAGTACAGAATGCATATAATATAATATTTAATTATATATTTTTTTAATTATAATTTTATATAATTATAATATAATATTATAATAATTATAATATTTAAGTGCCAATTCTTTTATTTATGCCTAAATACATAATTTCTGTCCAACCTCTCTCTCTTTTTCTCTCTCTCTCTCTATATATATATATATATATATATATACATATATACA
>JBAMHX010000001.1:8647209-8661120 GCA_037177515.1 Pseudomugil tenellus
ACATAATGTATGTATACATTTTTTCACACATTTCGCATCACATCCTCAAACCAGTGATCTCTAGTCCGAGACACATGGGATAATTTCAGGCAGAAAATTCCCACCAAGATATCTGTGCATATGAGTGAAAAGATCAGAGGTTGGAAGAGCTTTTAACTACTTCCATAGATGAAAGGTTCCCCTTAATTATTTGAACCATGTTGTTTATTTAAGTGATGTGGCAGCAGATATTAGAAGCAAGTAATACTCCAAGGAAATTCCTTCCACTTTGTCAAGTGTTTCCTTGCAATGAGTTTGATTTATTTTTCTGTTTAAAGTCACAGTGTTGGATGACAGTGAGTGAAAAATTAGTTTTGAATGTCACTGAGTGGCTTACTAATTTAGGGGGAACAACTCCTACGGTAGTTGTTTGCATTCTGTTTATATTTAAAGTGGATTAATTTTTCTTCCTATCACAGCATCTCACAGTTACATCAGTGTAAAATTGAATCAGACCACTCTCTTGTCATAAAAGTGAGTCTTCACATTAAACAAACAGTTTTGTACAACAAAATGGTTCCAAATATCACGAGCAATGACTAACCGTGTTAAAGAGAATTCTTGCTTCAGTGATGAGAACTAAATTTTCTTTTTCTCTTCTAACCTACAGTCATGTGCAGTTAGCGGTGCTCTGGGACATCTTAAATCAGAAACACCTGATTAGGAAAAAAAAACATCTTTTTCAAGCATCTTAATCAGTTATACATGTGACTTAACTCTCCATCATCAGTTATCAGCCAACTCTTGGCAAAATTTCCTTAAACAGAGCAAACTTTATTGTCTTTTGCATGTTTTTGTCATTGTTGTTTACTGTGATTTGTGTTACAGCTGAGTACAAGACATTGTGTCCTGGGGGGGAAGGCTTCAGACCAAACCCTATCACTGTCATCTTGGAAGGTCAGGCTGAAGCACGCTACCATCTGTACACACTTAGACACGCACCGACAATGCCACTGAGTTTTTTCCTTGTTGTTCTTCTTTAGACATTAACGAGTGTCAAGAGCTGCCAGGCTTGTGCCAGGGAGGAATGTGCATCAACACCTTCGGGAGTTTCCAATGTGAATGTCCAAAGGGCTTTGCCCTCAACCCAGAAACCAGAGTCTGTGAAGGTAAGAAACACATTCATATGTTTCTGCACGGCACCACAGGCACATGAGCACCTAGGCGACTCATCCCTCTCTATCTCTTGCTGTGGAGTGTTTCCATGGGAAGGAAATTGAGTCCATGCGACACATGGAGAGGAAGGAAAAAGCCCCGAGAGCAAAAAAGACAAAGAAATATTGGATGATGTAGTCCCTTTGCAGCTCGGTCTATCTCAATATGTGTCTGTTGTCCTTCCCGTCTGTTGCTAACCCAGCAAAGCTCAGTCAGGAGGAGGAGGCAGCTGAAAGCCTAACTGTGTCCAGAGGAGTGAGGCTCTGATGTGGTCAGCTTTCTCTGCAGGGAAGTACATAGAGTCCCAAGCAGGCAGGCCAGACATGATAGCTGGAAAGTAAAATGCAGTGATGAAAGATAGCCAGGAAAAAGATAAATACAATGGGTGTGCTGAAAACAACCAGGACCAGAGAGGAGGAGGCTCAAGTTTGAACAACACCGTACAGCTTGAAGGCGTTTAATTGCAATGTGTGTGTTGGCCAGAAGAACAAAAGCGGATGTCTGTTCTGTGAGGTTCAGGACAGTAAATCTACTCAGGTCTATTTTCAATCAGCACTCAATCAGTTAGTTGGACTTTAAGGAAGAAGCACTATTCATTTGTTCTAATGTACATATTCACACAAGAAACACAAGTTATTATATGATAATTTTTTGTGTGAATTTAGGTAAACCTAAAAATTTAGAAAACCTAAAGCACTGCATCCTGAAAAAAGATGACACACAATATGAATTAGTTGGATGCTTTTGAATGAGATGTTGCATATTTTATTTGTGATACAGAGCAATACAGTTCTGTATTGACCCCATGTTGCAGCAAGAACAGTTTGTTCTCATAAAATCAATCCGCTTTGTAAGAAGTACAAATAATGTATTTAAAAAAGGGAAAAAAGTATAGCTATTAGTGACCAGTTTAGCAACATTTGGTTTCAGATGAGATGCTGCAAATCATTTTCAAGACTTACAAAGATTTTTAAGAATAAAAGAAGAAGAAGATTGATATCTCTCTGGGTTTCTGCTCATTGAACTGGTTTGGAACCAGTTTATGAAGTCTTGTGTTTCCTACTTAGCCGTTTCTTCACAAACATACAAAAAATAATTATCAACACCATTGTTGTATTATTAAATTTGACCAGAGGACAAACCAGCAATGTGTAACAGCGCTGAAAATTTTACAAGGCTGAAATTGAAATTTAAGCCATTAAATGTTGGTGCTGAAGAAAAAGAGCCTAATAGGTGTAAATCAAACAGGTATTGTAAGAGTGATTTCCCTCTGCATGCAGATATTAATGAGTGCGAACATCCAGGAATCTGTGGTCCAGGTCAGTGCTACAACACCATCGGGAGCTACACCTGCATATGTCCTGCTGATTACATGCCGGTCAACGGAGGGGACAGCTGCATGGGTGAGTTTGCTTGTTTCACTTCAACGCTAATAATAATAATCGTCACCATGTTGCTTTCGCGCATTTGTTTTCTTGACTTTTTTTCATAAATACACAGATATGAGAAAGAGCTACTGCTACCGGAACTTTTACTCAGACAATCGGACGTGTGATGGCGAGCTTACCTTCAACATTACCAAAAAGATGTGTTGCTGTTCCAGCAACATTGGCCGTGCATGGAATAAACCTTGTGAACAGTGTCCTGTTCCCAGCACAGGTTAGATCTCACACGTGCATTTAGTAGCGCAGGATTTATGAAGGAACTAAAAATGAGTAAATTTGTATTGTATGTTCACTTAGATGAGTTTGCAATCCTGTGTGGCAGCGAGAGACCAGGATTTTATATAGACATCACGACAGGACGTGTTATTGGTAAGATTTTCCTTTTTTAAAGGTTATGTGATGGAATAGAGATTAATTTTCTCACATTGTCCCTTTGTCATATGCTAGATATTGATGAGTGCAGGGAAATCCCAGGAGTGTGTGAAAATGGAGTGTGCATCAACATGATCGGCAGTTTCAGGTGCGAGTGCCCCATTGGCTTCATTTACAATGACAAACTGCTGATTTGTGAAGGTAAGACCCACAGTTACATAAAACCGTGAATCACTTTTGAGTTTTTAAGCTAAGCTAGCAAAAAAATGTAACTGTGTAATCAGTGTGGAACTGTGTCCCCCATTGTTGCCAGATATTGACGAGTGCCAGAATGGACCAGTGTGCCAGCAAAATGCAGACTGTGTGAACATGCCTGGGAGTCACCGCTGCGACTGTAAACCTGGATATCGCTTCACCTCTACTGGACAGTGTCTCGGTAAGGTTGTGTAGGTGATCAGGGCTTACATTCAAGGAGTTCAAACAGTAATCCCTACTTGATAGAGTAAATTTGCCCGGCACCAAACAATCAGACAATCATTCTGCCTGCAACAATGCTGGACAAGACAGGTAAAAACAAACAAAAAAAAAAAAAAAACAGTAGTCTTAGTCCTCATTTGGTCCCAGTTATTACCTTCATGGACTTGATATAGACCAGATGACAGAAAAGATTTTGCAGAACCAGACAAATAATGTGGTCTTCCCTTGGAGTTTTGCCAGTTTGTGCGGTTATGCAAAATTTTTGGAGCTGTACATTCCTGCCAGTGATGTTCTAAAACTAAAGTACGAAACAGGACAGTGAGGGGAAAGGAGTTTTTCATGGTGGGCTTTTTATTAAGGAGGGGAGAATGTGAAGCATGTGTTGAGCTGTTAAACATGTGCTGCCGCGTATCTGAAACATGTTGCTGTCAGTCTGGAGGCCCTGCCTGTAAGCAAATGTTAAATCAACATCCTGTTTTGCTTCCTGCGTCTTGTGCAAGTCCTAACAGCAGACAGTCTCCAGTTAGGAAAACTGAAGCTGTGACTAGAGATCAGAATGACCTGCAATGGTGACATTTGGGAGAAACTGAATAATAAGGACCTTTAGCGGCCATGATGCCCAATTTCCTGTCTTTTTGAAGCAAAAGTACTTTATTTATTATTTATTCAAAACTTAATCCTCTTAGAAATTACTTCAGAAATACTACAATATAACATGAGGGTGTACAAGTTAAGCTTTGGTCTGGCAGTCTTTTTTTTGTACATAAGCCATATAGAGCCAGTTTGGAGTTATATGGTAAAGGAAGGCACTTTTGTGACTGATATATAAATTATTGATACCATGGTCGGTGAAAATTGTGATACCAACTGGCATGCATTGTTTTTTTGTTTATATGGACACAGTTTGGCAAGATAAATCTCTGTTATGTTCGTTATGAGCGACATAGCAATGAATCTATCAGCTCAGCTGGCTTTAATCACCATTTACATTTCTCTTGACAATAACTGTTTGACATTAAAAATACATTAATGCCAACATGAAACAGTTCTTATACTTAACCTTAGTTTGCTTATGTTTAATAGAGAAAAAATGTTATAAAGTGTTTCCTGTGTGAAACTATGGGATAAGCATAACTAAGAGATAAACCTATGCATTACACTGTTTTAATGCACTTCGTTGCACGTTGTGGTGTTCCAGACTGTTTAATGTACATGTCCTCCCAGGTTATTCCTTGCATAAGTAATACATCAGTCAGTGTTATCAATCAATCTTCAATGTACAAACTCAAGTCTGACTTTTTTCTTTGAGGCCAAAGAACAACTTATTGATATCACTTCGTGCACTCTGGATGCCTTTGCTTTACATGCAGAATTTTGGGGTCCACAGGGACAGAGTCCCTTCCTGTCATCTGATTGGTCCTTAAAGAACAACAGTTACGTAACTCATTACAGATGAGAAAATAGTCAAACTGTATCTTATAAGTATCTATACAGCACTTCCAAATGGACCAGAAGACAACATGATGGTTCAACAACTCTGAGGTCATAACATGATATAAACGCACAAGTTAGCACTCTTTAAAAGACAAAAAAGTAACCAAAGTACGTAAACAAAAACAATTCAGGATTTCAGAAATTATTTCAAAAGGAAAAATGTGTCTTTTGGCATGAAAAAACCCAACAAATGATTTTTTGTAGAAATACATTAAGAATCTAGGGAGCCCTAGACCGATCAAAACAGAGATTAATACATGTAAGAAAAATACTGTATTTAGACAATTTTAGAGAGAAAAAGAAAACAGAATTTACATGTCTATAATATTTTATTCAACACTTCAAACGAGTTAAGCTTTAAAATATCCCACTTAAATTATATTTTAAACATGCTATGTATTGTGACTTTTACATAGCGTAGCAACAAGTCTTTTCCCCTTTTTCAGATCGAAACGAGTGCTTGGAGATCCCTGGTGTGTGCAACCCTGGTCAGTGCATTGACACACTTGGGAGCTATCGCTGCATCTGTCCCAATGGCTACAAAACAACCCAGGAAATGTCGATGTGTGTTGGTAAGACACGCTGATGGTTTTTTTCCCTTTGCACTTGCTTTTCACACTGTCAATAAAGAAATGTGAGCACTGTCTGAAAAAGCCATGATGCTGCTCTGTGTTGTCAGATGTGGATGAGTGTGAGAGACAACCCTGCGGTAATGGGACCTGTAAGAACACAGTGGGCTCCTACAACTGTCTGTGCTACCCTGGCTTTCAGAACTCACATAATGGCGACTGCATAGGTAGGCTCATCTGTGGATTTTAGGTGGATTAAAGAGGCAAAGTCAGAGTGTTTGTCTGTACTGATAAGTTGTGGTCTTTTTAATAGATGTCGATGAGTGTTCGACCCAGAGGGGCTTGTGTCGGAATGGGCAGTGTATAAACTCTGTGGGGAGCTTTATCTGTATATGCAACGATGGCTATGAGCTGACATTAGATGGCAGACTATGTGTCGGTAAGGGAATTTTTCTTTCTTTTTTCTAAATTAATGCACAGTTTTACTCCATACCGCTCTTATTTTCATTTCTCCTCAGATATAAATGAATGTGCAGTGAATCCAGGCACATGCGGTCCAGGAACATGCGTGAACATGGATGGCTCTTACAGGTGCATTTGCCCAGCAGGCTACTATCTCCATGAAGAAACCTGTGAAGGTACGCCAGCATAAAGCTCTGCTCTGGTGAAAAGAAAATAATAAATTCCCACTTTGGCTTAAAAACAAATCATAAACCCTAAAAAGGGTGAGAGTGACTGAAAACACCTGCTTACATCCAATACACTTACTTTCACATATGCATGGAAATCTCAGTTTAGATTTACTACTCCTTCCCTTTACACACACTCCTCTTCTCACCATCACATGTGGGAGTGAGTCTGAGTCAGACTTGTTGGGTTGTTTGTAAAGTCGGGCTGATGAAGAGATATTCGGCAGGCTTCAACACATTCCTGCTTTGTGCTTTGTTCTTGGGAGCAGGGAGTAAGCAGGAATAGCAGTGCATTCTCAACAGCTGTTCATTTTAATTACAGAAGACTTGATACTGAGGCCCCTCCAGATAAAAGCCATTCATTTATATCCCACCATTCATAACAACGATTTGATCTTGTTTGATTGAATATTGAGATAGATGTGACATATGTCTGAGACAATATCCCTGCATTTATGGTGGTACTTTAAGGGCAAAATGTGAAATCTGAATGATTTTTAATGGATGTAAACTATAAATGTGACAGAATGAGTGATGCTTTTCCTCTTTGTATGCCAGATATTGACGAGTGCTCCCAGTCACCTGAGATGTGCATATTTGGAACCTGCTCCAACACTGAAGGAAGTTTCATCTGCTTGTGTCCTGATGGTTTCCAGCTTTCATCTTCTGGACGCAGATGCATGGGTAAACACCAGTTACTTTATGAGGCTGAGAAAGAGAAAAAAAACTATGAAATGATTGCAGGCAACAGCTTTAAAATGCAAAGCGGAGATGAAACAGCATGCGTTGGTGCTGGACTTTACTGGCTTTTCCGCAATGGCACATGATGTTCCAGCTGTTGCTGCTGCTGTCTCAACAAGGCCAAGGGTGGCTCTGAGCAGATCAGTTTTCCATTTCCTCATTTATGTGTGTGGGATTATGAATATGCTGCATGTGTGCTTTCTGGGTTGGGTTGGGGTGCATTGAGTCTTCTGTTAGGGAGTTCCCTCTCCAAACACTGAAGTGATGACTTCATCACTTCAGTGAGACGGCATACAGTTTGCATTTCAGTTTTCTCTCAAGTCTCAAAAGTGCTCAAATAAATATGGGGGAATAAAACGGGAGGAGCTGGGTGGAGAAGGAAAAAATCTGTGCAACTGAGAAAATTTGCGTCGGTTAAAAATAAGTAGGGATCATGAAAAATCATGATAACAGATAAGTCTTTAGTAGATCTGTGTGTCCTACTGAATATCCCACTTCACCTGTTTTCTATAAATCTCTTTCAACTTTGAAAGGTTTTAGCAACTTCCTGCATGAAGAATAAAAAAAAAACCATATAAAGTGCTAAATTTGAATCATTTGTCTAATATTATCCAACAGGACATTGTTAGTGGGACCTTTATGCCTTGTGGGCGGTGAGGTGAGGCCAGTGGGAGCTTGTGGTCAATGCATCGGGTTCTTTGGTGTGTTCCTCAAGCAGCTCTTCCACCATTATTTTATTTTCTGGGAGTTTGCTTTACCCTGCTTGGCAGCTGAGATCAGCTGGATCTGTGGCAACATTTCAATGGGTGTAACAAGGTTTCACAGGACAGCTGCAATCGATGCCAGTCACTTCTTATATCAGAGGTCTCAATTATGTGACTCATGTATTAGATCAATTTTGGACAAGTTTATTAAGAGTATAAATTAGCTGTCAGAATTATTCTTTGCCTCAAATCTCGTAAAACAATCTGCGTGTGCGGAACTGTGTTCTTATCATGAAAAGTATGTCGGAATGTATTTAGCCATTTTGCTTGGCTTTACCTGACCGGCTCATAAGTGAAAGTTTTTATGTTTAACACTCTTACATAAACATAATCCTCACACTTAATTTCTCTTCTCTCGTTCTGAGATGAGCTCACTGCAACGGTAGTGATAAATGGCTCCCCATTTTCTCTTTATAGAAGAAAACGTGATCATAAATCAGATTTGGTCCATATTTGATAACATAAACATAAAAAAGCACATGTCCTGATCATTTATTGTTAACAGAGAAAGGAGAAACATGAGAAAGAAAAAAAGAGATTACATGAAACGTGGTGAGGAGAGATGTTTTCTGGACATTTTCAATACTTTGCTGACAAAGATTTAATTTAAATATGTTTTAAATTATGAAGCTTTTGAGGTTTTTACTAGATTGCATACCATTTAATAAGTTAGCAGAAACTCCTTCAATATTAACCAAGTTTTGTTTTATGCCAAATCATTTATTTCATTTAATTGTTAAGCATACCAAGTTTTTGATCTAAAAATTTTACAGCATTGACATTTTTGGTGAGATGAAAACATTTTTTTCCATAGTAGTTTTCATTGTACAAACAAATGCGAATGAGATGTTCACTTGTGATCCACATGCGCATTCACACACATGCTTACAAAACAGCTGTGCAAGGAGGACCATCAATCTCCTTAACAGAGAGGCTGACAAATCGGTTTGACGGTGAAAAGTAACATGACGCTCTTTGACATTCTCCACAAAGCTCCAGGTGATCATGTATGTGATGTTTGCCTTTGGGCCAGGTGTGTGTGCACGAATGTGTGTGTGTGATCTATGGTGGCCAAAAAGCTTATTTGTCTTGAGTTCACTGAAGGCCAATGCTAGCAGGAGAGCACCGCCATATGCTTCTCATTACAAGTAAGTGCCTGCCTAGTCCTGGAGGAACAAGACAAACACACATCTCATAGTACAGATAATTAGCCAGTCTCTAGCCTCGCTGCGAACACTTCTACAGTAAAATGTATTATAGTCATGAAAGAAAAATACTCATTTCTTTATGATGTAAAGCTGCACTGCCGTGATAATTAGAGCTAATTAGAGCTTGCGCACCACTTAAAGAGATCTGCGAAAACCTTTTCTTCGTAATCCCAGACAGCAGTTGTCTCTTTTGACAGGATGATGCTTTTGAAGAACAGCAAAGAGTGCACAGTGCTGTGTTTCCCTCCAAATTCACCCAATCCATCCCAGCATTTGTGGTATGTGCTGTAAAAACAAGTCCGATCCATTGCATTCCCTTTTCACAACTTACAGGACTTAAAGATGGCCTGCGCTTGTCAACAGGAAACTTTTAGAAGTCGCGTGGAGTTTTTTCAGAGGTGTTTTAGTAAGAGGAGGGTCTGTGTTACATTGGACAAGTTGTGTTAATGCTGCGGGTGATAAGCAACAGTGATGATGGGATCCATGAAAACTGCTTCGCCTCTATTTTACAGGCTATGTTTGGATTTAAAGTTAGTTAAAAAATTAAAGTTAGTTAAATAAAAAATTTGATGCAGTGGTTTCAGATTCTTAATATGATTTATCATAGGATTGAGATCTTAATAAAATATATGCACAAAGTTGGACCCTTTAAGACATCTGCATAATTTTAGGCCTCTGCTTGAAAATTGCAAACCCATAATGAAATGAGTATATCTCTGCAACCACAAGGTCTCTTAGAATACTTCTAGAGCTGTGGTTAATCGAGCACTTGTGATATTTGTTAAAATCTTGGTTAAATGTTTTACAAAAGAATAAATCAATGTGATGCATAGCCAAAATAATAATTTAAAAAATCAGGCTGCCTGTACTGTTGTTTTAAAGACATATTTGGTCTCTGTATTGTGTTGTCCAGCATACAGAACGATGGTCTGTGTTAAAATGTGCCTGAAAGTTTCGCTCCTCTTTGGCATATCGTACATATGGCCTTCTTCATACTTTTAGATAATGCTATTATTCTGTATTCTTATTTATTTCATTCATATTCTTATTCTATGGTCTCAGTATTTTGAATTAGATGCATTTGTCATCTATATGCGTGCTATCCCCCAGATGTTCGAGTGAGCTACTGCTATACAAAGTTTGAAAATGGTCGCTGCCTGGCTCCAAAGCCTCAGAACACAACCAAAGAAGTGTGTTGTTGCACTGGCATGCCTGGTCAAGGCTGGGGGAACCCCTGTGACATCTGCCCTACCAAAGGACAGGGTGTGTATTCTTCCCATCATGCAGCGGTAAAACTCATATGTGCAAAAGGAAAACTAACATGTTCATAATTTCTTAAACAAATGTAGTTGTTTGATTCACTGGTGTGTATGACTGGCATCTCTTGGTTCCAGAGGCGTATCTTGTTCTCTGCCGTAATGAAGGATATGAAACTGGGCCAGATGGCGAACACAAAGGTAAATGTGCTGCCATCTCTTATCTAAATCTATTGACACTGTTTTTGTCTCTTATATTTGCGCTACGTGTGTTAATACTGTGTTTATATTTTTAATAGTTGATGTTGATGAGTGCCGCAATGACCCTTGCATTAATGGCCAGTGCATCAACACAGATGGTTCCTTCCGTTGTGAATGTCCCATAGGGTACCACCTGGATACAAGTGGGGTTAGGTGTGAAGGTCAGTTTATTCTCATCTTCCTGCTCTCTTTGCGCCGTCACTCCTCTGTGCAACTGGACCATTTTGATGCAACATTTATTGAACTCTTCAATACAGATACAGATGAGTGTGACATTGGCAATCCCTGTGGCAATGGGACATGCACTAATGTCATCGGTGGGTTCGAGTGTGCATGTGATGAGGGCTTCGAGCCTGGACCAATGATGACCTGTGAAGGTATGTGAGAATTTCAGTTCTGCTTTATTGTCATATTGACAAGTGCAACAAAAAGTAAGATTCAAGGCTTTCAGTGTACTTTGTAGACACTAAAGTGTCACCTTTGTTTTTCAGTCTCTAAGGGTCTTTGCAACAGTCTAATAGCTTTTCTTTCATTTCTTTTTCTAGACATCAACGAGTGTGCCCAAAATCCCCTGCTGTGTGCTTTCCGCTGTGTTAATGTGGTGGGATCGTACGAATGCAAATGTCCCACAGGCTACGTGCTGCGTGAGGACAACAGGATGTGTAAAGGTAACACATTGAAATGATTCACACATACACTTAGCCATCTCGTGCACTGTGCATTTCCTGAGAGGAGTTAGCTGACAATATGGCTCCATTTGTAAGGTTGCATAACTTTCTATCTACAGTAAGTGAGATTCTTAAGAGCTATCTGTCTGGGATTAACTTAAAACGGTCTTAAAACTCGAGCTAGTTGAGTCACTGTTTATGCATCTGTTAGCTCTGGCACCATAGCAGTGGATGAATTTGAAGGGAAGCTTTGAGACAGAAGGAACCTTTCAGTGTCTATCGCATCACTGTTTACGTTAGAGATCCAAACAGACCACCAACTCTCTCACTACACGCCTTTTAGCGCTCCAGAGCTTAGTGTTGGGCTGGGTGGATTAAACACTGGAGTGTCTACGTTACATCACTGGAGAAATTTCATCACATTCCACAGACTTCCTCATCCTCTGCCTCTATTTGTTTCACAGACCAAGATGAGTGTGAAGATGGTACACATGACTGTGCAAGTAAGGGCATGCGCTGCAAGAACCTGATCGGTACATACATGTGCATCTGCGAGCCTGGATACACGCGCCAACCCAATGGGGAGGGGTGCATGGGTAAGGACTGTACTGCCTTATGATGCTTTGGCTAAAACATGTATTGACATCCTTTTACTTAGAAAAAGATAATTCACTTGCATACTCTACATTTAACTCTTTCTCAGACCCTTGTTCCCTAGTAATCATCATTGTTTTCCAGCTTCTGTTTTTTAAGTTTCCAGAAAGAAACCTAGATGCTTTACGCTCTTCCTCGTACCATCGTTGTTTCATGTATCTTAGTTTTTTTTTATTTCTTTACTTGAAATGTACATAATTTTCTACCTAACAGATTTTATATGATCATGTAAAGAAGGATTTTATTGGTATAATGAGGCTTATCTAATTATTTCCTTCTTTTTCCTTAAACTTTTTTCTTGTCTTGTTCAGCAAATCACATTTAGCAGTTTTTCCTCTGAAGTATGCTTTTGTTGCATTCTAATGGTTCCATTACCAATATATTCTATGTACAGTATGTCTTCAGTTCCTTTCTCATCATTTCTGTTTTGAATGTCTTACTGCTTAACAAACATGTACCCAGCCTCTACATATTACTTTTGGAACTTTTAATCTGCTTAGTATTCACAGTTTGCCTAACATGGTCTAATATTAACAAAGAGCAAATCTAATGAAAGAATAAGGGAAATTTATTGGTGGACACTTATTAGGTCAGGTTTTGGTGTTTTATTTGTAAAATCAACTTTACATTAAGCCAAAACATGTCATGTGGGATGATAAGGAAGTTCCACAGCCTAAACACTTTTAAGATGCTCCGTCTTTGAAAACTGATGAAGGTGGAGTTGGGTAGAAGATGGGATGTGTGTCACACATTTCATCGTCTCCCCAACACATCCCATCTGGAAGGAGGATGGATGCACAAGTCAAATATTTAAAAGAAAGGACTCTTCTCTGATTGGCTGAGAGAGAGAGGAAGTAGAAAAACTTGTGGCTGTGACATCATAATTAATGATGGTGTGAGAAAGAAGGAAAAGCATGATTTGCAAAGACTGTTTGAATCAGATATCGTCTCCCTGAACTTTCACCAAAGTTTTATTTTAAAACACAGATGCACATAATTTGTCCTGTTGAACAGCACTGCTAATCTTTCAGAAGAGCTTTTAGACATATTTCATATTCAATATCATTTTTCTAACTCTAATGCTAACTCTTTCTAATGCTGAGTATCTGTCGCTTATTCTTAGGGGTTCACTTTTTATCCCCTAGAATTAGCCTCTGTCCAGACTCCTTTGTATACTTCTTTATTTTGCAATAACGGACTATTAAGCTTAACCTTTTGCCTCCAATTATACTTATTTGATTCCTACTGTTTCTGAGATTTATTGCATTATTCCATGGTAAAACCTTTGCTCAAAATCCTGCTGTTTACATCTGATACTTGTCTTCCGCCCTCTAGTGGATAAGTTTTGCACTACACAAATTCTGACGTCACATAAATAGAAAATTCATGCAAAGGATCCTTTTCATAAAACATTTTGTTAAAGGCCAAATAAAGACTATATATTAGTAAAAGTAAGCATTTTTCGGCCCATAACTTCCAATAACGTCAATTTTAAAGGTTAAAATGAAAGTTTTCCTCAACAGTGACATCCTTTACGTGTAAGCTTCAGTGTATTTAATACATTGAAACATATTTCTATTATTTAGAAGGTGTGTAAAAGTCTAGCAGGGTCTGATGAATTCTCCCCATTTTTGCTATGGCCTGACTCAGATGTTAAACTTCTAGTTGTGTGTTGTGTGGAGTCCTTAGACTTCTACCCTAATTCAACTAAGCTTCACATATGGCAGAAAAATCCTGTAATAAATCTGATTTTGCATCATTTCGCTGTCTGTGTATTTTAGACCTAAATGAGTGTACAGCCAAACCCGGAATCTGCAAGAATGGCCGCTGTGAGAACACAATAGGAAGCTACCGCTGCAGATGTGACCAGGGATTCATTGCCAATCCCACACAGACAGAATGTATTGGTATGTACTCTGTTTTCAGTAGAGTGGATATATTTTGCTCTACCTCATTTTATTTCAGTGGAAGCTTTCTTCACACTCTTGTGTGTTCACTGACTCCTTACTTTGTTTATGTAGTGGGGGGGGGGGGGGGGGCCCTTTTTTGAATTCCCCCCCCAAACCCTCCCCTTTCAAATTGTTCTCACTTTTTTTTTTTTTTTTTTTTTTTCCCTTTC
>JBAMHX010000001.1:8661220-8685154 GCA_037177515.1 Pseudomugil tenellus
CCCCCCCCCCCCCCCCCCCCCCCCCCTCCCCCCCCCCCCCCCCCCCCCCCCCCCCCCCCCCCCCCCCCCCCCCCCTCTCCCATAAATCCAGCCTAAAGAACTGTAACTTGTAAAGTGTTCTTAATTTTTTTTTTTTTTTTTTTTTTTTACTTTTCCAGACTGCTGACCTTTTTCTATATTTTGGCTTAGGCGTTATTCAATCTTGTCTAATTAAGGTGAAAGGGTGTTTTTGCCTCAGTGGGAATTTTTTCCATGACAGTCTGCTTCTATCAGGACTGAAAGACTTTCCTCCCTTGTCTAAATATATACCTCTGGACAGCTGTGATGTGCTGAGCTGGGTGAGGAAAAACCTCCAGGGGTACTGTGTAAACTTTATGGTTCTTTGGCTATCTATTTCCTAACAGACAACAGTGATAGGGCGGTGTGGGTAATCTTTCTATGTCTGGAGCATGAAGCCGGGTTCTGTCTGGGTGGTATTGTCTGCTTTCTTTAAGCTGTCTTGGTTTTGCCTTTACATCGTTTTTCTTTTTTTCTCTCGGTCTCCAGATAACCGAGAGGGTCTCTGTTTCACTGAGGTTCTGACCACTCTGTGTCAGATGACTTCTAGTAACAGGAACTTGGTGACCAAGTCAGAGTGTTGCTGTGATGGAGGCAGAGGCTGGGGCAACAACTGTGAACTCTGCCCCCTTCCAGGGACTACCCAGTACAAGAAGATGTGCCCATCCGGACCTGGGTACACCACTGATGGCAGAGGTATCTCACAGATTTTCAATTAATACAAAAGACTTACCATCTATACATTGATTTGTTTTTATTTGTGTCAACAAAAAGTGTACATTTTAAGATGGAAAAACATGGAAAAGTTCAACTTAATTCAACCTAAAGCCTTTTTTCACATTTTATATGAAGAATTTAGCTTCCAGGATTTGAACAAAGAAAGGTTTATTAGTCAAATTAGCCAATTGAACCCAGAAAACAATAATTATATATGCCAAAAGGAGGAAAAATACTTCTTTTTGCTTTAGAATATTCCGGTTAATATCAGATCTGTAGTATTATTATAATACAGATCATTATAATACTATTATAATACTACAGATCACTAACAACCATAGTAGCAAAAACTTGTATCTGTCAGCAGTGACATGGAAAGCAGAAAGTACAATTTAAAAGTGGGGAGAGTTACAGTACGTAGCAGATATTTAATGTTAACTACCTACAGAGAAACCACGCAAATATCTTTAATTCTGTTTTATCACTGATGAATGTGGTTATGTTGAAGCCCAACAATATACTGATTTACTTTATTAAAGGGAACTAGGTTTATCCTGACATTCCCACTTAGGAAACTGAGCACTATTTGGGCTGTGATAAGTTTATTTGTTGATAACTCGTCTCGATTCCATCCAGACATCAATGAGTGCCGTGTCATGGGAAACCTTTGCAAGAACGGTCAGTGCATCAACACTGTCGGCTCCTATAAATGCGTCTGCAAAACTGGCTATACCACTGACATCACAGGCACACAGTGTGTGGGTAAGGCTCAAGCTTATCTCTATTATGTACACTTTATAGACTCTTTTCCTGCCTTCTGTGCTCATTCCTGCTGTCCAGTAAAGAGCTGAATCAGTGAGGGTGGACTGCTCACACAACCTGCCCATCTCATCATCTGTCCTCATGGTATAGCTACCTCTCTCACTCTGTCTTTCACTCTGTTTGTCTCATGCTCCCCCGGCTAGATGTGGATGAGTGCTCACAGGCACCAAAGCCTTGTAACTTCATCTGTAAGAACACAGAGGGAAGCTACCTCTGTTCCTGCCCTCGAGGATACATTCTGCAGGAAGATGGAAAGAGCTGCAGAGGTGACGTACAACACTCGAACACCCAGTGAAACAGAACCCCTAAATAATTTAAATTTGATCCCCAGTACAGCTTAGATTGCTTAAATGAAGTGATAAATTGCATGATTCACATTCCAGTTTGTTCGTCAGCATGTACACACAGTGTTAGGGCAGCAACACATTGCATCTCTTGGGTCTTTATTTATCAAGGTTGTTTACAAGTATAAACAAGTGTACACATGGTGTTCGGCTTTTAAGGCCCTCTTTCATCTTTATTTACCATAGCTTTAGCTTCCCCCTCTACAGCACCCCTCTGTGTGTCCGCTGTCTGGTACATTTGCAGTTCATTTGTAGGTCAGTGACTGTACAAGGACAGGAATTTTACTCAGAAAGGAGCCGTCCCCATACACCCGGATCTAATCATAGCATCTTGAAATCATTATTTGAGGAATCATTTTGAGGAATTTTAACTTTTCTAGGAAACATTTTTTATTATTATGTGCAACTTTTTTTCAGATCTGGATGAGTGCTCCACCAAACAGCACAACTGTCAATACTTATGTGTTAACACCATTGGTGGCTTCAACTGCAAATGTCCGTCTGGCTTTACCCAGCATCACTCATCCTGCATCGGTAAACACACAAACACACACACACACACACACATATGCAGACTACACGTTTCAATATCATATTTATAAAACTCATGCATTCTTGTATTTTATACTCTTTGCAAAATGCAGACACGGTTTGGTCTATCACACCATGAAATAGTATCTTCCAGCGTAGCTCATTATAAACAATTAAAGCACCCCCCCCCCCCCCCATGTCTATCCATTACAAATTTAGTGTTATTAGGTTCTAGCTGATATTGCACTAATCTTAATAGGCTGCACTGGTCTACTGTCGTAGCAGCTGAACAATGCTTCGCTATAAAAAATTTCAGAAAATCGTCATGACTACCACATACTATTTTTTGCATAGTGCCACATAGTGCCACTACAAAAACTGGTTTTAAAAAAAACAAGAAAAAAAAACAAAAACTCGGTTAATTTTCCTTGAAATAAGATAAAATTCCTTGTTTTGTTGGCAGATAATTTATCTTATTTCAAGAAAAATTAACCTGTCAAGAATTCCTGAAACAAGTATAAAAATCTTTTTAAAAAATACTACTAAGTAAAAATAATTATCTTACGTTTAAAAAATAAGCATATGTGTCCTTGATTTGAGATATTTACTTAGATTTTAGTCTGTAAAGTAGCTTGTCCTCATGTTAAGTCAAAGACAATGAACACATAGTAGATGTGTGTCAGGAATGCCTCAGTAATAATGTTGGGAAAAACACGGGTGTGACATGAAAATGCTGATTTGCCTCATTTTCATACAAGTGTAACCTAAAGACGTCAAAATCAAACAGGACTTTAGAGAAGAAATATGCATTCTGAAAAAGTATAACTTACTTTTTGGTGTTTGTTTTAAAACTAATTCACCTTTAATCATATAACCAGTAAACGTATAAAAATGAACACTTTTGGGAAGATAAAAAAGTATGTTTCTCACCATCTCCCATGTGTTAACTGCTTCACCAAACAGTTCTGAGGTGGAAACATATCAGAAGACCCTCAGCCAGCTGTGAAATGACCTGGGTCACACTTCACCAGCTGAGATGTAGACATCAGATTCTTCTTTGATTTTACTTTCTTAGCAGCTTTATCGACATGACCGTGTTCACTTTTTCCTTGATTCCAGTCAAAACAATTAAGCATGGTAGTCAAAAGTCATTTCCTCAAGCATTACGTTGCATTTTTTTTTATCTCCTCTGGTTTGATATGAGATCAGAGATTTCATTTAAAATCCCTGCAGACTGAGATGGCTGTCGTGCCACCAATCCATGTCGAATTGACCTATTTTCTAGTGTTTCAGCACATCGAAATGGAGGTCATGATCAGCCTTTATATCATGTTTCTAGCCTAACCTTTGTCTCAACTATTTCTCCTGTTTGCAGATAACAATGAATGTGCAACAGACCCCAGTCTGTGTGGCTCCAACGGGGTCTGCCAAAACACTCCGGGGAGCTTCAATTGCGATTGCCAGCGGGGGTTCTCATTAGAGCCTAGTGGACAAAGTTGTGAAGGTGTGAAAACCACATCTACATTGAATGATAAATAAAAGAAAAAAAAAACGTTATTTAGCCACTTTGCTTTGTGTTTTTCTGTACCAGATATGGATGAGTGCGATGGAAACCACAGGTGTCAGCATGGCTGTCAGAACCTGGTTGGTGGTTACAGGTGTAGCTGTCCTCAAGGGTACCTGCAGCACTACCAGTGGAACCAGTGTGTTGGTGAGCACTTCTCTTTTTTTTAAACAGTAAATATAAAAATTCTCTCTTTTTTGGAGCCTTTGATGAGCTGGTTAACAAAATATGTTCCATGCTGCTTCACATTTGCGAGTTAGTCAGGTCTGGAATCTTTTTAAAACCAGCCCTCCTTTCTTCACCCTTTTCCCAACACGCTTCCAATGTATTGTGAACTTTTCTCAAACATTTTTCTCATCTCTGGACAGTTAAACCTGTTATACATCTTGTAAAACCAAGAGAACAAGAATATGTATTATGCTTCTTGCTAAATATTCTATTAAAGGTCACAAGGCTGTAATTTCTGTCTCTTATAGGATTGAAAAAGTACAACAGTAAATATAAGGACAAACACATTACAGTATGATGAAGTATGTCAAATTTAGTAGACCGAGTTAACTGACAAAATAATAGGGTCCTATTTTTGGGTGGAATTTTTCTGCATATTTACCACATTCGGGCCAGACTTTCCTAGTATTGTCTGTATTCTTTAACTTGAATGAACCCTCGTTTGTTTGCTTTCCGTCAATTTCCTGTGACCTAGATGAAAATGAGTGTCTGAACAGCCAGATCTGTGGGGGAGCATCATGCCACAACACCCTGGGGAGTTTCCGCTGCCTCTGCCCCAACGGCTTCAATTATGAGCAGACCACCGGAGGTTGCATGGACATCAATGAATGCTCCACCAGCCAGAACCCCTGCAAGTTTGGATGCTCAAACACAGACGGAGGCTACCTCTGTGGATGTCCACCTGGATACTTCCGAGCAGGACAGGGGTACTTGAAAGAGTATCTACATGTGCCACATGTCTACGTTTCTATGCTGATGGCTTTTGGTTTTTTCCACAGGCACTGTGTCACAGGTTTAGGTTTCACAAGCGGCACACAGGAAGGGGAAGTGGATGATAATTCACTCTCACCCGAAGCCTGCTATGAATGTAAAATTAATGGTTACCCTAAGAAGGGACGCAAGCGTCGCAGCACCAACTCAACGCAGGAGGAGCCACTGGAAGACATGCAGGTAATCCGTATGGCATGCAGGCCTTAGAAGAGCATCCTATTTAGAGTTTAAACTTGGTATTTTTGCCTATTTTTTTCCCATTTAGGTTATTTTCTTTTTGACACAATTTACAACCTCAAAAAGAACAAAAATGATGACTAATGAAGTCTTGGTCACAATTAGATTGTAGACAGATGCACTGATGGATTATAATTGAAACTGCTATTGTATTTGCTGTAGATAAATACACTATCAGTCACTTAGACTTTTCAGAAAGTTCATCTGTAAACTTGTTTTTTCTGTAGCTGTCTGAAGAGGAACGGGTCAGCTTGGCCAGTGTGGACATCGAAAATACTCTCCAATTCCACTTGAACATCAGTGATCTCAGTAATCGCAAGCACATCCTTGAGTTCACCCCGGCACTATCCACGCTAAGCGACCATGTGCGCTACAGCATCGACTATGGAAACGAGGAAGGCTACTTCAAAATCAACCAGAAGGAGGGTGTCAGCTATCTGCATCTGAGTAAGAAGAAGGCTCTCATTCCAGGGGCATACTACCTTCAGATCAGCAGCATGCCCCTCTACAGGAAGAAAGAGCTGGCAGAGCTGGAGGATCAGCATGATAAAGACTACCTCACAGGACAGCTGGGAGACATACTGAAGATGAGGGTACAACTCATCCTCCATTAACCATCACAAGACAGAGAGGCAGATGTTGCCAGCCACTGCTAATCCAGCGTCGGGCTCACCATTTCCAGAAGGCCAAACATTTCTGACTCTGGGTCAGTAGTTCAGAGCAACCTCTACTTTCTCCGTAAGGGAGAGAAAGGCTCGCCAACAGAGACAAGAGGGGATTGGGGGGGAGGGACTGCATCAATTGATTACCAAAGATTATTCTACATATCATAGATACAGGTTCTGTGGAAAATACCAGCTGAGTGAGGCAATGTCTGAATCAAATGCCTTGACAAACAACTCCAGCTGTGTTTAAAGCACTATTGAGAGTGTGAATAGGTTTTTAATTTAGAGTTTAATGTTGTATAATGATATGTGGAATCGGGTGCCTCTCTGAAAGGCATGTGGGCTGCAGAAAGCTCTAAAGGCTGAGTTTGCTTAGAACTCATCTTAAGTGGAAGACAGTAAGGTTGAGTCACAATAGTCTGGAATACATTCATTTCCTCCCCTCTGGTAAATGGCTGAACAAACCAGGGCACATGGAAGTTATTACATCTCCTTTGCCAGATGTTAATCCAGTGGAATAAAGATTGAGATTGAGTCAGGAGAGGAAAGGAACCCACTATGGACTATTGAGATGTAGCTATGTCTGAGCTTGAATGACTCCTACTGCATATTTTAAACAGGCTTTTCCATCTTTTCTACTGATAGAATAATTCATATCTACTGGTGCTAGCAACACATTTACATAGACTTCTGAATGCACTGCACGACTATACAAAACACGGTAGTCAACGAGATACAATCCCATCGGTCATTCTGAATATTTCATGTCCTTGCAGCTGCAACAGCTAGCATCCTGTCTGCTCTCCTCTATACTACATGTACATTGTGTTTATACTGTAATAATCATTGCCACTTTTAATCTATGAAGCATTTGTAAACTAGAGGAAGCCCTTGGAATAGAGGGGGCTTGGTGCTTATAATGACCAACTACTTCTTTGTAAACTGTGTATACATACACACAAACATTTGATGATGCCAAACCTGGGCCTTCATGATTATGCACTGAGGTCTTCGAGGCCACACATTCTCTCACAAATCAGTGCTGCATTGCCATGACCAGCCTGACACCAGTCTGTGTTCTGTTCACATCAGTGACGGTTTAGTTGTAAATTCACAATAAAAAACATATTTTTTGGATGTACATGTACTCGCTGCTTTGCTTTCCCCTTCATCCAGGTTGAAATATAAAGTTTCGAAGGGCAGCTGGTGGCCTCATCATTCTTCTGCAGACATGTATGACTAAACATAAAATGCAATGTGATCTCTGTGTTTTGGCTAGTGAAACTCAGATTACACCAAATAATCTTGCACTCCTGATTCCAGATGCTGAATATATCCCATTTAAAAATAATTTTAAAAAAACCACTGCGGTTTTATAGAAATGTGCTTTTAAGGTTTTCATATTGTAGGCTGAAAATAAATTGTCCTACACTGCCCCCAAGTGGTGATGTTGAAAAACGCAAACTAAGTTTTAATAAAAACAATAGTCAAATGTACAAAACTGTTAACTTTATTAGAATTAAAACTTTTTTTCTTTTGAATTACTGGGTGGAGCTTTTAATTGCGACCAGTTGAACCAAATCCTCCACCACCGCGTTCCGTTTCATCCAGTGTCTGAAAGAACAGATTCAATTATTAATATGTGGATGACGAAGTGTAATAGTAAAACTTAAAAAAAAAAAATTGATGAAATTTAATAGCATTATTTCAAATGTAATATTTTATAAAACACTGACAAAAAATGCAGCAGCTATTTAATTAAAGTAGAATTGTATGTAGAAGTAGTAGAATAGTAGCGCAAAAGGATTTTGGACAGGCCCAGATGAGGGATAATTCAACACCCGTCTTTCATCTGATCTCTACTGTGGAATGTGCTGCATGGCTAGAAATGTATAGAGTGTTGCTTTAAAACAGGCTACTTGAGTTATGCACAAACCAGCTAGAAGAAAGTACAAGTTGCTTTTTTTCTGTTATTTAAAAGTACAGACATAAATATTGTGGAAGAAAATATTACATCTGCCATGTTTTATTTATACACAGACTGAACTGGTTTTTACAAACTGTAACAGTATGTAATCCAAAAACTTTCAACTTACCTCCTGTTGTTCCAGGTCTGGGTAGCAGATCTTCTCACACACCAGCTGTGCAACCCTGTCGCCCTTTTTAACTAAGAGACAACAAAATGAGACAAAAAGTGTTGAGAGAATCATGCGTCTCATTTGTATATTGTCCTATAAAAAAAAAAATAAATAAATAAAGTCCACATCGATGACGGGCGTGGACCCGGCCTGGGCCACAGGGGACATGGCCTGCAGGTTGCCAACTATTTTAAGTGTTTTGATCGACATGGCAGGTTTGTAGTCCCTTAAATTAAGATATTAATAAGTATACGAGTTAAGAAAAGATGTAGAAGCGTGAGTGTTTATACAATATATTAATTTTAATGTATGTGCTGATCATTTTAATTGTTTTTAGGAGCCGACTTATCTTCACATTCATCACTAAGTCATGAAATGTATTTTTCTGATCTCAACTGGGAATACAAGTGGAGGTGTTTGGACTTATTAATTATATATAGCTCTTTCAGTGTTTAAAATAATAAACATAACTATCCAGGATATTATTTCTGAGAGCATCAACGTTTTCAGAGCCCTAAATGTGTGTGGCACATCATATGAGTTAAGAAGAAATGCTGTCTGAGGGGAATGCTATTTTCAAACTTAAACAACTACATTCTTTAAGAGGTTTAATAAATAGCTTGAAAACCACGGCTGAAAACTGATGTGTATGTATGTATGTATGTATGTATGTATGTATATATATATATATATATATATATATATATATATATATATTATTGCTCGTAAATTTTATAAAAGGTGTTTTTTTTTATTTTTGTCACAACTCACCTTCAAATGTTTCTTTGCTGAAATTGAAGAGCACAACACCAACATTTCCCCGGTAGTCCTCATCTACAACGCCAGCTGAAAATACACACAGATAATCCAGCTGATAATTTAGCTGACAAGTCTGGTGAATGCATTACCAGCTCAGAAGGATTAGTTGAGGACTCACCACCAACATCAATGAAGTGTTTAGCTGCCAGTCCAGATCTTGGGGCTGAAAGAAAAATATAGTAAGAGCGCAACCTGTTGCTAATTCTAACTCAACATTATGCAGAGTTTACTTACTACATTTGAACATCTTCATTAGAAAAAAAAGAAACTCACCCACTCTCCCATAATAGCCAGTTGGAACTGCTATCTGAATGTCTGTTTTGACAATGGCCTTGTCCATGGGACCAACACTGTAGTCATATGCACTGTTTCAATCAAGACACGTGCTGTTAGCTGTATTATATTTTGCTTTGTAGATGCATTCACATTACATAAATGAGAGGCAAGTTGCACTTAAAACAAGAAGGTGGGGGTATAACATACCTGTAGAGATCATAACCTGCTGCTTTAGCCGAACCTCGTGTCGGTGTTGTTGCATGCTCCGAAAGTTTAGCGAACTTAAGAACTGGTTTTTCCTCAGCAGGCTTTGTTTCTGTCCTTGCCCTCTTCAATGGAGAAGTTTCACAAGCACCTGTAACTTCTAAGGCGGGCATGTTGATAACGTTTGCAGTTAAAAACCGAAAATAAGACGAAATAGTTTATACTAAATTTAAAACAAATTAGTTTCTAGAAAGAAAGAGAACTACAAGCCTCCTGCAGACTTCTGCTGCACTGCCTAAGTTGGCGCAAATTTGCTGTTCCCGCGCAGTAAACCGATAGTCTCGCGACAATTACTGGTGTTAATAAAATTCCCGAGACAGAGCTACAGTAACATTACTTTGCAAGGTAAATAGAAAACAGCTTCGTCCTACAAACCCAACTCTGTCTACATTACACTAGAGAAACAAAAAGACATGATACTGTTCGTCTGCACCAATGCAAAGCTAAAGCGATATATTACATAATGCTATAAAGTGCTAGCTAGGCTAACGTCAATAAACACTTAGCTCATATTTATCCATTTTTTCTTGCCTTTGTTTTTAGTAATCATTCGAGTGTGAAATTGTCTTCCCAATAATCGAGGAGCAGCAGCAAATAACGACGAGCATAGCTTAACGTGATTTAACCTCAACAATAGTGTCATATTAGTTGTGTAATCTTAGCATCTCAACATCTTAGCATGAGTTCTGTAATGTTAGCCCATCATCAGCTGACCGCACAGACTGCGTCACTTCCTTTTCTCGTGCAGCACCTGCTACAGAGCTGTGCATTGCTGAAAATTATATCAAATTGTTTTTTTTTTTAATATAATTTTCTGTTTTGTGAATCTTCTTGATGGTTGTGGGCATTCAGGTCTTTGGCAAAGCGCTTTTTGGCTAAAAAGATTTTTTTTAATGGTTAAGAGTCAGTCGAAATCAAAACGGGACATTCAGTAATGTTTTAGAAATCACAAGAACGCCATAAAATGCACATAACAAAGCACAGCAGATGTTTAAAAATTAAATGAATTGGGTGGGGTTTGCCATTTTTTGCGGTTGTCATTATATATAACGACACAGTTGTAAATTATTGTTAGACATATAAATACAGTCTTAATCATATATTAATTTCTAATATGTTCCTATATGTTGTTAAACTATTATGCTATTAGACAGCATGCTAAGATTTCTAAGACCATTTAGGAATTAAGCATGAAAACTACACATGGGATTATATTTTTGGCATATTTATATAAAAAAATCTATTTATGGTTGGTCCCTATTTTCAAATAATATAATAATACTTAAAATATATACTTTATATGCTAAAAATACTTAGGTTATTTCAATATTTGTTCCAATTTACTGATGCAGCTTGTCCAGATCCATTGAGTAAGAGGCACCAAAAGCCGGATTTCCATTTTTCTATAGTGTAGGCTTGGTACCACAGTATAGAATATTTTTTCACAAATGAATTTCTTAAGAGACGAGTCTACTTTGTATAGAAAACAAATATATTTCAACTGTATAAAGTTATGAAAGCTAAAGATTAAAATATATTTTCCAGGATGTTAGGATGATGAATTGAAAGACTTTTATAGCATTGTTATTCTACTTGTAAATGTCCAAATGGTGCAGAGAAAAAGAAATAATGACAATCATAAGACTTTTATTCTTTATTTTATGTGATCATAATTATTTATTAAATAGGAAAAGAAACTTGTGTAAAATATATGTTTTTTACAATGTTTTTTCCACTTTATTTCCCTTAAAGACATGCGCTGTGATGGTGACATTAAAACATCGAAGCAACAGAATGTGGAACAGGTAAACAATTGCATAATGGCCATCTAGTTTATACCAAGATTGTTCAAAAATAATCAAACCATCATTGCCATAGTTTACGAAGAACTGACAGCATAACCAATATCTTGTTACTGATCATTTACGAAAATTTTCTCTTATTTAAAAAAATCCACTTCAGAATCCTATATACATTTATCTTACAGTTGCAGTCAGTTAGTATAACCACTGCAGCAGCCCTGTGCTGCTGTCGGTGTTTCTGCCTCCTTTCACTGAGCTGATCTCACATAGATTAGCTTTATCCCTGACTGACAACATAGATAGAGGTCTGAATACATCAGAACACTTTTCCATGGCAGCCACACAGTGTAGTCTTACTAAAAAACATATTTTCTGCAGGCAAACTGGCTGCAACGCCACACAGTACAAGTAATATTGTACGTAACCACACAAATCCTTCGTGAAACAGCACAAACCAGACTGAGAAATAAAACAAGGTTAATTGTCAAATATTGAAGGGTTTAACTGCGACTGATTAGGTATCACAGTAATGTCAAGTATAAAACTGAAGCACTTTTATATGTTTTCTCTTTGTTTCTTAGTACGTTTCCTCTGATACTTTTTCTTTCAGTTGATAAGAATATTAATGTCTGTCTGGAAGACTGAATGTTATTTACGTTCATGTACACTTTATAAATGTGGCTCGTCATTGTGATAATCCCTTTTTTTCCCTCTCCTTAGCTACATAGTACTTTGTTGTATAGCCTGTGAGATGCTCAAGAGTAGAAGGTAAGCACACTCTTGTGGTTGCCTCTGATGAGCACAGTGGGTGGAAGGTCTTTTGTCAGAGTGTCCAGCCAGGCCATATACAGGAAATCAGAGACTGATTCCTTACGAGCGATAGGCATGCTCCTGCAAGGGGTTAACAGTACAGACATACAGAGTAGTTAGCTTAAGTTCAGACTCTCAGTTAGGTTCCATGTTTCATCCAGATGTCCGCTGCTTCTACTCACACAATGACTAGGTTGGCTGACTTGGAGTTTTCCTGAAGGAGCTCATTGAGTCGTACTTGGAGGTTGGTCTGGAAAACACAAATAGTTGTTTTTAAATTATTTATTCCAACTAGAACCACCAAAAAGAGATGACACACTACTCTGCCTTCTCTCCATTTTAGAACTAAGCTTTGTGTCTGTAGTTTCACCTTCTCCTCAAAGTTGCGCAGCTCTTCATCAGTGATTTTCCAGGGGTACTCTTTCTTCATGGCTTCAGCCTGAGCAAAGTCTTTAGACCCCTCATGTAGACGGAAAGGCTCAATCATGTCATCTAACTTCTTCAAGCTGAAGGAATTTTGATTAGAACATAACACAATCAAAATTTAAAAAAACTTTTGAAATGTGAAATATATTGCTGTAGCAATATCTGGTTACCTGTGGGAGCGGGCTTTGATGTTGATGTCATCAATGACGTTAATGTCACTGCAGTTAATTCTGAATTTATGCAACAGAGACTTCATCCTGCACACACAGATTACATTACATATAAATGTGGGTATTTGTTTTGAGTTAGACTTAAATACTTAGACTTAAAGACTTTGACTCTGCGTTCTGATGACGTCTAATGCCAGGGGTTTTGCCAATCCGTGTGACCACTATAGCTTCCAAACACAGGCGTAACTTGTATTGAAACATATCTTTGTTTACTCACTCCTGTTTATCCAGATCACTGCGTCCAGGCTGCCCTGCAATAAAAATCCTTAATTTGCAGTCTTTCCACTTCTTCCTGGTGGTGAGGATGTAGGGAAGCAACAGGGTAAGACCTAAGAGAAGGAAACACAATTTTTAGTTTAACACCAATCCACTTGGTATTTCTGTACAAAATATATAACTTTATATAACTATTTAATGTTTGATAGCATGCATGTCAGTCAGTTATTTTCTTAACTGCTTAATCCAATCAAGGTTTAAGGGGAAGCTGGAGCCTATTCCAGCAATGATTTAGGCGAGAGGCGGGGGTACACCTTGGACAGGTAGCTTCCATGTAATTTAATAATTTGTTATAATGCATTTCTTTCATCAGCATTTTTTATCACGGTAAATCCACACTTTAGCATGTACAGAACGAGTGCGTTTTGTTCATATGGGCTATATGAGCTTGTTCACAAGACTAAAAGTGTTGCTTTAGCCGTCATCTACAGTTGTTGACTTATTAGCAGTGATCATTCAGAACCCGGTGAACACTTGGGGTACTTTTTATTGTGTCGATGTCTTCTTGCTTTCATTATTCTTGCTGTTTCCTGTATTTTTTGTAAGGCATTATGTTTCCTCTGTGACAGACAGTCCCCTCCAAGGCATTTCCAGTTGTAAGAACACTTCTCCAGCATAAAACCTCCCACTGGGAAGTGCTTGTTTAAACAGAAACCTCAGAGAAAAACTGGAACAAATTCTTGTTTCATGGGTAAAAGTGGCCTGTATTTTGTTTATCTTGTTTTTATGCCCCCAAGAAACAGAAATGCAATACTGATATGTGCTAGAAAGCGTTACTGTGTTCACAGTAGCACAGTTATGTTTACATGACTGATTTTTCTCTTAACAATAACAGTTTAAGGCCAGAGTTGAACAATTTTTTGGGAAATTCTTTTACTGTTGATGGGTATTTTATAATCAACAGCTAACCCCATCCTTGTGCCATTTACACGCACTTTTACGTAAATTCCGCTTTAACTTTTAGCATCATGCAGTTGATTAGAAACAGCTAATATCCAGAGATTATAAGGAAATTTATTGTGTAATTCTTTACACACAGTCACAAACAAAGTATAAAGAAGGAGGCTCCCTACCTCCATCGTCAAATAACCACCACACATCAATGGTGCCTTTAGGCTGCTTTTTCTTGAACTGAGTACTGGCCTCCACCAGCTCCTGATTTGTTTTAGCAACCTGAGGAGATGGAGGATTGCTCACTGAAACTGAAAAAGAGACAAAAAAGACAAAGGAAATTAAAACTAGATGTGGCAGAGCAATGGTTCGATGGCATTTAAGGATGTATGAAGCTGAAGTTGGATGGGTGAAGTGCAGAAAAGCTGTATTAGAAGCTGATTTAAACATCATCAGACAACCATTTCTCAGATTTAATGTAGGATGCAGATTGTATACAAACTAGTGTTGCTAAGATGCATCTCTGTCGTTAGTGGGTGTGTGATAGAGACAAATTGAGTGAGAGGCTGCAGGGACCCTCTGCTGTCTTGGTTAAAGGACTGCTCTTATAAAATGGTCTTTAAAGTGCAACAAAAGGGGACATATTATTGGATTACACCCTGAGACATGTCTTTAGTGGGAGTGGCTGATTTAGTTAAATCTCAGCGTGAGTAGGATGAAAGCTCCAAAAAAGATTTGAGTCATCGCTTTCATTTGTTAAATGCATCTTATTTCATAATTTGAGTCAGTAGAAATATGAGTGTGCCCCGAGAAGAGCGAGTGGAATCATTTCTCTTTCCTCATGTTTAAAAATGAATAGTTTCATCCGAGTTGTGGAGACTTATTTCTTGATATATACCTCTGGTTGTGAGCACTTGCTGCGATAATTTCTTCGACCTTCTGAAGAATCCTTTTGGTTTTTCTCCATTCATCATCTCATTATCAAGTTCCTGCTGCTCTTTCGCTGCCTTCAACATCTCATCTGAAAGAAACGGTTACATATCCAGTCAAAGTTTGCGAGTATTTGATTAGTGAAGAAAGAAACTAAATAAATACAGAGGATTTTCATATCATGTCTTTTCATGAGGAGCACTTTCTACTGCATGTTGTTAAGTTACTTATTTTTATGGCTAATAACAAATAAATATCTGTTCATACTTTTCTTTTCCAACAGTTTTTACTTTCCATACATATATCATGATTCATCACTATATTTTTAATGGCTTTATAGGAAGTACCAAACTTTATAATTCTATTAATACCAACTGGGCACGCATTAGTTTGTTATTTCTCCTTATGAATAAACCAGTTTACATAATATACATTCAAACAGGATGAAATGTGTCTTTATTGTAACTGAAGCAACAAAAAACAGGACAAAGATCTGCTGTTAGATTTGCATCTAAAACTACATAGTTATAAATAATCTATAATCTACAGAACAAAGTGCTCTGGTTTATCAGTTTTACTTTAGTATTATTATTATATGTTGTGAGTTTTCCTGATATTAATACTTCAGTTTCGGAAAGTTTACTTTTGGTTACATTTCAAGTTACATTTAAATTTCTATTGTGAAATTATTTCTATTATTCTATTAGTGTTCTTTAATAAATGTTTGCATTCAGCTGGTAATCTAAAAAACTTGTTTCCATCCCGCATTTCGTGGGAAAAAACTTTTAGGAACACATTAAAATTAAACAACTATTTTTGAACTATTTACACGTTTGCAAAATGATGGCGTTTGCACTACAGTACCAGGGAATCACTCACTCTCTCTTGTACACTGGGCGTACCAGCGAAACAATATATAAATATATTGCGTTGCTTTCGGTATGCAATGACTATTTATTTATTCAACATCTAGCAGACTCTTATAAACGGTTTGCAGTCTATGTATCACTACACTATTATACTACAGTAAGTTTTGGACAAATATAGCTTCTTTTTATTTTGATATCTCAGATTTATTCTGTGCAGTTTTCCTTTATACATTTTTTAAAAAAATATTGTATTAATGTTTGCTGAGTTCCCTCCTTTTTCATAACTTGCTTTTGTCTATTTCTAACTATTCATTTACAAAAATTGGAAAAATAAATAGACAAAAAGCTGTTATTACACTGAAGGAGAAAATTCTCCATAATTAGGTTGACTTTCATACATACCCTCTGCCTCAATAATATGTGACACATCCAGTCCCTCTTTCATCCTCAGCATCACTGTGCCGTACTCCAAGTCAAACGCATCGCTGTCATACAGAGAACCAGGACACCGGTTCAATGCTGATCTTATTTTCTTCTTTAAATACATTTCTGTCAGATGTGCATAAGTATTTGTAACTTACTGTAGTATTCCCACATATGTCTGCACTTCATCTGCACTTGCTGTTTTCCAGTCTCTTTTGAAGCCTATCATTAATGTATTGGGCTTCATACGGCCAAGACCAGAAGCCTATAAAGACCCAGAAAAAGAAGAGATGAGAATGCAGCAACACAGGCACCTAGAAAGCATTCTCTATTAACTTCCAAACTGTCCTCTATGATTAGGCTGGGAAGCCACTTTACAAGCAGAGGTCTTCGCTTTGCCAACAGGGATTCATCCAATGCAGTGTTAGTTAGTTATGCAGTTATAGTTTTTATTCTGCTGTGTTGTTTTAAGTCAGCAGTTCTGACAGTGAACACTGTTCTTTACAGTGTGATAAAGCTATAAGATTGTTTTTCCTCATTAAGTCTCTTCTTCTACCTGCAATAACAAATTCCTGGAAAAATCCTCAGGACAGATGTAGGCTAGTGTCATAACAAAGCAATAGATACTCACAAAGAAATGGGTCAATGACAGCTGTTTTTACAAATCTGCCATCGCCCTCTGATCAAATGTCCCAGGTTACACTTTAATCGAATGGATTACTCAGTGATAGTGTTTTTTCTTTCTTATCTGTTAGAGATGTTGTGTAAGTCATGTTCGAACTGACCTGCAACAGGCTCTCAGTCCCTTCTCTGAATTTGTCGCAGGCCACAGCAGCATAAAAGACCTTGCGTTTAGCCTTCACAAGCCATTGCTGGTTCTTCTCCATTGCAGCATCCCTCTGTTGAAGGACTTCTGACCTGGGCCCCTGCACAAGTAACAAACCATGCTTTTATGTATATGAGAGGGAAATAAATCCTACATTTAATCTTTCCTTTTATTTAGAACTTTAGTTTCTGTTGAGTTGGCATTTCCCTCCACCCTTTAAGCCCAACCTAAGAAGAAATGGGCTGAACAAATCCGAAGTCTTTATATGATCATTTGACAAATCTGAAAAAAATTACGATTTATTTTTTCGGTATTTTTATTATTTATTACCAAGTGATGATCTGAATTATTGCAATGTAATTGTCTGCTTTCTGGCATTCATCAAGGAAGAGAAGACCTTTATTATGTTATGTTTAACTGGGTTTTGAATAAAGTTTCTGGCACTAAATGATTAAAAATGTCTCATAAACTGTATGTATCAAATATTATACGTTTGGCTTTATAGGGCTAATTGATATTCCAATTCTGGTTCCATTGAAATTGCAAAATTACATTTGTTTCATGTGTCTTAGCTTGCAATTTATTTCTAAGAATACAGAAAGATGAGATGTAGTATGTACACTTTAACCAACCTCAAAAACCTCACAAGTGAGGCAAAGACCATAGTTCTTTGTGAAGGAGTGAGCGAGGTCCAAGAGGGCTGGTCTGGACCTTGCTGATCCTGTCAGAGCTAAGATCTGAGGTCTAAGAAAGACATAGGACATTGCTGCCATATTAGTTCTGAAGAAATTGTTAGATTTAAATGTTTTTCTAATGTTACTTTATAAGTATGCATGAAGTTATTATTACCTGAAGTTTTTGACATGATCCTCTACAGCGGCAAGAGACAGAGCATTGCTGACTGAGCTCACAAATGTCACCGCCTGTGTGGATGAACCCCAGTTCACGTCTGGACAAGGAATTAAAAACCTAACAAGTTAGTTTTGCAGATACACAGATTTAACTCAGATACTGCTGACCATGTAAACAAGCTCACCTGGCTTCTTAACTGTTACATACACATAGAGAAGGATTTCAATCCCGTACGTGAGCAGAGCTGCCCACCAGTTGATCACAAACATGACAGCACAGCAGAGCAGAGCGCCCAGCAGAGATAGCCACATGTTGTAGTATTTATACGCTGGTCTCCAACCTGGGAAAAGAGTAAAAAAAGAGGAATACTGTTGGAAACTGATGGCAGACTGACAATATGCAAAATATAATACGACGACTGTCCTCAAATCCACTTTAAAACCAAGCAACTAATATAGCACCAGAAAAAGTAGCTTTTGTCATTCAGCTGTTATTTTTTTTCCACATAACTCACCTGGAGACTTGGCATAGGATGCATGGAAACAGGAGAAATTTATAAGAGCATAAGATGCAAGGAAGAAGTTTGAGATGATCGGAGCGATGGTGTTGAGATTACCTATAGGGAGAGAAAGAATCCACAAAATTTGTTTCTGAATTCACAAAATTGAGATATGTCAGATTATTCATGACTGGCATAAACCTGTGCATATGCATAAGGACCATACATTCAATTTTATTTTATTTCTATGTCTCTGAAATGTGCATAATGTTCTTTGTAAACTATTTCAGCTAAAAGATGAACAGTGTGCTGTTTTTTTAATAAGTTAGTATGTTAAATCAAGAACATAATGACTGATAAATAAAGACTGAGAGTGTGAGTAGAATGTAGTATCTGGTACTTTACTTACTGCTAAGAAGCAATAGAAACACAATATATTGGTTTTCATGAAAGTAATTTTTTCATTTACTCTTTGATTAAGATCAAATATGTTAGAAAAATTATATAACTGAGACTATTAGTCAGGCAGCAATTTATGGACCATGAATTCTGTGTTTTATTTTGGAGTATAGAGCAAAGAGTGAAGTCATTTTAAGTCAGAATAGAAAAAGGTCACTGTTGTGAGGATATACCAAGATATCATGTTTAAGCAGTGATGGACCACTGAACTGACCAATGAGAATGAAGGCCACAGAAATAATGAACGTTAGGATGTAGCCACGGATTGGCTCGTTGTTCTTGCCGTGTCCTTTGGCAAAGAAGTATAAGATCTTATAGATGTTGTCTTTACACAGGGCCTGAGGAGTGACAGAGCTTAGATTAGAGAAGCCAATAATGTCAGAATTAATCTGAAATTCAACATTTTAACTTTGTACAGGAAAAAGTGTTGAATTACTTGCCTGAAAGACTTTAGGAGCACTAACAAGGGAGGCCAGGGCGGATGAGAGAGTGGCCGAAAATGTGCCTGCAATGATGAGGGGACCAAACCCAGACACCATGGTCATCACCTGAGCGATTAGAAGAGAGGCTTAGACAAAAGCGATTGTCTTCTCTTCAGAGAAGTTTGAAAGTTCACATACCTGGAAATTGTTCATTAAACCAAACTTGCAGCCTCCTTGTGTAATGCAGGAAGAAAAATTATATCCCAGTTCACAGGCAGCTACGGCTGATTCATTACATGGCACTCCCGGAGTAATGAGGTCCGTTATGTTTCCTGTGGCGTCCCGGACGACAGTGGCAGCTGACAAAGTAAAGAGAACCGATGCAGTGCTTTAAATGAAGCATTAAACATGAAGACAAACGTTTGTAAGAAAAAAGGAAGACATTTTCTCTCTTGAGATGCACGAGTGAAATGTGTGCACTACTGGTATGTTCTGTCTGGAGAAAGTACAAGCAGAAAAAGAAAAGGTTGGCTTTGAAAGTCAAAGTGTTAAATCTACAGGTGGGTTCTTGTTTTGGAGTCACTGTTTTGGTTTTAAAAACAGATTTGGAAATAGATTTATGAGAATATCTTAGTTTGGGTTCAAATACACTAAGAGTTCCTTTTGTCTTTTTTTGAATCCTTTTAGAGAAGCCAACACATTCTCTCTCTTCAGTTTGACAAAACATTACACACAAAGGATTTTGAACATTTATTCATTATATACACACAAACTTTACACTAAATTAATTATTTAAAACAATACTTACCGACACACAGAGCCACACCGAGGTAGGTGACACCAGTGATCAGGATAGCCAAAAGGGTACCTTTGGGGATAGCAGCTTGGGGATCCTGTAAGATGAAATACGTAGAGTGTAATTAAGTTGCAGTAAAATAGGACAAACCTCTATAAGAAGATGATGAAAATCAGTATTAATTAGAGCCTTTAATTGAGCCGCTTCTACACAGCTTATGGTTTCTGTACATACAATGAGTTCTGGTTACCTTCAAGTCTCCAGAGATGTTGGCTCCAGCCAGGATTCCTGTTGCCGCAGGGAAAAAGATGGCAAATACTGAGAAAAATGACTCACCACCTCTAAAGGCAGGTTGAAAATTCTCCATAAAGATTCTTGCTGTAAAAAAACAAAACAAAACATACATTCAATTTTATTAAGAGGAAAACATGAATTTATGCGGCTTTCTGGATGAAAAAGGTCAAATTCAGAAAGTTTTGGAGAAAGTCTTACAGTCATAATTAAAAAAGCCTTTCGATTTCTTATCCTCAGTTGCAGGAATTCCTGTTCCTACAAACACATTCACGATGGCCACCAGCAGGATAACGAGTAAAACAATCTGTGCCTATAAGTGAGAGCAGTTTAAGTTAAAGGAGGTTTTAACATCACAAACCCAGAATCAACAAGCATAGCACTCATTTCTCACCTTTGCCTCCCACTCCATGCCAGCCACTGAAATGCCCAGGAGCAGCACCACCGTAATGCATCCGACAATTCTGATGTCATTTAGTTCATCCACCATCAGGACATCATTGTCCTGAGTGCAACAAAAAAGAAACAGACACAAGGTAAGCATTGGTCTGTAATTGACACACAGACAGCTATTTGTTACAATATTACCTTCAGCAAGTCGACCACTGTCTCAGCAAATCCCACCACATACATGGCTACAGCCACGGCGTTGGCAAAGGCGAAAATGAGACCGATTGACCCGCCAAACTCTGGTCCCAAACTGCGAGATATCAAATAGTAAGCTCCACCTGAAATAGCAAACCACAGGACAAACACAAATTACTTTTTTTCTAATTACTGTTCCAATATTTCATATAAACACAATGTAAGCACAAAGAAAAAGGAAGAATGGTAGAAATTGCAAGAAAAAAAAACACTAAATACATTAAAATGTACAGTGTGTGACACAAGAGCACACCTCATCTGAATTAGAAAATGATCGTTTTAACAAATCAAGTCCTACAACATTAAGCACCTGTATCAGAGACCTTCTAAAGCCGTATGTTCCCAGAAGGTCCTTAAGATCAAGTGAGCACAGTACGGTATTTAGTTTTATTTGGTTTTATGTTCTCTGTGTTCTTCTGTTTCGTGTTTCATTGTTAAGCACAGTGTGTTTTTATCTTGAGAGTTGCTGTATCAATAAAAAGAAAAAACTTTCTTAATTACTTGATTAATATTTGCAGCAAATACTAATAAATCAAAATCATTTGAAGAAAATGATGACCATTTATAAGAAATACGTTTTAACAAAGTAAATATCTTTTATTTTCATTCTTATCTGTAAATGAGAAAGATTGGACCCAGCAGATGTGACATGTCTGCAGCGTAAGACAGCTGCAACAACGTGATGTCATGATCTAAAGAATGGATCTCCAAATCCGGCCTGGTGTCCTGCAGATGTTGAAACACACCTGATTCAAATGAAAGTGATCTCCACAGCTTATTGGTAAGTTCTGCGTGAGTCAGTTAATGACCTGTTCATTTGAATCAGGTGTGTTGCTGCAAGGAAGCATGAAATACCTGCGGTGCACCAGCCCTCAAAAACTGGATTTGGAGAACCCTGATCCAAAGAGTGTCATCTCTATGACACAGCAGAAAGCAACGTTGATAAATTACATATCTGTTTTCTTTAGCCAGCTGTTTTTCATACAAGTGAAGGAAAACAGCTGATTAATTTAAATAATCATCTCAAATAATTTAAATAACACAGATATATTGTAATTAAAGCAGGTTTAGTGATGACATTACATTGCTTTTTAGTTTTTTTATGCCTATAGTTGGAGAAAAGCTGCAAGTGTGTAATAAAATAAAAGACTTTTTTAAAATATCTTTTAAACATAAATCTTGGTTGAGAGTTATACCTAAGTTAATGTCTTTTGTTGCTTGTCCATGAGCTCACTGGTAGTTCTGGCAATTAGTGATTCTGATGCAGATAAGTCGTTAATAGTTAGCACTGACAATTTTATATTTAAGCAAGATGTGCCAGACCTTGAAGGTTTTATGCAACCAAATAACAACCATGTCATCATCTAGAGTGGTGGATGATTAATTACTGCATCACTGATTGATTGATTTTATGTCAGGACAGGCTGTAAAACAGAGAACAGGCTTGAAGAGGTGACATTCAGGTGCAGCTTCAGAGTTTTGTGACTTTATCTGCACACAGTGTCCTCCCGGTCATTTCGCTCTCTCCCTAAAAGATTTTATGTCAGAGACCATGTGTGTTATCTTTGGGGATATTTATAAATTATGCTTTAAGTGCTGGTTTATGCTCCACACTTTAAAAAAGTTATGAATGAGATACCAGCGTGAATGTTTATTGAATAACAGCAATGGTTTATCCTGCAAATGACGTTGTCTTGCATTGGTTGATGTGTTGACTTACCTCCTCTAACCACACCATTTGTGCATATAGCTGACATGGAAAGGCCAGTGAGGGTGGTGACCACACAGCTGAGACCAATGACCACAATTCCCAGACCTGAAAGGCAATATCGATATCGTTTTTAATTTTTCCTTTGATCAGCCAGATTTTACTCACATTTTATATTCAGGATGTCAGTCATAAAACAGTGACGACCAGATTTACTAAAGGTTTGCGTGTACTAAAACCCATGGAAACCAATTGCACACGCTAAAAAAAGTACAAACTGATCTACTAACAGTGAGTAAAAGGGTTTGCGTCTTCCAAAGGTGCAAAGTTACATTTGCCTCATTCATTGCCTCAATGAATGAATATGTAAATTGGGGCGTTCACACACAATTTTGCGTGGAGTGGGGGGAAAACATGTAAATATATGAATTAAGCACGCGCAAAGTGATTTATCAAACCTGAAAGTAATTTTGTTGGTAGAAAATGTGCCTATATTAAGCATGTTTCAAAAGGACGTGCAAATGGGTTCAATGCGTAATTGTGCACACATGGCTTCATTGATTGTTGCAACACGAAGACATAGAAATAATCAACGACGACAGAGAGAACATATTTCCTCCTTGTGTTAACATGTTTAGAATGACAGAGAAAACTAATTATTAAAACATATCGCCTATCCAGCCTTGCTGTTTTGGAGCTGTTGGAGGAACTCTGCGCAGATTTGGAGCCAGACAGAAGAAGGAGTCATCTATACCTGCAATAATTAAACTCCTGGCAAGTGTCTAGAGTTTTTGGCATCTGGGTCATTCCAGCGTACAGTAGCCAACACAGGAGGGATCTCTCAGTCACGTCTTTTACATGTGTTGACTGAATTCTTAAATGCAATGTCGCGCCTGATCGTGACGTTTATTTGGTTTCCAAGCTCTTGAGATTTTGTAGTGCGTTCCTTTGAGCTGCTATCAGATTTATTTGCTGCAGCTCTTTGGACATTTTATTGGCTTTTTCCACCAACACCTGTAATTCCATCGGATCAAACTTGTATTTTCGCTTGCTGTTTTGTAAAGTTGTCATCATGAAAACCATGACACATGCTAAATCCTCATTTAAATAGGCTTGTCTCCAACACTTTGCACCCGCTGTCATTTGCGTGAATAATCTTAGTAGATCACGTACTAATCATGGCCCTGCCTCACACGCTAAATTCTAGTTGAATTCTAGTTAAAAACATTACAACAGACTAAAGACAGAGGTGGATTAGACCTACCCATATTTAGTCATTATTTCATATCTAACAGGCTGCAATACATCTCCAAATGGCTCAAACCAAGTTATGTGGATGATCCATG
>JBAMHX010000001.1:8699002-8713018 GCA_037177515.1 Pseudomugil tenellus
CTATTCTATTCTATTCTATTCTATTCTATTCTATTCTATTCTATTCTATTCTATTCTATTCTATTCTATTCTATTCACACCGGCCAAGCTGCTTAGCAACAGCTCCAAATCTCGCGTTGAAAGCGGATACTACACATCTTAACTGCGTTGTTGTACCTTGCGTTCGGTGTGAAAGGGGTTAGGAGAGTCTCAACATGGCAGATGTTGTAACGCCTGAAGAGGAGCCTCAACTAGAAGAATTTGCAACGTCTGTCAAGTCCGATCTCGACGAAACATCTCAAGAAACACCCAATGGCGTGAAAACGTGCGTAGCAATAATGTGGTGTTCTTTCTGTCTCGTCTGTATAGCTTACAGCTAGCTTAGCCAAAATGGAGTCCGGTAATACTAGCTATTGTTAGCCAAGAGGCCTGTTGCCTCTCTTTCGAAAACAATAAGGCAAATTGCCAGTGTAGTGAGTGTTAGACACATAGGTGTATAAAATCATCAGAACGATTTAATACATTTTAAATGCTGGGTACTTGGTAAAACCCGAAATGTTTGAGGTGTGATGGGTCAAGTTATGCTAATGGTTGTGTGTTGCTTATGTTAGCTACATCATGTGGAAATGTAACATCAAAATGAATACCCAACTTATTCTTAGTTTTATGGTTGAATAAATTTGTTTGTTTGATTACAAAGGCATTAATTGCTTTTATAGCATTTTATTAGTGTCAACGCCAGTAAGTCATTGTGGCAGGTTACGAACGAAAAGCTAGCTGTAGATGGCTCCACAAAAGAAGCCAATGTCCATTAATCGGCTATTGCATGCGTTTCTTTTACGAATGTAGCATAATCTATTTATGAAATGGTGCTAAAATATTTTTATTCCGAATACATTTGAAATATGTTCTAATTAGACACAATTTGTAAGTCGTGATCTAATTATTTTTAGCAACACATTTTAACTGCATTGGGACATCTGGCTTTTACACAGATATTTATTATTGTTATCAGAGGGCATTTGTTTATTCATTCATATCTGGAAATTGCTTTATCAAAACACTTAACCCGTCATATGTGTAGGGTTTCAATATCTGGGGCATTGAAAGGTGTTATTGTCCCATAATGCACATTAAAAAAAAACATGCTACTATTAGAATTAAAGCTTGTTATTTTCACTTTCATATTCAAATGTGTAATGCTTGTTTAAATAACCTAACAAATTAAATGTGTTGTCTTTTGTTGTCTTCTAATATTGATGTAAATGTAAAGTTTGAATTTGGTTTGAAGTTTGCATATTTCCTGACTTGTTTTTCTGTGCACTTTGTAGGGACAGTGAAGAAAATAAGACCGTCAAAGAAAAGCAAGATTCTAAAGACAAATCCTCAAGCAACAGGCGAGGAAACCGCTATCACCCCTACAAAGACAAACATGGTGGGGAGAAGAAGAGCTCTCAAAAGAACCGTGTGTTCATCAGCAATATCCCCTATGACCTGAAGTGGCAGGCAATTAAAGATCTAATGCGTGAGAAAGGTAATGTCCCCAATAATGGGGATGGTGTCTCAACCTTCTCTCTCTCTTCTTATCTAATTAGAAGTTCTTGACCTATTCTGTTTGTTTACCAGATGCAACATCCTGCTTTCAGCATTAGTCTGTTAGTTTGTAGTTTTCTTTGGATGTTCTTTGTGCAGATATTTTGGAAACAAGTGTGATTTATTTCTCTTTATTTTCATTAGGTTATTGGTGTTTTAATCAAATCAAATATGTTTAAATATATTTTTGGATGGACACCAATTTAGTTTGGGCTGATTATGTATGTGGGAAAAGAAAGATGAACTTAGTTACATTGTCACTTGTTCTCTGGCATTGTCAGCTCCATATTGTAACCTCAAACTAGTAGTAGAATTGATTGTTGAATGTTTTTGTTGCATCTCCTTCAAGGTGAATCTTGACTAAAATGTTGTAATGTTTTACTTCATGAATTAAGGACGTCTAAAGAAGCCTTTGGATCTCAAAGGATGGTACAAAACTTTACTGCCATTAATGGAATCTGTTGACAAACTGATCATATTGAAGTGTTTTGAATTTCCCAGGTTTAACGTAGCTGTATTTCTCTCTGGCCTTGGCCTTTGGGTGTCTCAGTCACTGCCCAGCAAGGCATGGTGTTGTCTGGTGGGATGTTGGTCTGGGCTGACTGTTGATCATTAATGGGACATCTCCATCCGTAGGCCAAAGGCAACGTGAAGACTTGGTGACTTTAAATTACTTTGTTTTTTTTGGTATTTTTCCTTTGTATGTCTCATGTAGTTGGTGAGGTTACATACGTGGAGCTCTTTAAGGATGCAGAAGGAAAGTCAAGGGTAAGTGATGTGGCCAACTTGCTGCACGAGGTTTTAAATGCCCTCAGCAGGCTCTTATTAATAATGTGCTCTTTTAGGCTGTGATCCCACTGAACTGGAGATATAACCGGTTGTGTTTAGAGCCTGATAGATGGATAATGATTGATATTCATTTGAAAGGGAGATGTCCTGTTGATTTTTTTTGGAAAAGTAGCTTAATGAACCCATTTAAGAGTATATTTTTTGCTTTTGTTGTTGTCATTTTAATTGGTTTAAAAGTTTGTTTGCTTGGCCATTCTCAAAGGGAAATGCAGGTTTGTGTGATTTACCTGATTGATTGACTCTAATGTCTTAAAATATATTCATTTAAATTATTTCATATGCACAACTTTCTATTCAATTAAGTAAAACAGTCTTAATGAGCTACATGTAATATTAACTACATGATTACATGATTCAAGTGTAAGTACATGACTCAAGTGTAAAGGATTCTTTAAGTCTTTCTTTAAGTCAAATTTGAGAAAGTAAAATATTTCTAAGAAATTGAGGGCTTTTTTTTTTCATGCCAAACAACTGTGGTCCAGCTCAAACCTTTAATGTTAAAGCTACAATGTAATGCATACATCTCTGAATAAATGTTTAACTAAAACTTTTTAAATACTACATATTATTTATTTAGTGTAGATATTTCTTTAACATACATTTGAAAGATAGCCATTAGCTTTTATGGCCCGTTTTCTCTTGTTTGCAATAAGGAAGCAAAAAATCTGCTAAATATGACCAATATAGAGTCTTAGAACAAGAAAATATTTGTGTACATTATATTTGTAATGTCATGGTATGTTGTCCTTATATTAAATGCATTTTGTTCACTCCTTGTGTGCCACCTGGACGCCTGTGATGCCCCGTTGCTCAGGGTTGTGGGTAAGAAACTGCCTTACCCTCTCAATTATAGAAGTTAGGTTTCTGTTGTTCCACTTGTCTGGACTACATGTGTTTCTGCATTTTTGCCTTCAACAGTGTGGTGGAGTTCAGTGATGAAGAGTTTGTGAAGAAGGCGGTATCAACCATGAATAAGCATGACCTGAGTGGGAGACCTCTCAACATCAAGGAGGTGAGAATCTAATTATGGTTAAATAATGGAGTAATTTATTGCTAATTTCTACCAATTGCTAAAAAATTAACCTTTTTACATGTTTGCTAATTTAGAAGAAATGCATATATTTTCTTTAATTTATTTTCTTTTTTACTTATTCAAACAGTATATATAAAGTGTAATCATTCTAGTCTAGTACTTTTGGAAATTTCATTCAGTAAATAATTCTGTTTTCTAGCTATATCATGTTTCTGTTAACTCAAATACTTCCTCTTGGCAAAAGATAATATTTTACAAAACTGTTAAAGGTTGTGCAAATACATCGGTTCAGTTTGGTCTTTGTTGTATGGAAATGTAAAAGTTTTATCTGTTTTTCTGGGGCGCTGAAGGTATTTTCCACAGTACCAGATCACCAAGTAGCATAACTAAATGTGGATTTACTAAATGTGGATTTTCACCTGGCTGATTCTGAAGAAATCCTTGCATATAATATAAATGTTGGATTCTGATATGTTTGTTATGTAAGGACCCCGATGGGGAGCATGCCCGACGTGCACTGCAGCGGATGGGAGGTCAGCAGGCAGGTCGCGGACAGGACATGGGTCCTAGCGGGATGAACCTCCCCCCCTCCATTGCCAACAACCCAAACATACCACCTGAGGTCATCCATGCACTGCAGGCAGGACGACTGGGCAACACAGTGTTTGTGGCTAATGTGAGGACATGATCACAAACTTCCTAAATCAAACCCATGTTTGTCTTTGTATTTAATAAAAAAAAATAAAAAAAAACTTTTCTGTGTTTTGTAGCTGGATTTCAAGGTGGGCTGGAAGAAGTTAAAGGAGGTGTTCAACATGGCCGGTACTGTGAAGCGTGCAGATATAAAGGAGGATAAAGATGGCAAGAGCAGAGGGATGGGAACAGTGACTTTTGAGCAGCCACTGGAAGCTGTACAGGCCATATGTATCCTTTTTTTTAAAATAGGAAAAATAAAAATGTGAAACTTAAGAGCAAAGCCTAATGATTCCATCATGTTTTCCCTTAACTCTGGCTCAGCCATGTTCAATGGACAGATGCTCTTTGACAGACAGATGCATGTTAAAATGGTACGTCATTTTGGCATTGTTTAGTTTAAGTTGTGTTAAAGTTCAGAATATTACCAGCGTTAATATTTGTTATTTGGGTTTGCAGGATGAAAAGTCTCTTCCTCCAGATGATTTCCGTCAAGTAGACAAATCGCCTCAATTACCTCGTAAGTTCAGCATTATCTAGTCTTAGAAGCTACTGAAGTCACAAATACCAATGTTATCCTCATTCTGATGTAGTGCAAGTAAAAGGGACACATTTTACCAAAGCCCATATTGATAAAATTCAGAATAGGAGTTTTCGTTATTCACGTTGTAAGTGCAGAGTCAAAGAAGCAAGCTGCAGTTTTAAAAGGAAATCCGATGTCTCATTGGAGCAGTGTTGTTAAAGAGAGAGTTTGTGTCCGTTATTGGAAATGCTATAAATCCCCTTTTACATTCAAGTCTTATGACTTATTTAAACAGGAAAAAATGAACTTTTTTAAATTAAAGTAACTTTTGAGTGAGGAAAAAAAACTATTCAGTGTTGCTGAATATCAATTTAACTATATACAACTTGTAATATATTTTTTTAAGTTTTAATAATTTCTTCTTTATCTGTCTTTATATCTCTTTTCTTTGACCTTAAAGGGGGTCTTGGAGGTATCGGCATGGGCCTTGGGCCAGGTGGGCAGCCTATAAATGCTAACCGTATCGGTGGAGGTGGAGGGATGGGCTCCATGGGACCTGGAGGTCAGTCACCTCTTAAATATTGTCACTCTCTTATAATGTATAAACTCACTGTATAAACTGGATTCATTCTTAGACTAAGCAGTAGTTTCCATCTAGTTGCAGAGACAAGATTAGCAGAACAAGTAAAAAAACAAGTTTAAGTGGATTTTTATTTATTTTAGAAATGGATTCATTGTGTACTTTGATTTAGTCTCACTGACTACAGTTACATGATCTTTTTTAATTCTGAAGTAATTATGTGAATTAAAGGCTATTGTCCTTTACATTTACATGAAATAGTAATTGTGAATTGAGATTAGGATGAAAACTGTGTTTATTCCCCTTAATTGGATTTAAGGGGATTCTGGTTGGAAGGGAGGCAGACGTGACAGGCTTAGTCTCCCCAAGAAGAAAACAAACCTCACTTCCTGCTTCTTTTCTAGTAGACTGCAACATCGAAGACGATATAAAAGGAACAATTTTCCCTTTAAATTTGTTTGTATGTTTGAAGCACCAGCTTGATACTAGCATATTGCTTCACTCTTTGGTATTTGAGGGAGGTAGAGAACGACTAGTCGGAATATGTTGCAACAGGACAAGGGGTCGAGCACATTGAACAAACGTGTAAAAAAGGATTTCATTTAAAAATAAACCAGCCACATATTCAAGTTTAATTTTAAACTGTCATTTTCTTTCAAATTTAGGTGTTTATAGTAATTTTAGATGGAACTTTATTGCTATACATTAAAAAGAAGTTCAAACCTGTGGCTATTGTTCTCTTCTTCTGGGACAGGAATGGATGTTTCAGGTTACGGTGCCGTTAACCGACTCGGAGGTAAGATTTTCACCAGCTGTTTGGTTTTCCCCTGTGAAAAAAGCAATGCTAATAATCAGGCAGTTATGATCCAACTTGGTGGTGCTTTGACAGGAATGAGTGGTGGTGGAAACTTTGGTAGCATGGAAAGCATGGGCAGTATGGGTGGCTTTGGTGGGAGAGACATGGCACCAGTTGGCAGAATGGGAGGTAAGAGGGTGTTTTTATTCAAGCTGCATAGAGATTAGGGTCAGTTCAAGGTAGCTGAGCTGTAAACACTGAAATCCAGATGTTTATTACTGGAAACTACCGTCTAAGGTTCTTGTTTCATCTGTTGAGACATGTACCGGTCAGGAATGAGTGGAATGGATCGCGACTTTGGCCACAGCGACATGCAAATGAGCCGAGGATTTGGGGAATCCTTTGGAGGAATGGGTAGGTGATTACCAACAGATGAATGTGTTACCAATGTGTATTTTTTATTATGAATTGTAATTTTGTGGATTACTTGTCTCCGTTGTTTGTTTGTTCTTTGTGTTTCATATTTGTATTGAAATCTTTTTCTATTCTTTCAGGTGGAGGTTTTGGGGGAAGCATGGGAGGTGGTGGCATGGGACATATGGGAACTGGATTAGGTAAAGTAAAAATAAAATCTACTCTAGTTTTTATAGCAATGCTTTTAACTTAATTTATTCTGAGAGAAGAGGAGGTGTCAGTTTGAATGAGTGCAATGTTTTTGGTAAAGTAAAAAGCAGGATTGACTATTTCAAAGAGTCACTCCAATATCTGAGTTACTTTCAGCTGGATATGGTCACGAAAAAATGTAGAATTACAAAATTTAGGCATTTTCTGTTAAAATGTATTGAATCACTTTCGGCAAATTTTATTTTATACTATTTTATAGAAAACAAACACAAACAAAGTGAAACAAGTAAAAACAAAGTTCAGAATTAATGGCTGCTACAGAAGATTGATCACATTTACTTGATTATCCACTGGCCTGGACAGAGAGCCTGTGGTAAGAAAGAGGAGCAGCAAATATTCATTTTTATTCCATGTAATTTAATTCTGCCTCGTGGGCAAGATGAAGAGTATCCCAGCTATTAGCAGGTGACAGACAGGGTACGCCTCAACAGGGCATCCCTCCATCACAGGGAGACAATCAGTTACACCACATGCATTCTTAAGGGGAATTTAAAGTGACCAACTAACTTAACATTCATGTCTTTCGGATGGTGGGAGGAAGCTGGAATACCCGGCGGGAACACACGGATACAAACTCAACACCAAGGCTCAAATCAGCTACCTCCTTACTGTGAGGCTGCAGTGCTAACCACACTTTGCACCTCCTCAATAAAAATGTTTGCTTTTATTTGAAAATAAACTGCATTAGAAGAATAAACAAATGGAAAGCCTTTATTTATGTGTCAAAGTCCTGTGTACCCAAAAACCTGTTATTTAAACCTGAACAAACCTGGTAGGACGTCGCATGTGTGCAGTAAAGTCTTATTGTTTCAGTTTTTGTTCTAACTGTACGGGATGAAATTCTCTGCTTTACTTTATTTGCAGGACATGAAATTCTTTGATAGAAATGTGAATTTGTTCATTTTGAAGTGTCTGCTATGCCTCTGAACAGACATGCTCATGCCTCAGCATTAGTATTTATCCTGTTGTATTGAAAAACGGTTGTAGTGGCTCTCTGTCACCTGATTCACTGCAGTTAAAGGAATTGTAGCGTAAGTGTAGTTTTGAAATCCCATTCATACAAATGTGTAGATGCATTGCGCAGACATGTAAATGCAGTAAAACGTATCATAATAGATATATCCCTTGCATTTAGGTTTTGCTTTGTGTGTGTTGTTGCAGGTGGTGGGATGGGGAATATGTCCATGGACAGAATGGGCTCCAGTTTTGACCGTTTGGGAATGTCTGGAATGGACATGAACCGTGGCTTTGGTGGCTACGGAGGTGGAGGATCAGGCCACATGGGTGGAGGCATGTCTGACAGAAGCTCTGGGTCCAAGGGAGGCTGTCAGATATTTGTGCGAAATGTAAGTATGGGTTAAATCTTTTGCCCTAACCCGACATTAAGTCTGTCTGATGTGCTGACTGAGATATTTGTGTTGCAGCTGTCCTATGACTTGACATGGCAAAAGCTGAAAGAGAAGTTCAGTCATTGTGGTACGTCCCCCTGATTTATCAGTACTAATTACATCTGTTAATGTTTAGCTAACCATTCAGTTACTTCTGACATTTCATCATGATCGATCTGTGAACTAAAGAGTCTCCACAACTGCAAGTTTAATGTTAATCAAGACTTTGTGAAAGGTTCTGGGTAGAGATTTCAGCCATCGCTCTTTCCTGTCCCCTGAAGGCCAGGTAATGTTTGCAGAAATCAAAATGGAGAATGGAAAATCAAAGGGATGTGGAACAGTGAGATTCGATTCTCCAGAGAGTGCCGAGAAGGCCTGTAGGATGATGAATGGAACCAAGATCAATGGCCGGGAGGTGGACGTCCGCATCGATCGCAACGCCTAAAGCTTTTTGTAGAAGTTGAAATAACCCACTTACACATTCAGCCCCATCGCCAATGATCTTTTGTTTTGTTTTAAAAACACAATTACTTCATGTGTTCACTGTTTTGATTTTTTCTTTTTGTTTATACATACTTCATAGCTATTTTATCTTTGTTTTGTAAACCCTTTATAATTTGTCAGGCAGTTTATTTGAATAAATAAACTTTTTAATTTTTAAACTGAGGTTGTAAAGTTTCTGAGATCAAAGTCTCTCAGTTCTTCTCACTTTGCTCCTTTTGGTCTATTTTGTCAATATTGCCAAACACATTTATGTATTTAAATCTGGGAAATTCCACTTCTATCATTAAGACATTAATGTTTGAATCTTGTCAGGTGGGTCTTTTCCAGTCCAAGTAACACAAGGCAACAGCTGCATGAGATTTGTCTTTATTACCATTGTGAATGCAGTTCTGTTTACACAGACTAAAGTTTTAGTCTTTTCATCTTGCTTATAACATTTTTTAAAATTTTTCTCTTCCATACAAAACCAACTAGGCCAAACTGGTTCAATTGATATTTATGTCTTCGCATATTATTCAGATTTCAGACTGGCAGTTACAACATGGCTCTTTGAGGTGGGAAACATTTTGGAATCTTTGATGCTTTGGACAGCGAGCCTATGGTGTAATAACAGTGGCACAAAGAGGGAATGATCTTTGGAAAATGTTCAGCTTTGGCAATAACAGATTATTTTCCTCAGCTGTGACCAGGACTTGTTTTCCACTGCGTGTATTTTTTTAAATGGGGTCATACGTCTCGCTTGGCATTTCAAGGTTTAAGAGCTTAACATTTTTGTTGTGTTTGGACTATTAGTCTAAAACATATGGTTGCAGTCCTGAGACAGTCAGATTTCAGTCGCTGCACAATCTAATGGGATTATTCCCAATAATCCCCAACTCATACAGGATGGACAGAGTGGCAAGGAGGATGTAAAAAATAAGAGAAACCAGTCCCAGCTTCCAGTCCAGCTTCCATCCATTGATGTGTACAGCAACAAAAAGGAAGATGATTGAAAAGAGGAGTGTGGCAGAAACAAAGACCAGTCCAGCACTGTTGACTTCTACTGGGTTGTTGGTGTCCACGAAAGCAGTTTTAATAAACCAGGGCATGCCCAGGCACAGCATGTCAAAAACATTAGAGCCCACTATGTTGGACATGGCCATGTCAGCTTTCCCTGAGAGACAAAATGAGAATATGGTTCGTTAGCTCATGAGTTCACATTTAAAGCTAGTTCTCATAATTGAAAAGACAGCTGATGTGACAAAAGGTTTCTTTTATTTATATTTATTAAACCGTTTCTTTTCATATACAAAACACTTAAGTTTTAAGGTCCAGGGTGAAACTAGGAAGTATTCAGTTTAAGACTTACTGTTCTGTAATTAGGGGAAATATCACATGTATACCCTTTTCTTGTAACTATCTTTAACCATCCACTGGATTTTGATAGTATTATGAAAGGTTTTTAAAAGTAAATGTCTTTTAAGTGAAATTATTCCTGCAAAATATACACCTGTCGCTAAACAAGTAGAAAATCTAACTTGGATTGATAGTTATTTACAAAATGACATTTTTTCCCTTATGATGCCTGACCTCATGATAGTTCTTATCTATGACTGTTGTGAACTCCTGCTGGTAAAATTACCTTCTCTGGCCACCATCACACTGGCCACTGTGTCAGGTATACTGGTTCCAGCAGCAAGCAAAGTAAGTCCCATTACTGTGTCTGGTATGTCGAGAGTCTCGCCTGCAGAAACAAAATACAAATGCACAGACGTTTGAAAGATGGGAAAATGTCTTACTTTGACTAAACTTGATCTTTATCGCAATTATTTTCACAATAACTTAAAGTTTTCTTTCAAGAAACCTAAAAATAGTGTCTTTCTTTATTCTCTGGATAAAAATCCTGAATCCATATTCGGGACTGCTGACTGCACACCTCCTTCCATGTCATTATTTGGTGATTTGAGGCGGGCAGCAGTTTGTTAATCATGCAACCCAGTTAGCAGCTCATTCATTTAAAGCAATTCAAAAGATATTTTACATACTCTTGTTTACGTTAGCTCCTTCATATGACTTAGCTCCTCTATTCATGCTCATCTTATGACTGCCAGATAATAACCTTATTGTAGACCTACTAGCATCACATGGCAACTTTGTCATTTACTGACTGCTCTTGGGTCAGCTTTAAAGCTTACATCTCTATTGTAGACAGAGGGAGAATGTGTTGTTAACCCCAGGTCAGGTTTTGCATGCACACCCAGTCCTCACATGATTGTGCTTCCTCAGAGGTGAAGCTGCTGTAATCCTGCTGTGGCTGGTAAGGCACATGACCTAATGTAACTATGATAAACCCCCCCCACCCCTGCCTTGGCTAGGACAATGGCATCCCAAGAATTAGCCAGCAGACCAACATGTGACTGTACTCTGTAAATTAGACCTTTTTTCTCACAAGTTTCAAACACTTGTGATCCACAATGGCTTGCATAAGGATGGGGATGCTCAAGACCCGACTTTTACATGAAAAGGCAAAGAAATTGTAAAGATTTTACACAAGTTCATAAGAGTTAAAGTTTGCACAAGTTAATTGAAAGGTCTGAGATGTTATTTTAGGGGCAGAATGAATCAGTTTTAAACGTATGCATGTAAAAAATAATGATGCAGTGCCCACTTGTCAGGTTCAGACTGAGATGACGTGGCTCCTATCTGTCTGAACAACCCTGCCTCCCATTTCTGTTCCAATTGGTCAGCTTACTAGTCACAACTAATAAGGTAAAATGTAGTTGCTTATTTTTCGTTGACTGTGTTCAAAACCAGCGAGCAAGTTCCTCATATGGTTAAAGGTGATGTTCTACAACAGGAGCGAGCAAATCTTGTCCATGAGATCTACCATTCTGCAACTTTTAGATGCAACCCTTCTCCAGCACACCTGAATCAAATGAAAGGCTTGTTTCTTTGCATCCAAAAAGATGAATGACATGTGGATGAGGGAACAGAGCCGTTTTTATTCAGATGTGTTGGATGTGGGATGCATCTAAAAGTTGCAGGATGGTAGATCTCAAGGAGCGGACTTGGGGAAAAAGCTGGATTACAAATAAGGATGAGAGAGAACTACTTTTGTTCTGACTTCCTTTGGTGTATCTATTGGGTATTTTCATTTAGCAGATTTTTATACATGCACAAAGTCTTTTAAGACACTGAGAAACAGGGGAAAACTTGAAAACACTTTTTGTAAACAAGGACCATACCGACAACGGTGACCATCCAGACCAGCACATATGTGAAAGCTGAAATCCAGACAGCTGACATGAAGAACGTTATCATAAACCAGTGCTTCCAGAATCTTCTCCTGCAGTCAGGGATAGTAATGAAAAGCAGAGTGATGACAGGCAGAGACAGAACCCAGAGGATCCTTTTCAGGTCGCTCTCCGGCATGGCAAACACACTTTTATGCTCTGCAGGGATGAAGACGGACAACAAGATTTATTCCTCATCATCAGGGACTCGAGCAAAGTGACAGAGTCCAAGTTCACGGTAAAAATGTGACTTGTATAGATAAGAAAGGGCATCTCACCATAAGGAATCTCATTGAGGCCGTGCAGGCTGAGGGACAGGTGAGAGTACCCCGAGTCATCCTGGAATATTCCGCTGTCCGTTCTGGAGCGTCCACGGATGTGCAAACTGGTGTCATCGTTCCACCCCATCAGAGGCTGTGTCTCAGTCTTCTCACCGGAGCCTGAAGCCAGACAGCTGCAGCAAGGACTCAGCTTCCTCAGGACAAACTCACTGATGCGGAGGTCAAAGCACAGAACCACAATGTAGACGCCGTAGACCAGCAGCAGAGAAGCAGCCTCATACCTGAGAAAGTTGAGCATTAAAAATGCACATTAAAGTTCCCTTTCATGTGCTTTTCCTTCAGCTGTTGAATACATTGCATTGGGATGTTTTAATAACAAGTATAATTTTGCTATTATTACTGTAGAGCTTTTTCACTCTGCATCTTTGCAGGCTATTTTTGATTTAACTAATAGTAGATCTTATAATTACAGAACAAATACAGCTTTTACAGTACAATTAACTCTTAACTGCAGATGTAATAAATGTCAGTCAAGGTTGTTTTCCATGATTTATTTTCATCCCCTTACTGTCATAAGATGCAATAAACAGCTCTATTTGTGTTTGTCTTTTATAAGCATACATCTACTTCTGAAGATCAAGTAACCATATAATACTGAGTCACTGCACAGAAATACACACATTCACTCACCAGTACACCTTGTTATCAATAATTATGCCAATAACTGCAGCAACACTGATTCCATATGCCAGGCAGTCCCTGAACAGTGGCCAGCAGGTGAGACGCCCTGCCTGATAAAGGAAACTAAATAAATGGTTTACAACTTGCAGAACACAATATGCACAGGAATTGTCTTGCTTTGTCTCTTCAAATGTCCCACCCACATATACAAGAAGTTAGTAAATAGGTAATCTTTGTTAGAATAAGTCATCTTTGTTGAAATATATTAGTACGATGTCAACATTTACCATAGAAGCTAAGAGTCCACAAGCAGCGCAGATTCCCAGCAGGTTGTAGACAGCGGATCCTACAATGGTGCTGATCCCAATGTCCCCCTTTGTCACAAACACACCTAAAACACAAAACACATCTTATCTTTAATGGCGGAGGCATCATCTGAGTCTTATTAAAAGAGAAGAAGAAACTTATGCAAAGGAAATAAAAGCCAGGAGGGAAAAGGGTTCACTTATATAGTGCTTTTATTCTTATCTCTCGATGACCAAAGCGCTTTACAGATCCTGCTATCACCCATTCACACACATGTTCACGCACTGATGGTGGCAGAGATGCCATACACACCTGTGCTAGCCTGGCCACCAGAAGTGACTTGGGGTTTAGTGTCTTGTGCAAGGACGCTTCGACATGCAGACTTCCTATCAGAGGTCGGCCACACTTCACCTGCACCACAGCTGCTCCAAAATGCCCCAAAATGTCCCAAACAAAGGTCAGTCACCCTTTCAGGGGATGCAGGCAGCTTCTGTCCTCAAGGGCCACGGTCCCGCATGTGTCAGGAGTTTCCCTGCTGCAACGGACCTGTCTCAAACCAATAAATGATCAGCAGATTTGAGCAGAGTTTGATGTCAATTTCTGCACAAATGTGCTAATTATGTATGACGTGTGTCAGGTGTGTTGCAGCACGGAAACTCTTAGTGCTTGTAGGATTGCAGGACCAGAGTTGCCATATGGCGTGGAGGGGACAGTTCTCTAACTCAGAGAGGGGTATAGTGATGCTGCTGATGATGAAAGTGTCATGGTAACTGTCATGATCGCTGGAGAGTGTGGACCCAAATGCAGACATGGAGGGCAGCAGGGATGCAGATAACTTAATTTAATGGAACCAA
>JBAMHX010000001.1:8714800-8734067 GCA_037177515.1 Pseudomugil tenellus
ATCCATCCATCCATCCATCCATTCATCCCGTAAGTAAAGCCTGGCAGTCGTCTCCTCAGCAACTCATTCCAACTCCTCCTATGGGATCAAGAATTGTTACCTGGTCTGAGGAGAAATATAATCCCGCCTCTGTGTTCTGGGTTTGTTAATGGGTTTCCCATATGACATACCTGAAAAACCTTCTAGTACATGTTCAAATCTACCTTAATAATTCCCAGTGATCCCAAAGGATCCCAGATGTAAGTATTTTACAAGGAAAATTGAATTAAAAGTATTAAATATGATGTTTAAAGCGCATTGAATTTTTTAAACAATACAACAGCATAAAACACTGTGTTCAGGCCTGGTAAAAAGAGTGAAAATGACCCAAAACCCCTATTCTTGAATTTCAATGAGAACCGTTTAGAGAAAAAGGTCTGTTAAATAACCTAAAACTAACCTTGGATATATCCAAAGTCACATTTTTATGAAATATAAAATACTTTTCAAAGGTTTATTTCATACATACATGTGAAAATACATGTGAAAATAACACAGAAGGAAGTCACCTTTACTGCCTAAAACTGGACTTTTTACAGCATCTGAATTAGATGAATCCCACAAAATCAAGATTTGAATGAGCAAACTCAGAGAATTTGACAACGTCTTCAGTTAAACTTCCATCCACTATAGTTTTTACCTTTCTTTACTCTTACAGGTTACAGCACCTTTAAGACCATTATGGTTGTTGTCTCTTTAAGACATCTGTCTACTCCCCTGTCACTCCCCTCATGTAATCCCCTGGTGAAAGTATGCATATCAGCATATCATAGTTGGCACTGTATTATATTTGCTGTTATGTTCTCATGGCTAAATATATATATTTCCCCTAAAATTTGAAACAAGTTAAAGTATTTTTAAGAATATACCAAATCATAATGTTATAATGTTTCATAATCATATAAATCAAAAGATTCAATTAATCAAACATCAAACAATTTACTAGTTAAGATAGGGTTAAAAATAAGACACAATAAATAAACTACTATATGATAATAATTCTATGATTTTATGCAATTTTAATGTTGCTTTTTCATTTATACAGCAACATTAAACACGTATCAAACAACTCCACTATGTGTTTGATCAAATAGCTATTAATCGTTTAATTTATGCGGAAAAACTACTTTAAAACATTTATTATCACTGAAAAAGCCCCCCCTTTTTTAAGTGCAGCTAACAGTTTGAATGCAGCTGCCAGCTCACATGGGTTATATGACCAAAATGAGGAAAAGTCTGGCAACTAACTTGCCCCCCCATTTACCTTTTAAAAACCCTATCTGAACTTGGCATTTATGCTGCTGCATTAAACTAACTGAATACTACATGCAAAGGTCGGTACATTGTGAAAGAAATCATAAGCAAGAAATCTATAAAAAAAACAAACAAAAAAAAAAAACAAAACATATGATAATGATTTTTATTTCCATGTAGGCACTTACCAAGGGCCCGGCGCACCCTCACTGGGTGGATTTCCTGAGTAGATTTTGCTGTAAATGATACAAGATGAACTGAGGCATACAAAAAAATAACAAAGCCCAAAAAATAAGGTATAAAATCCTTTCTCCTCTTTTTCTGTAGAACTTCAGCCTTACCCATACTAATGTAAAAATATTCCAAATAAACAAACAGAAATTACAGTTTACCAAGAATTCATATGCTTTTTTGGTTTAATTAGCTTGCAGGAATTCTATGTGTGCAACAAGTGCCTGCAAGCCCTGCATCTAACACTATACTAAGCTACAAGCTGCAAAAAGAGATTATTGGGGGGAGAAAGCATCTTTTAAGGTCTGATGCTAAGACTCAGGGGATCACGAGTTGCGAGTCATTCCAGTTGGTTTGAACAGCCTGCAGCGTGAGGAGCACCGGGGGTGTATGTGCTTTTCTTATTATGCTGTGATGTTTTCACTAACAAAAGGAGACCAAGACACATATATTAGTGTGAATAAATAAAAATAAGAATGAATAATTATGTGTTACTTGTGAACCAAAGTCAAATAATTTAATCACATGTACATCTAATACAGCACACTTTAGGCGTGCCGCTTGTTATGGAAATAAAGTTGTATTAAATATATATATAAATCATGCTACTAAACAGATCATGTGACAGAAGGGTGTGTGTGTGAGTTAGGGGGATGGGGTGTCGGTCGGACTTGCGTGGACATGTCCCACGTTTGTCCACATTTAAAGACCAGTCCTCTTTGCACTTCTACGTGGACGCTGCAGGAGAAAAGTGCAACAAATTGACAAACAGTGTGCAACACATACACAAACCTGCAGGACAAGCCGGTGAGTTGCTTGGCTTGCATGTTTCCAAAAGGCTTTGTGAAGATTTGCCTAATAAGCGAGCAAGAGCGGAGTTTTGTTTGTTTCGGTTTGTTCTTTTAAAATGTGCAAATGAACTTTTAGTGTTTGCACCTATTTGCAACGTGCTGTTTCTTTCCTGCATCAGTAATCAATACATGTAATGTGTAATGCTGAACATACATCCTTATGATGGAAGATATTGAGTCAGTGTTTGTTAACTCAGTTGACACACAAATTGAGTTAATGGCGCCCCTTTGTGGTTCTAACTGGTTGTGGTTTGCTTTAATGGTTGGTTCAATCATAAGAAGAGGGGCCTCAGTATGAGACTACACTGGTTGAGTAATAGCTCCTAAGATTTTGATATTAAACTTAGAATGGTCCAGTATGATCATACAACCGTGTTTGTAAAATTCGGCACCATTAAACGTTTATTAGTGGTTTATTTAGGGGGTTAATTAATTTTTTAAAATTCCTTAAAGCCATTTAAAAACATTTAAATCACTTTAAAAAGTCAGATTGGCATAGTTGGACTTTGTTTTTGTTTAGGTTCTTAGTATCCATACTTGTCTTTTTTATCTGTTGGTTTTCAGTTTAACTTGATGTTTTCAAGTCTACATGGTTTGTTTAAGTTTGTTCAGTGTTTTTTCAAAGCAGACGTGTTAACGGGATGATCAAGACTGAGTTTCAGCACGTTGAGGGTGGAATCTGTGTGGCTACTGGTTTTAGTGTCTTGTTTATGTTTTGTGTTGGAATGTTTAGACACATTTGGAACACCAGTAGACCATGGGATGTTCCCAGACTGGCTTCAGGTTATATGGTGGTGTGGTTGTTAACACCAACACTAAGAAGGTTCCTGACTTGAAGATGGGCAATAGCTTCTGTGGTATTTTGTGTGGAACTGAGTGTGAATATGAGTGGATCTTTTTTAGCTGGCTCTGCAATGGACTTGGGACCTATCTAGGATGTGCCCTGCCGCTCCTGTAATTGCCCCTGAGATAAGGCTTTATGTTTATCTTTCATCCTGCCAAAAGCACTAAACATATTTTTAGAAGAAAATCCCTGAATAAAGACAAAGTAAATAAGAAATTTCTTCTAAATTATGAGGTTGGTATGAATTCTTTGTGTTTAAGGAAATATAAGAAACCTCAGTGAATTTATGTCTAGTGTCAAGTATTTTCTCTGTGGCTATGCCTGAATAAATTGCAATACAGTAGGCCGAATACCAGGCAAAAAATGCTTCTGTCATGATTTATGGGGTTTTTGTCTTCTAGTCTTCTACTTTTTGGTTTCTGCTTTTATTGTGTTCTTGTGTTTAAGTTCTGTTTTCTTTACATTTTGTTTAGAACACCTTGTTTTATCAGCTGATTTTCTTAGTTTGCTCCTCCTTAGTTACCCCAACTATTCCCCTCGGTTTCTATTCCATTCTTTGCCAGATCATTGTTGTTTTTCCAGTTTTATCTTTGCTTTTGTGCCAGTTGTCTTCGGGATTATTGCACTCATCTGCGTCTTCAGTGCGCTTTTGTTCTACATCTTCCTCCCTAAAACCACACAGATGCCACTATTAAACCTCAGCAGCACAATAACTTCCAGTCTAAACTAAAGGCACCTGGTTTTACTGATCGCAGGGTCGGACATTGCCAATCGAGCTTTTGGGGGAAATGAATGGCATTGTTGAGTATAGAACGGTTGTTGATCACTCTGTGTGTTGAGGTGCATTTAAGGAGGAGTTGTGTGAATGCAGAAGGAGCGGCGGTTTATTTAGTGCAGGCCTGAAAAGTTAAAATAATTAAGATTACAGCCTTTCATCAGCAACCGTCATGATGTCATGTCATAGTTTTGCTTTGCCAGAAAATACTATATACAAAGGCAATAACAGGAACACCGTTTGTTGTTGTGGAGCTATAATAGTGTTACCTAACCTGGAGATGACAGGTTTGGACATCTGATAAAGGTGTTTCTGATTTTTATTTTGCATCATGTGAGTCATAACTTTATGACAAAGAAAATAAAGGAGTAAAGATGTTATTTAATGGTAAAGTGCATCAGAGAGTGTAATGTTTTACCAGTAACTTCACTCAGTATGTTGCTTTTTTACAGCATCTTTTTAAGGTCTAAATGTAAAAGGAAATGAATCAGTATATATGGTAGTGCTGGTTGTGTGTTTCTGTACTTTAAAATTCCTTTCTGTTGTAAAGTTAAGTAAATAAGGAACAAAATATTGTATGCCTGTAATTCATGTTTTTGTTGTAAGTGTTAAGAGTTTAACACTTACATTGAAGTGAAAAAAAAATCACTTCTTTTTTTGTTTTAACTTAAAACCAAAAACAAAAAAAGTGATTAATTTTTCAATATTAGTTCTCAGATTTTTTTTCTTCTAAATGTTGGAATCAGGATCGGACTCAAAAATCATATTGTTAATTTTCTACACCTCATGATATGCTACATTTGAGAAATATTTATTTTTTTTTCCTGTTTCTCTTCGCAGCTTTTGCTGCTTTTATATTTTGGTTTTGGTGTCTGAGAATGTTTGGGGTTTGGTGGCATTTAAAGGCTTTATCATGCCAGAAACTCATTTGAACCCATTCTTTTATAGTTGAATTGACCTTCAATTCAATAAAGCATCAGTTTTTTTTTTCACTCCATTAAAAGCTGATCAAATAATTACTAAGCTAAACTCTTGATACCCTGTCCAGATTCTTACAAACACCAGTAGATGCCACTATTTCTGCAAAAACGTGTCACGGGCTGTAGACAATTAAAAGCAAAATTGAAATCTATACCTTGCTATCAGAATTATATTATTGAAATGAAGAATACACATATATTATTATTTTACATTGCATCTTACATGCTGTTGGGTGTTGTGTCAAGAATTTAGGAATCATAATAGCACAATTATTCTGGTAATAAAGGACTGTGAGTTTGCAGCCACACAAATAATTCATATTAAGCATTTTATCTGTAGATTCTTTGTGTCACTGAGCTATTTAAGAGTTTATGATCTAAAGATTTCTATCAGGTATTTTGCTTGTGAATCAAGGCAGAATATGAGCTTGGTAAGATACCTCCTCGTCTCAGTTGTCATTTGGAAGCTCTTGTTTTTGTATGCTTTCACTTGTGTGTAAGGAGATACAATGGAAACTTGACAATGCCCTGTTCCATCTCAGTTGTCAGAGATATATGTTGTGCCTCCAAACAGAGGGACAACACTTGCCGTTTTTTTTACATGATTTAGAGGACAATCATCAATATCTGCATGTGTTAGTACATGTGTTGTTTAAAAGAAATATGTGTCAGAAACTGGTTTTATTTTTTGTGTTGTGAAACGCACAAGATTTAGTTGTGAAACCTGTCAGTTCACTTTAAAAAAAAAAAAAACAAAGCTCATGATCACGAGGTTGAAAATGAGGAAGGAAAGAAGTCAAGCTAGAAAAACTGGTTGAATCGCTTTGGTCATCGTTACACAAGCAAGTCAGGAGCTTTTATTAGTTTCGCTGTAAAGCTCTGCATTACTGATCCACCAGTTCTCCTTATCATCAGCTTATCACACCTTTTTTCCTTCTCGAACAACTAGATTGTTCCTTGACTCTTGAAAAGAGCACAGGTCTGTGTTTTTGTGTACTTCAACTTGTTGAGTAGCAGCACCCTGCCCCTGTGTGGAGTGCTCGGTGTTCAAGGTTCAGGAAGATAACAAGAGGTGAGTGGCTGACGCATACCTCGTGTTATGTTACCAAAGGATCATATTTCCATAGACAGCAGGTTGGGTGAAACCATAGCTGTACTCAGAGCACTGTGACTCCAAACAAACCAGGAACTTGGATTGGCAAAGGTATTTTTTTTTTTTTTTTTAAAAAAAAGGAGCTGAAGAAGATCATTTTTTCCTGTTGTGTGAAGAAGAGCGTAACAATGGGTAAGAAGACACACCAGTCTCTGCTGCTTTTGCTGTGTTTGTCAGGACTTGTTCCCCGTTCAGCTGCCATAGTGCTTTGGACATCTGTGATGGAAATACGCTATGCTCAGAGCAACAATGAGACTGTGGACACATATTGCGAGTGTGGTCTATACGGTCGTAATTCTCCTGTGGACAAAGCCTCGGGCATTGTAACCCTTCCTAAAGGAGATCCCAAAGGCTGTGGCCCAGATCCTGTTTACAACCGCAATTCCAGCTCTCCACCTTGGATAGCCCTGGTGAAACGGGGCAACTGCACCTTCAGTGAGAAGATCAACGCTGCAAAGCGCCAAGGAGCAGCTGGTGTGGTCGTGTATAATTCAGATGGCTCTGGAAACCAAACTACTAACATGGCGCATGGAGAAGCAGGTGGCATTGTGGCCATCATGATTGGCAACATCAAAGGCAGGGAGATTGTCAAGCTGGTGAACAATGGAACAGATGTTCAGCTGGTTATTGATGTGGGCAGACCCCATGGACCCTGGGTCGACACCTACTGGCTGTACATGTTGTCCATAGCCTTCTTCATCATTACAGCAGCCTCAATCGCCTACTTTGTGTTTGTTTCTGCAAGTCGTCTTTACAGTCTGAGCAGACACAAGCGTGCCGAGAGGAGGCTGAAATCTGAGGCCAAGAAAGCAATCCGCCGCCTCCAAGTGCGCACACTGAAACGGGGAGATGAAGAAATAGCCTCTGACTCCAATTTGTGTGCAGTGTGTATTGAATCCTACAAAGCAGGTGATGTGGTGACGGTGCTTACATGTGATCATATCTTCCATAAAACCTGCATCGAGCCGTGGCTGCTGGAGAGGAGAACCTGCCCCATGTGTAAGTGCGACATCCTCAAGGCTCTAGGAGTTGAGGAGGAGAGCAAGGAGGTGCACGGAGAATCACCAGCAGGGGTCACCGTGATCACAGTGACAGGAGGAGATGCCATATATGAAGTTCCTTTGAATGACCCAGTGAGCCTCGACCAAGAGCGACACCCTCATCACTATGACAACAGGGCCTTTCAGGAAGACTTGGAGGCAGTAAGGGGTTGAACTACAGCTGGAACAACAACAGCAACAAAACAGGACATGGCTAAATTGTTTGAAGTAGATCTTTTCAACCAACAAAATGAATTGCACTGTTATGTTTCAGTAGGAGAAAATGATCTTGCAATCAAGGTCTGCTGAAAATAGAGATTTAATAAAAGCCAAGGATTTGACTAAATGGACTATCTAATTATCTTTATGTCATTTAAATGATCTTGGAAAACCTTTTTAAGTTATGGAGCTTATTAAACTAGTTTTAGATGGTTCAGATGCAAACAGAGAGGTTGTGCACAAACGTTGGTGTCAAATTCCTGTTTTGCATCAACAAAGCGACACCGGCCGGGAGGGAATGGAAAAAAAAAAAAAGAGTTTGTCTGTTTGAAACTGGGGCCAAATGTTTTTGCATAAACCTTTCAATCGCAAGAACTCTCTTTTATTCAAATTTTACTTCTTCTCACAGTTAATATTCACTGATTTTTTTCTATGTGTTTTTACACCAGTTCAGGTTTTTCCATTCTCACCGGGTCGTGTTATGCTATCAGGCCAGATTCGCAAACACTTCTTTACATACACACCCTTCATTGTAAAACAATGAGGGAATTAAATCACCTGGGGCTTTTCAAAGACGTCATCCATAGAAACAAGCTGAAACAGAAGCTACTTTTGAGACTCAGAATCACACAGCAATGACTCAGTAACATGAATGTCATCGGAATTGTAGAAACTTCTTAAAAGAAATGTCTCAGTGTTTAAATGGGGGGAATTTTCGGTGTACTGCTTGTCGAAATTCTATGTATTTAGGTTTGTTTATGAACCATGACATTTTATTTGTTCTTAGAAACGCATACAAATAATTACTTTTAGGCTTTTCATTTTTAAACGGCTGATTTCTACTTACAGAGTGAGCACAGACAGTTTCAGGGTCAACATGTCTTCCAGGTTGTGTCTTTCAATAATTTTGAATGAAGTTTATTCAGTGTCTTAAATGTCTACGTGTGAACTATAACATAAAGCTTGTTAAAGGTTTTCAGAATTCCATGATGTGTGTCCCTCAGTAAATGATAAAGCTAAAGAATTACCTCACTTCTTTGTTTTATGGTGGGGAGATGCTGATTATGGTACTTTATTACACAGTTTTCCATTGCTGAATAATTTTCACCACTCCTAGAGTTTCCAGGAGTCTTAAATTATGCTGTTCAAAAGACTTTATCTGTATTAAATCACATTGATGCTTATTACGATGCAATAAATCCCTCAAAATGAGGCAAACTTTACAAACCTGTGAAAGTGGTGTTTGTGTAAGCATGTGCGGGGGAAGGGAGGATATATGACTGTGCAATTTACCTTTAGACAGGTGTGTGTGGTTAAGTTGGCATTTGCTTTCTTAGTTCTGGTCTTATTCCCAAAGACTGGGGAGGATAATTACCTCCGCACAGGTGGGAGACACACCATGAGCTGAATAATCATCATACCACATAATCAGGAGGGCCTGACTGAACAGGCAGAGATTTGCAGCTGTGAAGCAATGGAATAGAAATATACTTTCTTTTTCTTTTACAGATTACTTCAGAAATTTTTCCTCAGGAAAGTGTCTGAGTTAAAATTCTTGAGGCTTTTTTATTGGGGGTGGGGAAGTTGGGGGGTTTGGATTTTAGGCTTAAAGTTTCTTACTTATGCTTCTTAAACTAAGAACTCACAAATCAAATACTTTTACCTCTAATGGTCAGACTATGAAGTGAGTAAGCAAGTTAAAAAGTATTGAGTATTTTCCCAAGCAAGCAACAAACTGGATTAACAGAAATAGACTTTTATTTTGTCTTGTTGTCTTTCTGCACAATATAATGATACATATCTTAGAATTATTTTGTCCTAAAGAAAATTCTATAAATGCAAGTATGTTTACGAGACTTGCATTACACTTAGTGGAAGTTATGCTTATATAAATGTTCTACAGGTAACCTGGACGCACAGGTGAGGAAAGAATGCAGCCTTTGTTAAACTGAGTGAGTTTTGCATCATACCAGGAAGTAATTGTTGCAAGTCTTATCTTTCATGCACTGTTTAACAGAGATACTGTATGTTTTCCTAAAACGTACAGCTGTACTTGCATTTATTACATACCTCAGATGGATTTCCATTTATGTTCTTATATAAACGTTCTGCACCTTCAAAGCTCGTCTTACCCCGAGACTCACAGAGTTGTCAATGACTTCTTATTTTACTTATGGTCCTTTTAAAAAAAATGTTTTGAATTTATATAATGGCAGAAAGCTTAAATTTCCCCATATATCAATAATAAATTATTCAGATATTGTGAAATAAGGCGAAAGGTGTAGCAGTTACAGCCCGTCTATTAAAAATACGTGATATATCCTGAGAAAGCTTTACGGTCCAAAGCTCAGAGGCGTTTTTTCATGGTGTTTGTCTTTCCTTTTGAGGGCCGCACATACTGAATTCCAGACCCTGTGGTGTGAGCTCAGCATTCATATGTTGGATGGTTACACTGGTATAACAGGATAACAGAGAATCAATACAGAACTAACTGGCCGGGCTTGAAACAAGTGGCAACCCCTGCGTTTAGAGGTGTGCTCTGCTCAGCGGTGGCGCTCCTCTGATTTATTGCAGTTGTTAAGGAGAAAATTGAGTTAGAAGGTTTTTATTTAATGAAATACTAGTCGGTGGCTGTACTCTATTGCCACGGTTGACCTTCAGTTTCAGATTAGAACCAAAAAGTAAAATGTACTACTACAGTAGCCTGAGAGCTTATCTTCCACTGGACACAATAATCAATGCATAAGTCTTTTTTTTCTGGTGGAAACTAATGAACTTGACTAAATGGAAGATATTGAAAACAAGTTTGTGTTTGATGCTAATTAGACATGATACCAATTGCTTAATTCTCCAATTTAAGGCCCTTCCCTCTGAATGTTCAGGCTTGTCTTGCAGCACCACCTGGTGGAGAGGTTCATCACATGCAATAAATTTAAGTGAATTTATCAAAGTCAGCACAGACTGGTCACAAACCAGTCATATCCTTTCATTCTTAGTCCTGAGGTGCTTACCAGGAATATGTAGTGTAATAAATCATGGCACAATAAAGCAGAACTCTTAACATGCTGGGCACTTTAATGGCCCGGGCCGAGAAGATCTGCTTGTCTTTGTCTTGGATGCCTTTTTAAATCCTTTTTGGGTTTTTAGTTTCTCTCACTCATACACTCTGTGTGGTCTCTCCTTCCACTCTGCAGCTTTGGCAGGGTGAAAGAGAGCCTTTCTAATTAAATTACAGTAGGTTGCATCTCAACGTCTCTTGTCCCAGACTGAGTAATTATCCTAATGAAGGAGAGAAATTAGATTACGAAAGTGCAGTAAGAAGTAAATGCATCCATTCAGACATGGAGTAAAATACCACATAAAGCATTTTGGATATATTTTTTTCTGCTTACAGAGAAAATAAATATCACAAGTGGTTTTGTTTGCTGTGCAAACAACGATAGTGTTCAAAGTGAAGAAGTATCACTACTAATTACAGAGATTGTTGGGAAAACTGGCTTCTCATACATACAATGATCTGATTTCATGATACTACAATCATCCACAGAGTCTAAAAAGCATACACAAAGTGTTAAATAAAGTCCCCATGACGGCAGAAGTATTTTAGGTTTGCCTCCATGGTGTGAGTCCTTCCTTCCAGTTGTTCAGGTCTGGCAGATCAGATACTGCTGAGTGAAGTGCACAATACAAAACTCACCCTGTGCCATTGTTGTTACTTCCCCTCTTGCCCTGTCTATTGTCATGTTGACTGTCTACATAGTCGTCGCATACCACCCACCCCCTTCGTCTGCCAAAGGGCAGGCAGGAGAGGTTAAATGTGTCTGTGGAAAACACACCACTTCCCCACTGACTCAACGACAGGAAGTGTTGTCTAATGATGACATGACTGTGTTTGTAGGTGGAAAAACTGGCCCTCACTCTGTCTTTATGCACCAATCATCCTTATGTTGACTCACTTGAGATTCTGTATATGGTTTGGTAGAAGTATGTGATAAATTTGCAAGAAAACAAGTCTGCCATCTGCTGGACAAATATCATTGTTAGTGATATTTTAGCAGAAGATTTCTTTATTTGTGATAGTCTGGAGATGTTGAGTATTGCGATGAGTAAAGATGCTTAAAAGTGCTTAAAAGTGTAAGAACCACCCATTAATTTGAATATTTATTCATGTATAAATAATCTGATCATATTTTATGTCTTTATAAGTTGTAAATGTAGAAAAAGAGAATGTGTTTTGGCAAATTAAAATAACACAACTATACTTGTGTGCTTATTAGTTTATGAAGAATAATCTATTAATAGATATTCAAGTTTAAAAAATGTGTATTAACTTTGCTTTCAATGTGTGTTATGTTCTTAAGTAGCAATGACTGCAGCTTAACGTTTCCTGCAAGCTGTGATCAGAACCTGCACTTAGCTTGGAAGGATTTTGGCTCATCCCTTCAAACACATCACTTGTGATTCTGATGTGTCCTTACATAAACTCCTCACTTTCAGCCCCTCTGTAATATTTCTCTTGGATTAAGGCCAGGACTTTGACTTGGCCACTTGAAAACATTCACTTTTTTCTCCTGTAACCATCTTGTGGTTGAAGAGCTTATTTTCTTTAGGAAGCTTTGCTACATGACCCACTTTCTCTTCAAATTCACTTCATGTACTAATACACCCACATTTATTTCTTCAGAATTCATCTGTCCCAATAATTAATCCATTTTCCATCCACTTTATGGCAAGCTGTCATTCCACAGTTGCCCTCAAAATTCAGTGTTTGCATTTTATTTCTAAAAAAAAAAGTTCTCTTTTGGTGTCAAATAACCACAAAACATTTTAACAAGAGCTTTCTGGGCTTTCTGGGCAAGAGTTTTTTTGCACATTACTGTTGTTCAGTGGATTTGTGAGTAAACTTTAAATGACCAGCTTCGTTCTAAGATGATTATTATTGTGCATCCAATCCTCAGAAGGGTAAAAATGCTCTTCAGCTCTGTGCATTTAAACAGTTTATCCGACTGCAGATTGATAGACGTGGAGTTAGATCTAACTGGAGTTGGATCTAAAACCTTTTTAATCCTGATTAATTTGAACACTTTTTCCGAGCTAATCCGTAATCCCCTTTGTTCATGCCATGATACACTCCCGCAAACAATCACTGGGAGGATCAGACTTTGTTCCCAGTTCTTTAGGTAAAACAAAGCAATCCACTAAAACCTGTTGGAAAAAAAAAGATTTTGTAGGTTGTTATTTGTTTTAGAGAATTTTATTAGTTGATGATTGGCTCGTAGCTGCATAGTGGCGCAGTTTGTTAGCTCTGTGCCCTCACAGCAAGGTGATTGCTGAGTCTCGATTCGGGAAGTGGCTTTTCTGTGTGGAGTTTGCAAACAGTGTGGGTTCTCTCCACGTTCCAGCTTCCTCCCACAGTTCAAACACGCGCACCTTGGAGATAGGCTGATTGGAGACGCTAAAGGAGTGAGTGTGTGTGTGCATGGTTGTTTGTCTTTGTGTGATGGACTGGCAACCTGACCATGGTGTACCCTACCTCTCGCCCCATGTCAACTGGGATTGGCTCCAGTGACCTTGTTCAGGGAAAAAGAAGTAGATGATGGATGCTGTTTTTTAAATTTATTTATTTTTAATCAAATAAACAGCAATAATGTCATTGTTAAAATATAATTTATCATATCGAAAAAATTTTTTATTTTTACTCAAAATTAATCATAATTAAAAAATAATTCGAATATAATCAGAGGTAGCAAATCCAGGTGCCATAAAGAACAGGTCCTGCCCTATTGTTGCATCTACTTGTACATTTAGAACAGGTGTTTTCACTAATACACTCCTTTACCTGGCAGATGAACTGTGCTCATTAAATTCAGATTTTTTTTTATTACTTTCTGGCCCAGAAATGTTCACTTCTGAATCAAATAAATTAGAATAAAATATGTAAATGTGTTATAGAGAAACATCTGAATTTCTCTGTTGGTGCAGGTTGCAAACTATTCCCACATTGGTGTTATTTCCCCAGTTCTCATCAGACAAACAGTTGAGATTGAGGGAGAAGTGAAACAAAGACAAAAAGGATGCCATCATGTGCCTCCAGAGAAACTCTCTTAAAGGAAAAAAAAAGTCTACATTCACAGTCAACTTCAGTCTCCACACAAACTGATGTCTCAGCACTGAGCTTGCACCTGTCTGCATCTGAATTTCTGCTTCTCATTCTGCTTTGCTCAATTTAAATCCTTCCTATGTAAATCCCACGTGGCTCTCTCATCAATAGTCTCATTAATATGTGCTTTGTGGAAATGATTTGTCAGCACTGTTCAGCCACAACAACTCAACTGAGCCACGTATCATCATGAGCTGGAAAAATATGTTCTGTGTCTCTTTCTGTGATCGCTGATTGCCAAAGGCGACGATTCAAGCAAAGTTTCCTCCTAGTAGAAAACGCCACTCAGCACAGTTTGACAACACGAATCAATGATCAGGCCACTTTTCATCTGCTCCTGCCATTTTCTGCAATTTCATACATGCACATCATCTTACTGGAGGCTCGCTTTACAGAAATGTCAATAGTTACTGAGAAGAGGTGTGTGTGTCATGATCTTTCCCAGCAGTCCATCCATCCAGTCTGATTAACTCCTTGTGTGTCTCGTTGCCAGCAGTGATTAATTAATGACCCATTTGCTTAATTCCAAAGAGCCAGCAGGACAAAGACAAAGGCGAAATGGGTGATTACGTGAGGATTGCAGGGGTAATGTTTATCTTAGGGTTTGCCTGTAAGGCAGAGAGCAGGTGAGCCTGAGCTGTATGCAGGTTGATATCCTGACACATGGTCAGTGTGTTTGTGTGTGCCCCCCTGTCCTTCGTAAACATGGGTGTGCATGTCTGTTGCAACATTACAGAAGCTTCAGGTTCTGCTCCTTCTCTTTGTGTGTCATTGTGCTGAATGTGCTGCACACATTGTGAAAAGTCACCCGTTCGCTGCAGCCATCTGTCGCAGTCATGACCGGCTTTCCTACAGTTTGTCCACAAGCTGTGGCTGCCATTTGCTTCACCAGCAAAAAGCCACTTGAAGGTTTGTCCTAATTTTTGTCCAGCAAGGGTCAGTGCTGGGGCACACCTCAACTTGGGGATCATTTTAGAAGATGATAAGAATCAAACAGGGATGTTTTGTTTACTTAGATTTTTTTTCTCTTTGTATGATGAAACCTCTTGCAACCTATTGAGGAGTTTGTTTTCTTTTATACAAGAAGAGGAACAAAAAATGTGTTTTTTTTAAAAAAGGTTTTTTTATGGTAATTCTTGAGGAAACATATCTTTAATGTCGTTTATATAATAAAAAAGACTAATTAAATTCTTTATATGGATGTGTATTGTCACTTTATAAAGGATTTTGTTAATATGTTCTGTAGAGCTTTCAGAAGAGGTTCGTGAAAATGAAAAGTTTCAGCAAAATTTCCACATTATGGCTTGAAATTATTTTGTTTCTTTTAACAATAAACATTTTATAGGTCAGCTTTATGTATACACAAGTCATATTATAAGATATGTTGCACGTGTTTTCATAAGCAGTCAGCTGTCTCTGTCTTTTTATAGAAACATATTTGGACAGATGATAGTGTAAAAACAACATTCTCAATGGGATACAAACCTAAAGTACTTCATGTTTCTCTGGCTGAGAAGATTGATATGTTTATTTTTTCCTGGCTTGGCTTTCTTAAGCAGCATCTCAAAATCTCCTTCAAATAGACTCTGAATGGAAAAGCAGAGCTCAATAAAAGCAGGAAAAGTGATTTTTCTTTTCATTTCCAGAAATTATATTTGCACTTATTTAGCAAATTTTATTCAGATATTTAAATTTTTGACATTAACATGGAACTTTCCAAAGCATTTATTGATCTCTTTGAGCTATTTTTTCACATAAACCTTCTATTCATGGTTGTTTAAGCAAAGAGATTCACAGTCCTTCTCTACTGGAAATCTAATTTACGAAGCGCTCACCAGTTTTTTGTAGGATTTATGTAGTGCATTATTATTATTAATATTATTAGTTATGTAGTTTTGCGGTATTGGAGACCAAATGTTTTTTCATCCTTTTGGTATCTCGATACTGTGGTTGTTGTTTGGATGTTTGTGATGCCGGATTAAACTCTATGTTATAAGTTTCTTCTCGTATTGCAGTTTTGCAAAATTGTGCTCCAGAAACGCAGCATGCTTAGAAGTTTTTCAGTTCATCTTTAACCTGTAGAGCTCCAGCTAGCTCTGCTTTATAACAGCAGACGGTACCAGTGCTCCTCCATCTTGCTGGGGTCTGACTCAGAGTGATAGCATGTTTTAGCCTCAGGCCTGTCCATCTGCTCCATCAAAGGGCACTCTAATCTAAAGATAAAGCCTATGAAAACTCTGTTTTCATGTACCGCTTGGCCCAAGATGTTACATTTTGTGCATATTACAAAGTGTTGGTGATGTTACAGCTTTCACTGCCTGGACCTCCTCTCTGAGAGCTTTCTTCCTGGACATGTGGAGTTGGTTGTGGATTTGGAATATTTTAGCACAAGAAGATAACGGGTTTACCATTTCTTGTATTGCATTCCTGTTAAATATTCAAAACATCTAATATCATTTTGTACTATAATATAGAATTATTGATCACCACAGTAGTCCACAACTTATTATGACATATTAACTGGAAATGTTTAATTCCGGTCAAGCTTTGAATTTATTTGGTTAGATGTTGGAACGTTTTCATATAAACATTTTTTACGGTCATTTGTCTTATAGTAAAGCACCTCTAGCCTAGTTAATCAATGAGTAGTGGGGTTTGAGGTAAAACAATGAAACTCAGTCTGTAGGCCATCTATGGTGTAATATAGATGGCAGAATGATACTTAGCAGAATGTTGAAGTTCATGAAGACTCTTGTACTAAAAGAGAATAGAAAAGTGTTTCTTTTAACAATATCAGGTTCCTCTGCATTGATATTCATCTCAAGTCACTGTGCCCAGCTGGGTTATGTCCGCTACTTTTAGTTTGTCCATGTAGCAGATGCTTTGACATTGAGAAACAATTCTATAGGCTGGAGTCCAGAGATAATGGTGGAGAGAGTGAAGGAGGCATTTGTTTTGGTTATTTCTAGAGGAGAAACTATCACAGAAGGGCAATTTAGATGTTACAGTTAATGAAAAGATTGATGTAGCAAAAACAAATTAAATATTTGCTGGGGAGCGCGGCCCTCAGTACACGGATTTCATGACTATTACAGGATCAATATACAAACTCCCCAGTTTACAGTGCTATTTGTCACTTCTCAGTGGGTTTCAGTCAGCGGTACTGTTCTAACAGAATTAATCCATCTGTAGTATCGTGTGTTTTTTTTTTATTTTCACTGTTGAAAACCTGCTTTAAAACTTCCAAGCCAGATGTTTTCCAACAAAAAAGACTTTTGACCAGTTAAAGCCACATATCCTTTATTAGAGGAAAACCTGCAGATTCCTCTTTTAAAAACACCTACAGCTGTGGTCCCAGTTTGGAGTCAGCCCAGTTACTCACTGTGTTTGTACACATCTAAATATCATATTACTGGCATCTTACTTGTACTTCCTTATCTTGTTTACGGAAACAAATTATCATAAAATTTCTTATGACTTTAATGTGTATATAGAACAGTATAATTTTACACACAGGCCAATCAGATAAGCAGTAGGCTAAACAGCAAAGTCTGAGACGAGCTCCTGGTTGCATCATCCCGGCATCAACTTCTTTCTATTCTACTCTGCCTAACACGTCATTCTGACAAATGAAGAGGCCATCTACTGCATTGAGTTTGATTGTTTTGCTGCCTTGGATTTATAGTCCATTTGGAGCTGTCTCCTTGGCCAGTGTATTTTCTTTTGTAAGAGAGGACAAAAGGCGTTGTTACTAGAGGTGAATGAAAGTCTTTATTGTGACTTTCCATATGCGCTGCATGAGTTAAATCCCAGTGAAGCCTTTGTCTAAGCAACAGGAGCCGTGGTCTGTGGCTAAGAAGAGGCCTGAGCAAAGAGGGGGAGGGACGTAGAGGTAGATTTGGGAAACAGATAGCTTCAGGTGGGGTCATCTGAACACCATGTGATATTACGTAAAACAAAGAGGATCTTGGCCTGAGGCAGGAAGACTGGTCCAGCTATTACACACAAAGACGGAGTCATTTGATGAAGTTTGTTTGTGTTCACCTCCAAACCACAGCTTTGTCTCCCTGTTACTTGTGTGGTCTCTACACTGAACTGGGATTTGTGGTTTAGGTGAGGTTTTGATGCAAACTGGGGATTATCATGCAATCTCTGTCAACATTGTCTTATCCAAAATGCTTTATAGGTTTTAAGTAATGCTTTTATGACTGGTTAATTGTCCTGTAATTGTCCTTGACACAGTTAAGGAAATTTTAATTAGAACTGCCAGGTTATAAAATCTTGTCAGTAATTCCTCTAAAAGACTGATAACTTAGGCCCTGTTTGCACCACAATGTTTCCAATCCATGTGCAAAATTTCTATCTTTATCTAAACGCAGATAGGATCAGAAATGATGTAGTGTACAAGCCACACCTCTAGCAGGCAGTAAAATGTTAACAACACACCCATGTGTGGGCTACATTCTCATAAGCAACATAACAAAAGACTTTCAAGCTAACCAATAGTCATATGGTGCATGTTATCTCTGTGTCTTTACTGGCAGCGTAAATGTTCAGACAGGTTTTGCTTGCAAACCAAATCAGTTAAAAACATGCAGCTACACAAGCATGACATGGAGGTCTTTCATATCTGTAGAGCTTTTAAAGGGTTAAACAAGATGTGAAAGACGTCGCAGTCGCCCAAAGATTCCCATTTCATCTTAAGTGGATAGGACTCGCTTTGAGTTGCAAGAAATGTTACTGTGGAGGTTTTACCCATCTTAAGCTCTGTAAACCTTTATAAGAAGCCAGAATGAAATAAAACTTTTCTGTTTTACTGTCTATGTGTTGTTGTGTAAACAGGGTCTTTATTTCTTTATAATCCGGAAGAACTTCTGGACAACAAGCTATGTATAAACAGATTATTTACATTTAAAGCTATGGATTATAATTATTCTTTTTTTGAGTATGAGATTCCAGACGGGGCTGCACGGTGGCGTGTTGGTTAGCGCTGCACCCTCACAGCGACATGGTTGCTTGTTTGAGACTCGTTCAGACGGTGGCCCTTCTGTGTGTAGTTTGCATGTTCTCCCAGTGTTAGCATGGGTTCTCTCCGGGTACTACAGCTTTCTCTCACCCAATGACAAGCATGTTAGGTTGATTGGTCGAAATCCTCCTTAGAAGTGAATGTGTGTGTGTGTGTGTGATTGGTTGTTTGTCTCTCTGTTGACCCTGTAATGGACTAGCAACCTGTCCAGGGTGTATCCTGCCTCTCGCCGGTTAATTGCTGGAATAGGCTCCATCTTTCTCATGGATTACAGTTCCTAAATTGGATTAAGCGGCATAGAAAATGGATGGATGAAAAGAACCTAATATTTATCCAGCAGCAGTGTCAATCTATCCCCTCTATATCCTTGTCTGTATATTGCATATTTCATATATATCACTTTATTCATATCCCACAAAGGTCATGGGTGACCTGTGCATCACTAACTGGTATTCACTAACCTTATTTAAAGAAATATTTTTCTTCAGTGTTGGCAGGTCTGTCACATTGTACACAATTCCTTCCTGAAATTTGTTTACTTTAGTCATTTTAAATAATTGTTAGTTTTTCATTACATGTGCATATACTGGCATAAAACTAGCAGAAATGCGATATTTTCAAAGGCAATATATTTTTTTCTCAGTAATTTTGATGATTTTAAAAATATTTTTGTATTATTTCACATTTCCCTTAAA
>JBAMHX010000001.1:8745918-8777888 GCA_037177515.1 Pseudomugil tenellus
TGTGTGTGTGTGTGTGTGTGTGTGTGTGTGTGTGTGTGTGTGTGTGTGTGTGTGTGTGTGTGTGTGGAGAGAGAGAGAGAGGGCCTCGTTGCTAAGATGTGTGAGTTTTCGGGAGGTCCTGCTGAAAGCAAATGAAGGGAGGGCTTGTGTCAACATTCTGATGGCAGTGATGAGCCACAAAGCCCCTGGTCAAATATCCAAAGGGTTGCAACCCAACCCCCCCCCCCCCCATGCTAAAAGAAAAACAAAAAAAAAGTCTGATCTTTTAGTCTTTCTACACATACATGGATGCTTTACTATATATGTAAGTGCTTAAGGCTACAGTGTGAGAAATAATAGATATGTTATCTACGACATCTGCAAGAAAGTGTGATGCCTTTTCATGACACTGCAGACTTATTTATCAGCTCCATTTGTTGTACGCATGCACAGTATATCTCTTTGTGTCGATTGCAGTCTAGTGGAATGTGATCCATAATGTAGTAGCTATTATAGAAAGTAGTCCCGTAGTCCTAAGTTTTTGTGCAACCAAGTATGAAGGACCTCATTTTCTTTATATGCACAACAAAGGCTGTTTTAGTGTAACTGTCACATAACAATACTTTAACCCTATAAAGCCAAACATATAGTTGATATAATGCAGTTTCTGAGACATTTTGCATCACTTTATGGTAGAAACTTTATTCAAAAACCAGTTGTTTACCACATGATACTGGTCTCCTCCCCCTGGGGGATACCCGAAAGCAGAAGGTTCACTACAATAATTTTGACCTTTTAAATGGTAATAAATGGTAAAAATACACCAAAATAAATACATTTTTATAGATTTTGTTCAAGGTTCAGATAAAGACTTCAGATTATAAAAATGTGTCTTTTCCACCCAATTGTTGTTAGGGTTAAAAGATACATAAAATTTTTGGCAATTTCATTTAAAAATATTGTCTCATGTTATCTGTTTAGAAAATTGCACTAGGCAATATTTGCCTTTGAGTTTTTGCCTCCAGTTTAGCAGAAATCCTTAAACAGTCTTTAAACATCTTTAAACAACTTGCTGGACCTTTAGGAAAGGTATATTGAGCCATTTTCTCTGATGTAGGATTCTAGCTTCTCAAAAGTTCTCAGTCTTTCTTGCCATATCAAGACCAGTCCAGTACTTGTACTCTTCTGATGGATGGAGGAAATGGGGGGTTCTACAACCTGTAGTTGCATTTCAGCTTTGCAGTATACCAGATGGTACATTTCCTCTTAAGTCCAGAGCAATCATTATTCATTATTGCCAAAATGAATTCAGCATATATAGCCGTTTTCAGACATAGCAACCGGGTAAAGTCCGGACATTTACCACCCACGCTTTACCCAGACATGCCTATTCGGACATGCAATAACATTACCCGAGATTACACGGTAAATTGCATTCAGACATAGACTGTATATATAATTGGTAGACAGAGCGTACGTGACATCACCCATAGTTTTCTTAGGAGCTGATTTGAAGCCCATAGGCGGGTCCTACTGTTGCATCTTGGTGTTTCGTCATTACGTCATAAATGTGAACTCTCAGAGTTGTCATGATGGTAAATTTGACCTATTAAACAAAAAAAAAAAAAAAAAAAACGTTTTTGGAGCTACTCTGTAAACATGTTTATTTCAGCTGCGAAATCGGACTTTCGGACTAACATGGGAGTCTATAAGGATTACTCTCTCTAGTAACCAGCCCTCTAGCGGTGAGGGGTGAACTGCAAGTATTTTCACTTCCTGATTGGCCTCAAACTCGGCAGCCAGAGATTGCTGCCTGGTTCAGAAATAACCTGTAAATGTCCGCGTAAGATTGTCAGCCTGGAAGCAGGATATGATGTATCATTGTGCGACAGTGACAACAATAACAACAAATGACAACAACAAAACATATTAAATAAAAATAGAATTAACTTGGTGTTGAAGATGGCTTGTTTGCTGTCGCGCCAAGACGTCTTTGAGTATCGATGTGTAGTTCCACGCTAGCTTCGCCATCCATTCTGGTCGATGACCTTGTAGTAGTTCCGCTTCATAGCTTTGAGGTTGTTAATCACTTGCTGTTTGGTTTTATTTATCTGGTGCTACTCCAATTTGGCTTTGATGCGATCATAAAAGACAGAATCCTGCGGTGTTCCCTGCAGACATTTTCTTAAACTTTCATCAGCTGCCAGGAGTTCTTTGACTGCTTGCTTGCCAGTTGCTTGCTATTGTCTTATCTTTCGGCCACGTTAAGTTCTAGTCTTCTGTGTTTACTTTTTGTAGGAAATAAGGCAATCACTTCTCGAGGTAGCAACTGCCCTCCACGATTCTCCCTCCCTCGCTCCCAAGGTGAGTCTCCGCACATTAACCTGCATGTCTAAACGAGATAGTGTACCCGGTAATTTAGTGGACATTGTACTAGGTCTTCAAGCGAGTAAATTCAGCGTCAATCTACCCACTTCATTTCAGAACTGTACCTTTCAGACATGAGGGTTGAAAAGACAATGTCCGTGTAAGGTCCGGGTAACAGAGAAAGTCTAAAAGGGGCTTAAGTGACCATAATAAGTTTTAAGCCCAAGAAGACAGTAGTATTTAGTTTGTGGTAGCCTGTGGTGGCTTCTTTGCACAATTTTAACCTGTATTTTTTGGATGGCACATTGAACACGATTTGAGTCAATGGTTCTGAATATCCAGTGATGTCCAGGACAGCATCATACCAGTTTCAATGTTGTTACACCAAAGATTGCAGGGATGCCTCTAAATCAGTGGTTCTTAACCTGGATATGATTGAAAGGATTGGCTGCAGGTGATAATTTGGTGTGCTCAGTCGTCGACTTGCGACTGTTCTGATGCTACATTGTGTGATTTCTTTTCTAGTATTTAATTTCCTTCATACTATGTCAAGTCAAAAAGAAATTGGTTGAATTAATATGTACAACATTGATTCACATATATAATAGAACATGATGGGAGTCAGCGTCTTAACTACATGATTTGCAATGACAAGTTGAGTAATTTTAATGTAGCATTGGCAGAACCAAAAAAAATGTATTTTATTTTTCAATAAAGAAGGGTTTGGTGAATGCGCGTATGAAATGTTGGGGTTCAGTACCTCCAATAAGGTTAGGAATCACTACTCTAGATTGTCTTTTTCAGGACAATATATTCTATAGATGATAAAATGTTAAAAGTACATTTATGTTTATGAAGATTGTCCTAAAATATTTCCAAAACTTGTAGATACGCAATTTAGTTTAATTCAGAATTTCTGCCGATCCGTTACATCCAAGACTTTGTCTCCCTAAGTTTTACTTTTTAAATCCTACGATGTTATTGACCCGTTGCAGAGAATCTTTGGTACTAGGTTTGTACGATTAAAAGGAATCAACAAGGCTACATTGTGGCATTAAGAGATGGTAAGACCGGTTTCATGACTGGAAAAAAACTAAACAAAGGTGACATATACAAAAGCAGTACTTATATACAAGACAGAAATGTAAAGCTTTGGAATCAGTTTGTATTTCTTTCCAGCTAGATTGTGATTATTATTTAACTGGGTATTGGCTTTGTTTTACACAAACTGGTTACCAGTGAATATTGATTTTTTTTCAGTAAAAGTTGTTTCCATACATGCATAAGAGCTACGTTTTTAAGTTATTTTTACTTTACCTATTACTTGGTTGTGCTGCAACTAAAATTTTTCTCAACTTAGCAAATCTGGTGTATGCATGATCAAGTTTTAAGATGCTAATAATTGTGAATGCTCAATGTGTCCTATTTTGTATCTGATCATAGACAGCGTCGTAAACAGAAAATGTGGTAGGACAGATGGTAGTGAACCATAAAACAGTTTTTAGCCAAATTCCAACAAAACATTGCTGCTTTGATTCAGATTTTTTGCTACTTGGCATCTGTATTTCTTAGAACTTTGTATGGATGCACATTCAAAGCCTTTTACTACAACACGCAATACCTTAAAGGAGATTTAGATTATTTTCAGCCAATTTAAATACATGAAAAGCCCTTATCCAGCCATCATTCCTTTATTCTTAGTTGTTTGCAGCTAATCTTATCACAGTTGTATCTGTGCGTAACATCATGCACCGGGTATTAATGCTGCATGCATCTCAGTGCCATGGTGTGTGCATTCTTCCACAGCTCATTTGAGGCTTAGATCTTAAGCTTTGAGTAGTTTGTCCAGATGTTTGGTGTGCGGGTGAACATGCTACTTTGGAAACTTTCCCACATGCTATCTGGTGCAGTTGACTCTGTGCTGGCCTCAAACATCAAAACAAGCCAGCTCTAAAAATAGCCTCAATCATTCTACACTCATAATGTCTGATAGTCAGAGCCAAGCTAGGACACAATGTTACTCCCTCTCTGTTATGCTGCTGCAAGCAAGTATATCTCATAGCTCTTAGTAGGATTCTCAATCCTCTAATATTTGATTTTCATGTTGACTGTTCTTTGCCACATTATGCTATTTAGTTCTAAGCTGAATTATGAAATATAAAAAGCAAAAATACAACCAAAGCACACTTTCTGTGCAGTAATGTTTTATTTCAACTATACATGCCGTGTTAAAAAAAATCCAAAAAAAAAAAAAACCATGAAAAAAAACAACAAAAAAATTATTTACACATTCACAGTACAACTATAAACATATCTATACACTCAAATACTCTGGAGATCAAATATACAGCTGGCTATGTACGGCCATGTTGCACAGTTTTTAAATCAAATGATGTGACAAAAAAATGAAAGAAAAAAAAACCTTCCATCTGCACATACACCAAGCTCTGACTGAAAAATAAAGGCTTTAGTTTAGATTGCAACAAAAAGACGCAGGTCATATTGCAATATACAAGGCAGTTGAGCATTGTATGTTGGGTGCATGTTTGCGACGTCAGCGTGTATGTTTTGAGTAGAAAAGACAGCCCAAACACTGGTTCGATGACAGGCAGAAAGTCTTTACATACAATCATCACTTGTAAACAAAATGTGGCTTTGGGCTAAACAGGCAACTGACACTCAGACAAGATTGGAAAAATCACCCAAATCATGGACTGACTGCTACAAGAAATGATCCCTTGGCCGTCCCTTCTGGCCAAGAAAAAAAAAAAAAAACGATTCTTGTCACTGCAATCATCTGGAATTACAGATTATGGACCACTGCTGTCCATGCCAAGAGATAGTTTTTATGTGAACACTGTGTTAATACATTGGCTGTAGGCAGGATGTGCTGCGTTGAGCCGACCGCTCCACAGAGTAAGGTCTGACCACCCTACATCCCACGGTCATGAAAATACATTCACTGCATGGCACCATTGTGTTGTGGAATAACACAATTTTTATACACAACGGCAGCAAAAGAGAATAATTAACTCATTTCCCAATAAGTGTTTTTAAACTTTCGTTATATTTGACTGGCATTCCAAAGTGGAATGAAATAGGTAGTGATTTTTGACACACATCCTGCTGAATAACAAATTATTTATATAACATATGTCAATAACATACAGAGGACCAGTCGACATTGCCAATATTACATATACTGTATGTGTTCATTTCTTTGAATAAGGCACACAATGCACAGATTCAGGTTCACTTGCCTAAAAATATTATACTCCGTATTTATAGTATTTAAGTATTTAAGTATTTACAGGATCTTGTCATTCCCAGCATGACTCATTTGGACACATTGGTAAGTGTTGCGTTGATTGTACACTGGCCACTTGCAGGGAAGCTGCAGAGGGAACACATGCTGCAGAACCAGCAGAACAGATGACAAAGATGTTGCATCTGTGTATTGTTCTACCATCAGTTTATTATACTAGATTAATACGGGAGGCAAACTACTGTTCTTCTGTTAGAGTATACAAGTTTAACAGAAGTATCCTGAAATGTTAACTTCATATAAATGGGCTAAACTCTTGGTGTTGCCTTAATTTTAAATGGCAAATTCTTTAAAATAAGATTTAAAACAAGAAAAGAAAATGATAATGTTTAAAAGTCATCTATATAATGAGATGTATTTTCTTAAGATTACTGCTACATAAGACAGAAGACTCAAGAAACAGCAGTATAATAATTACAAATGGGCAGTGATGGTTTGAGTAAGTTTCAGTCTGGGAGCAAAAACTTTTCATCATCCGCATCAGTTTAAACACTGCGCTTGGTTGCTTAGATTTGTATTTCTTGACTACTATCTGCATTATAACACATATATACTGACACCCACAAGCAGATGTGGACACCCTTATCAGAAGCTTTCCAAACATGGTTTAGGAAAAAAATGTATCAAAGACAAAAATCTATGTCCCAAACCAATAGCAGCAAAATGTTGAGTCAAATTTCCCAGTGAGTTACAAAGTCCCTGTTTCTGTATACACCCAGCAAGATCAGCTTCACCACAACCAATCTAATCACCAGTGTCGAGCAACACGCAGAAATGATTCAGGTTTGGTTTAGACGGGTTTAAAAAAAAAGAACAAAAAAGAGACAATATTCTTGAAATGAAAGACAGTGACTTAGGTCTTCAACAAGAATTAAGATGCATCCTCTGCACCACTCTCGAAGGCCTATTATGTGTCAAATAACACATTCAAACACATTCAGTTGCACTCGTTTGCTCTTTGCTTGCTGCTTGATTCAACCGTTTGTTGTCATATGTATCTAAAGCAACTCACACAATGATTATTGATCTTCCTCCCATCTGCCATCTTACTGCCAGAGGCATGGCCTACCTCTCTGGTCTGTTCAGTTCACATTAGTGGGAAGACAGTGCTCAAGGGCAGCAACAATTGAGACCCATTCTTCAAGTATTCCACTGTTTTTGACCTGGTACCACATGCACATACGCCTTAGTGGCCCCTGGTGGTGTCCTAAACCTCGTACCTAAGATTGGAACGGGTGACACCCAAGCCTAGATACAATGGGTAGCAGCAGATTCACCACTGTCCATTGTTCATATCCTGTGGCTACTGGGCCCAGAGAAGGAGATGGGTATCAAAGGTGTAGATACCCCAGTGAGTATCTTTGGCCTTGTGTGGTTTTCCTTTTTTTTAGTATGAGTAATTGTGCATATCATTTAAAGGGGCAACATACCTCAAGTTGACTCACCAACACACACTAGGCCTTATCCCATCCACACACCCCGAGCCCTCGGAGTGCAGTGCTCTACAGGTCATGAGCTCACTCAGAAGTGTCCATGTTGTTTTAATAACTATACTTGTTCACCACTCGCATTTGTGGAGTCTGTTGAGAAAACCCATTGGGTTTAGGGGGCACATCTGGCTTTAAGGATGGGGTCCGTTTAAGCCCCGTACGAGGGAGGGAACCATGCCCACTGTAGCTGCTTTGTCGGGACATAGAAGGTGGGTGGGGTGAGTGCATTCCTGGTGCCAGCACTGCGCCATGTGAGTCAAGTCTGGAGGGGGGTGTTGGAGGCATGTAACCCCCTCTGTTCATACTGTGTTGGCGAGACACAGACACCCCCATGGTTACTCCATTTGGTGATGTGGATAAGGAGTGCCTGTGAGAGGCACTCCGGTGAAGTTGGTAACCCCCTCTTTGCCTTTCCAGAGTTCCCCCCATGCTCAGGCTTCCCGTTGGTGTAGTGGGAGTTGTGGGCATTGGCACATCAACCCTCTTGGTGGGGCTGTGCCTTGGCAAGGAGGAGGAGGGAGAGTACAAAGAAGCCTCACGACTGGGTACTTTGGGAGGTACTTCAGTCAGTTCCTCCATGGGCTCCAGTGTGAGCTGCGGCCTTGACCGAGAGCCCGATCCTTCTTGAAGAATAGCCTTGGGGGTGGCTACAGAGTTATTTAGGTGTTTTAAAAGGTCATTTAGGGTATTCCGGGCATCCACTGACCTCTTCTGATCTTTTTTACATCCTTTAGAATCTGGAGTCTTTAGTTTCGTTTCAGATGAATGTGGCAGAGTTTCATCTAAGTCATCAAGGTCAGGGTTATCGTGTGTGGCATTGGGCAGGACGACCGCACTTGGGATGTGTGAGTGCCCCAGGGCAAGGTGAGGGTGGTGGGGGTTTGGATTAGCCATTGCAGGAGAGGAAGTAAGAAACTGTGGACTCTTGGCTGATGTGTTTGGCTCCTTTCTAGGTCCACTGACCTTCCCGTGAGCCCTCTCCCACTGGTTCTTGATAGGCTGTAGGCCTTTCTGCTGAAGCACAGGTGTGGATTCAGGTGTGGGCAGAGCAGCCAACTCTGGAGGTTGACAGCCGTCCCTCAGAATCATCGTCTTTGTGTCACCATTTGGTGTGTTCAAGTCTTTGCCATTGCTCAGTAGATTGGTATACAGTTTGGGAGAATCAATGTTGGTTTGGTATTCCTAAGAACATAACACAAAACCAAAAGAGTATAATTAGAAAGTCTCATCTTGTTGAGTCACTGGTTCCCACATATAATGTAATGTACGAGATGTTTACGTGGCTGTACCTTTACAGGGCTGTCGAAGAGGCCGTTGAGCTTGACAAAACTCCCCGTAGAGTCAGAGCAAGAGGGTGCAGACTCTGCATCCTTATGAACATGTCTAGGTTTGCGAAGGAAAGCGTCTCGGTAACAAAACACAATCAGACCAGCCAGAAGAGCCCCCGTTAAAAAAGCTGCAAATACGCAGGTGATGAGGATGTTCATGTGGACCATCTGGTTTGTATCGCCTGTGTGGTTATCCCACACACCTACAAAACAATGAAGTATTAGTTAACCCCCTTACATACTGATTTGAACTACTTTCCCCAGTTCCACAGTGCAGAGATGTGCAAGTTTGTGTGTGAAAGCAATCATGCGTGACATTCTGATTGTACAACCCTCCCACACAAAGGCACCTGCATTGTCAATCACAACCAGATTCCATAAACATCATCTAAACTCTGATGAAGGAGAACAATAGAGAACACTGGTAGATGTTCTGTTGCCACATCAATTTCACAGTCTACAGGAAAGACCGCTATGTTAGTTTAGCCAGGAAGACGTCACATGTTGCCTTGATCCCAGTTCCACAAGAAACTGTCATTCATCCAGTACCAAAGGATAAGAAGTGCACTCTTACAGTGCTCCAAATGATGGTTTCACTAAAGTGATCAACTAGCAGAAAACTTTAAGAGGACAGGGAAGCAGTGTTTCCATTCGAAGTGTCCAGTTAACTGCTCCACTACATAGGATTTGTTAGTAACCACAGACATTGAAAGAGTTAGTCATCCATTGTGCGGCCACAATAGTGATGTGGAACCACAGGCCCAGTCAATGATCTACCAGCCAGGGTAAACTATATCTACAGCTAGTTAAGAAAATATACAATGGTAAAAAGAAAAGCTGAAAAAAGTGTGTGAAGAAATTATAAGAAATAGTAAGACCAGTAAAGGGAAGTTTATTAATTAGATCACAGGGAATGATTTCAAACAAAGAAAGTAAAAAACACAAGAAAATCAGAAAAAGGTGACAAGGAAAAATAAATATGCAAAGCAACATAAATTCTGTATGAAATTTCAGCTTAAGCAATAAAGAGATCAAGTTCAAATGTCACCCTAGCTAATAGAAAGTTTAACAGCCACTATGGGCATGTATAGTTTTGCATATGTACTGGTTCACATTACTAAGAGAGTAGCTGGCAGCCATTTGATCAGGTTCAATGCAGCATGCTGGCTGCCTCCCTGTGGGCCTTACCCTCTTGCACCCCTGGAATAGAGTCTAAAGAATGGGAGGTGGCTGGGTCATCCTGCTGCACAAAGCCTGAGCCGTAGAGCTCTGGAGAAGGCTCAGAGCTGGGGCTTTGAGTGGGTATGAGTACTGGGGGGTGTATGGGCCCACTGGGCTGGACAGTGACTGGCGCTGATGAAAACTCCATGTCTGTGGTGACAAACAAACGGTTAACAAACTGTGCAGATGAGTGTGAAGCATACTGTTAGTATCCCAGTTAGTAGGCATGAGCAGGTTGTGTGGGGTAAAAAAAAAATCAACACAACGTATCGCACCTAAAACAGTGTTTTCCCATTTATAAACACATCATAATATATTTCTGTTTCTTTATTAGATAAAGGGAAAAGAAAGAGGAATTGATACACAACAGTAAGGAGGCCAGGGGGGTTGGTGGGTGAGCATGCATGAAAGTGAATGGATCAGAAAACGGGGCAGTGAATCTGTGCTGAGGCAGAGCACTGATGTTGCCCTGTAGTTCAAATTGTCAATGATGATGAAAATGAAGCATTAGCATTCAGGAGGCATTTGGTATGAAAGATGAAAGGTAGTGGTAGTGGAAAGAAAGACTTGGAAATGCTGAACTCAAGGAAAGAAACCATTTGAGTAAAAGATCAAACTAACCAGAGGTAGGGTCGCCAAATGATTTGTAATCTGGCGCTGAAGTAGTGCCCAAAAACGCTAAAAGAATTAAAAGGACAAGAAATCATTATAAGGGAATTCAGAAGTAAAAAGATAAATGAATAAATAAATAAAATTTCAAATTAAAACCTTTAAAAGACACTAAGAGTGCAGTTTAACAATACAGCTATGTAGCACTCGCTAGCAGTGACATTTTCTCACTGGAAGCCCTCTGGTTCTGATCTGTGCTGAGGTTCAGCCTGGGTCATGTTTAGCTGATGCACATGAATGCAATGATGCATTTAAGTGAAAATAGCAAAGGCACTTTTTCTGGCCATGAAACATAAGACTATGATCACTTGCAGCAGCTGAACATGACCTGAAATTGTACATGTCCATGTTTGTGCCTCACAGGCAGCATTAGTTACAGGTGGCCATGTACTGTATGTGGATGTGTGTGTTAATACTGCACGTAGACTCATGTAGGGGCAAGTTACTGGAGTGGTTATTGTGGTGTGAGTGTGCAGGCTCATGGTGTGTGTGAAGATGAGTTTTTGTGGCATTTGCATACAATGTGTGCATGTGTGTAAGTATGTGCGACATTGTGTGTTTGCGTACGCCTCACGATAGATGGCATGGCATGGATATGAGATTTATACCTTGACAGTCTCCTAGGTGAGCCGTGTTTCCAAATTCAACATCTTGCTCATATCCAGTCCTGAAAACAGAGGAGACAAGACTTGGATATTAATCAAAAAGGTGAAAAAAATTCTTTGTCTCATTTTCTCATCTGTAATATTTGTGGTTCATATTGCAGCTTGGACTTGAAACTCACAAAACGCCCGACTGTATCCTCTCACAAGCTCCGTGAGGCGTCCAGCCACAATAAGGATCCCTCGATGCGATGCAGGACCTGATGCCACACAAGCACACAGTCACATCTGGTTTATTTATTCTGGAATGGGCGCCATTATTATACACGACTGACTGAACTTTAACCACGACAAATCAGCTGAAGCTGTTATTGTTTCTTTTATGGCATTTACTTGAAATACAAAACAAGTCACAAACCTGTGACTGACCCTGCAGACGTGTACATGCTCAGTAAGGCGTCACTTACTTGTGGCAGGAGGAATGCCTTTCACAGCGACTCAGGGGAACACGGATGACACAGCTTGAAAAGGCGACATAAAGGCTGTGTGTGTCTTTGTCCACGTGCAGTGAGAGGACACGCTTGTCATCCTCTTTACTAGACAGGCACCTGGAAAGGGAAGAGAGAAACCTAATCAGAGCTCTGTCAGATAAGTCTGTCTTCTATTTCAGGCTTCGTAGATTTAATCACTTGTTAGGTGGAAGAGTCACATAGAGCGTTCGCTCACAGTTTAACAGGATTTTAACCTCTGACACGCAGCATGTTCACTCACACAAATAATCACAAAATAAAAAGAGTGTCAGCAAGCAGACACACTATCGTCAATGTCACAGAACTTCGCTTAAAGGTTTGCTGACTCTTCAAACAGAAGAGGAAGAGAAACAGAGAAGAAAACCAGATTGAAGGTTAAAAAGTGAGCGTATCCCTACTTGGCCCTGTTGAAGACATCTATCTCCTCCAGGAGCAGGCTGTCATTCAGGGATACAGTGGAGGTCTTGGCTAAAACCTTAAGGATGACCCCAGACTCAGCTCCGATGAACACTACTGTGTGCTTCTTGTGGGGTCCTGCTTCATTGTCCACAGCCAGCGCCGTCAGCCTGTACCTTTAGAAATTTCAGAGTCATGATTTAGTAGAAGTTATCGCCTTCTGAATAGCAAAGTCTGTTTGAGTTCATGTGAGAATATAAATCTATTTTAACTGTTAACTGACTAAACATTAACACAACACAATCCTGTATATTCCACCTTGACAGAAACTCGTGTATGTAAATCCTTAAATCCTGTATGGTTTTAGTACAATTAAACTTAACATATCCCCACCTTGGTTGGGTTCAAATATCTGTTTAACTGCGGAAGTTGGCATGTGCTATTACTAGAAAAGTAAAAACCCCATCAAAGACAAGATTTCCTATATACATATTTCAGAAAAGCAGATGTGCACCAGCACAGATTTTATGCTTTGTATACTTACCGGACACGTGTTTTGGTGAACCAAGGCTCATCCCCAATAGAAGGCACAGCTGTATCCATAAGGGGGTGGGACTTGATGAACTGCAGGGTGTCGTCCGGGAACTCGATGGAGCTCTTAAAGGACGCAGCTGGACCATGACCCGCGCAGCTCCCGGGTCTGGGATAGAGAGTGTGCAAGCACAGAGGGCAAAGGGTCAAAGCTCAGCATATAGGATCACACACCAGGGAATAACAATAACATGCAATGAAATGAGTGGAAAAGTGCAGCGTGGGTGGGGTGGGAGGTAGCAGGTGCTTATTAGGATCACAAAAAGGCCTAAGCTGAAAGCATAAAATATATATATGCATGATTATCCTCCATCAATGATTTACTGAGGTAATGAAGTGCTTTGTGGACTTTGTATTTTTGGACGTGGAGCCGGGCTACAGATATATTCATTGACTGTAAACAGGTTAAATATTCAGTGCATCTAATTAGGCCAAATTAATTATTAAATCTACAGCAGATGGTGAATGCATGTGGTAGGTCAAAACTAATATCCTGGTTTCTTTACTAGTAAAAAAGATTTGATTTCACTGGGTTTAACCTAGACCAAGGATAAAGAAAGGAAGTGACAGGTGGTTAACAGCTGCTGTGTTAAAAACCTGCTGCCTCAGAGAGAGATGCCATCTTATGGATGTGAAAATATTTCTTTGGCTTTGCTCTTTTCTTTTCTTTCAACACAAATAGGAAACAAGAAAGGTTTTTAAATATAGCGGGAAAAGGGAAAAAAAACACCTACCGAGGTTTGGGCAGTTTCTCCTCTGGAAATGGAGTCCACACCGAATCAGGGGTCTTCTGCTCTTTAAAGCGGCCCCAGAATACTTTTTCAATGTCAGCCATGGAGAAGGCACACACTGCTGACCCCGGAATGCTGTGGAGGATTTAATACGTCACAGTAAGTGTTCGTCCTGCTCTGTGGTTATCTAAACTGAGGGCAGCTTCAGCTCACCTATTCATTTGTGTGGTGAACACACCCACCACCGAAGGGACTCCATTGATATCAATGATGTCAGTGATGGACTGAAGCACATCAAAGTAGAAGAAGGACTCCCCTGGCACAGAGCAGTTCAGCCTGGCTTTCACAAAAGACGTCCAGTGCTTTTCCAGGACCCGCTGTGACCCTCCAACGTCATTTTTGCAGATTCGGGCCACCCGAGAATACACAACCTGCGAAAAGCAGAGGGTTGGGAGAGAACTGAGGCGTGTGGAAAAGGAAGGCATCTCAGTGAGTCACTAAAAACACTTCAACATGCTGAATAATGAATAACTTCATCCTTGCATCGACTCAGCACAAATGACTTAACTAACACACTTTTATATTTAACTTAGTAAAATTGTACACCGAAACTGAAGCGAAGTTTAAAAATAAAGATAGTCTGGCCTGACATAAAGCAGCGCTGTACAAAATTGTGTTTGAATGCACATATTAACCAAAGCACAGAGCATAAATGAGGTGCACAAAGTAGTTGGCTTAGATGGTTTTAATAATTTACCAGTGCAAACCTCCATCAGAGGCCAGGTGTCACCCCAGCATTAGTAGGGTTGAAATATTTAGTAGCTGGTGGCTGATGGAGGATCCTGGCTTCCTGTGGCTCAGCCAGACCAGTTGATGAGGCATGGTCAAATGTGAAGTTAGGCTCAAACATGCAACATCCTGCACTAATTCCCTGTACACGAGTGTGTGTTGGAGCGGGAAAAAGACACAAAGTGTGCAGTCTCTGGGAGACAAATCCTCTCACTGTGTAATGGTTTTACATAAGTGAACATTTCCAGAAAACACTGGTTGTTAAATTTTCTTTTGCATTCTGATGTGATTTAGAGCCATCGCCTGAATGGGTCCCATTACCGCCAGGTCCATTTGTGGCGGAAACACATGCACCGAGGGAAGCATAATCCTTTTTTTGGATAAAGGCCTGCATATGTTATTTGTAAGGAATATGCAATGCTTTACAAAGAGCAGGTGCACTGTCATACCTTTCCCAGATTGCTATGTTCCACTGCAATCTCCCGGTAGAAGAAGTACACGTAATTCCCATACTCTGCTGCATGCAAGAAATGAGGTTCTGAAGGAGAGACAGAAGCACAGAGTTCAAGTATATTTCTGCACCGTCACCATCACTGTGCACGTTGAATATTTCAGAGATTTGTACGAGGCAGTATATGACAGCGGTGACCTAGATTGCTTGGGAGAGAACGGTCCATATTCCCATGGAAAGACAGGCGAGCTCTCTATCACTCCAAAAACAGCTCTAACATCCACATCCGTGCATGTGAAGCTACCTTGGGAATTTAATTTTCTGGCAGGTTGGTTCATGCATCTACAGGAAGAGAAAGAATCAAAGATTCTAAGCGACGATGAGGTGTTTTCTTACCTTTCAGCCATTTGGAGTCGTATTTGATGGTTCTTAAAGCTGATCCATCCCCCATGCTACGATAGATGACGGAATCGCTGGCCTGGAAGTCTGCTACAGTTGCAGAATACAGCTTCCCCTCTAAATATAAGCAAAAATAACAAAAGGAGCACAGTTAAAAAACTACAGTACGCTGCTTTTCAATGCTTTGTTTCTCCTTCATAAGGCTTAATTGGTTGAGTTGTTATTGCTGCAGGCAGTTATACTGTAGCAAAGATGCAGAGGTGATAATGAGAGCGTAACTAGGAGCACATTAGTTCTTCAGCTAGACTATGTATGCGTGTAGGCGGATGTGCGATGCGGAATGTACCTGCAAAAAGTGCAACATTGGTTTGCCTGGAGTCAAACGGGCACCGCGCCAGACCATTGATCTCTTCCCCATCAAACTCGAGGTTATCCAGCTGCAGGGAATCAACACATTTAGATGAGGTTTGTCAGGAGATGAATTGAAAACACTGACACATTAATGCACCAGCAATAAATCAACCAAATGAATGTAAAAACAACTAGCACTGAGGTCGCGTTGCCAAGATGAGGATTAACACAACACTAATCCAGATTTGAATGATCTTTCTCTTGAACCGGGATACTGACCCTGTAGTATCTGCACATGGGGTTGAAGCCATTGGTACCGCAGATAAACACCAGGTCATCGTTTCTGGGAACCAACACTTTAATGAAATTGTGGCACTCGTCCTGGAAATAGATGGTGATGTTTTGAGAGGAATCCAGCTTCTTCATGTACAGTTCAAAGTTCTTATCTAAAATGTATTTCTGCATTTGTATTTTTTTCCTGTTGGATACATACTCTGTGTTTCCCTTTTACAGCACACATATCTCTGTCAGTTTGGCCCGATCGCCATGTTAATTTCTGCAAAACAAGCAAATAAAAATTGAAAAAAATGTAAATGCAGCGTTAGTGCATATAGACAAAATATGCACATTTACACAAAACATACACATATACACACACACACACACAGTCCTTCCTTTTTCCACTCTTTCATTTTACAACCTGTCCAGTTTGTGATGAATGACTTTATTTTCTATGGAGCCCTTTTAAGAGTGTGTGGATAGAGTGAGCAGCTTGTGGTGGCAATCTTACCCGGTAAGGAATGATCTCATTCCTGTAGGATTCTCTCAGACTGACTAGGTACACCTGATCTCTGTGGACAGACAAAAAAAATGCAATTCAGTGATAAGTGAGTTGTGATAAATGTAATGCTTACTCAGCATCTCATTAGCATCAGTCCAAAATCAATCTAAACATTGTGATTGGGAGAATAATTTGTGTGGAGTGTGTGTTTATTAGACATTCGAACTATGTTTTAAATGACAACCTGTTATTATTTTGATTAGTCATCATTTCTTTTCATTCAAATTTGCAGAGTGGCCAGAACATTGTCCACCTGACAGTAAAGATACATGTTGCTGCGACTGCAGGGACTTCAGTGAAACCAGTTTTATGCTGTTGATGTCGAGGTAATTTCCTGCTACAATATAAGTGCTAGCAGTCAGATTACTCCCACTGCCCATAAATACAAAAGAAGACATGTAAAGATGCCAAGAAAATCCTGACAGCGCGTCAGGCTAGCATGATAGACGCCTTTACTGGATCAATACTGGCCATATACATCAGATATAGGCCTAGAAGCCAGAGATCCAATAACACTAAGAGCTTTTTTGCCCTCATGTCTCTGTTTACCTGCCAAGGAGTGACTTAGTGTATTGGTGTGGGGGATGTGTGGAAGAGAATGATGACAGAGACTGCAGGTGTGTGTGTGTTAAACATACCTGCCAGCAATGAACAGAGTGTCCTGTATTTTAGTCATCAGCTGAAAGTCAAGGTGATGCTGTGACTCGTTGCCAGAGGGCCTGCCTCTGAATACGGGGTACCTCCGTGAAACTGCACACAATAATTAATAATTATGCCAAACAAACAATCTTCTGTTGCTTCAGTTTGCACAACTTTTAAGCTTAACATTGATATTTTGCAACATATCTACGATGTAGCACAGCTAAGCTAATATCCTTGCGTATTCTCTACAAACATGCCTGTGTTTCACCGTGCTGTGTGTGCATGTTCAGTGATAGCTGCTTATGTCAGCACAGCTTTCTGTGTTGGTCCAGTACATCATAGAAATGGACATGAAATCCACTTAATGCTACAACTGACCATGCATCAGACTGACTTCATGAGTATGAATAGAGCACGCTTCTGTCTGAACTGCTGACGCCAAGACGAGGAAACTGCAAGCATTTTGTTTTGCTTTGTGGGTAAAATGCAACACGCATGTATAAAAGGGGAACTTTTGCTTCTGTAATCTGAACTCTCATCTCTGCTGGGCCCGTTTTTTTGCACGAGTACTCACAGTGCGCATCGACGACATCGAGGGGCACGGTGTCCTCCGGGAAGCTGACTGCGAGGAGAGTGCGAGAGGCTGTCAGCAACAGCAGCAGAAGCTCACTGAGCAGAAGCGCAGCTCTCTGGCCCATGGCTGCTCACAGACGACACTTCCTGTTTCACACTGCTGGAGATGTTACCTGGAGACACACACACATTTTTTTGTAGTTTGCTTTGTAGTGGGGCGTGTAATAAATTTTATGGTATATTTACCGCACTGGGGTTAACTTTAATCCCATCATTTTATGTTTAGCAAAAAGTGGTGATACACACAAACTATCCTCTGATTTATTGACGACTGAGCTCTCAGTGGCAGTGCTTCCCCTCTACTTCTCCCTACATCTGTTGTCTGAGGGAAGGTCAGCCAACTGACCGGCGGGGCGTCTCCGTGTGTGTTGGATGCAGCGGAAGTCCACCCTGTTAGAAACGTGGCAGGCCTGCTGTCTCAGTACATCTGTGCCCTGATTGGCTTTACTGGACCAGGCTCAACACTGATCGGTACACTGCAGCTTCATGACCAGAAAAGTAGCCTTTGCTCTGACCTTAGCAGACTTCCATCAGCGCTCTATCGGCTGGTATTGTTCCAGCTTTTCCATCGACCCAGCGCACTATATGAGTGATTTACTCATATTTGCATTATGGCTTCCTGCTTCTGCATGGTTGTTTTGACATGGTAATTTTTCTGGATAATAGTTTGTACAGCTTCTGACTGCAGACATGATCTACCAACAGCTGCACTGGTAATAATTTATTGTGGGAGTGGCATGGTTTAGTGTGTATGTTAGTGTATGAAGGAGTACTTTAGAGACAGACTGTGTCTGTGCATATTAATGACCGGTGTACATTCAAATATTTATAAGGCAAACAAATTATTCATGCAGTCAAAGCCTGAACGGATATAAACAATTTACTGGGAGACGTCACACAGTCAGAGGGATGGATTAGCTGGGAGCACACTGGGGCGCACACACACACACACACACACACACACACAAGGCTGCACATACATAATCGCTCTTTCAAATGCTATAATGCAAAGACTGCTATGTGTGCGTGTGCGCGTGGGGAAACGAACACACACAGTATTGACTCGTTTTTCAATTAGCCCCAAAGCACACCTGCTCCAGTGCAGTCTGTGAGCCCAGCCTGCCAAGCCATTAGCGCTTTGATTGATCCACACAGGAAACATGGCTGACCAGCAGCCAGAATAGACAATCTATGGACTTTTACCATATCCCCCGTAGCAAAGCGAGTACTTTGTAAATCTAAATCTGATCATTTTATATTTCTCGTCGACCTCTGGAATTTGTCTCTGGTGAAAATAGTGAATAAACAATGACGCATATGGTTGTCAAGTGAATTAATTATATCATGTTGATTTATGAAAGAGCTGATTACACTTTATGAAGTTTACATGACAGCAAAGATCATTTTCTGTCAGCGGGACAACCTTCATGCCAACATGTTGACACAAAACATCCTTTTTTTTGCACATGAACTGATAATCCAGTGTTAGGCTAAACAGTTACAGCATCATGATGAGAGGCAAGGAAGTAGTGTGATGGAATCAAAGTAATGACAATGTGTTTTGGTCATCAACAGTGTGTAATCATGGCGATTCAGTACTCAGCGGGATGCTGAGGCCTTTATGAAAGAGCAGTGCCATTAAGACTGAGTAATCCAAGGCCTGCATGAGACGGCGCTTCAGCTCCATCAGCCCACATATTAGTTAAATTAGAGGTTTGATGTCTTGACAAAATAGGAAGATTATGAGGGCTAAAGCTTGTTCTTTCTTCTTTAGTTTAACCAGTATTTATACACAATCACTAATTCTAATCTAGGTACAAATGAATGTCAGGATGGAAACAATCCACAGATCTATACATGCTGGCTCCCAGATCTATACACAACACCTGTCAGGAACTTTGTCTAAATGAGGAATGATGACGCTCTGAAATGAGGGGCATTGGTTCCCCTAAAAGCATCGCAACGATTTACTTACCACCTTATGGTTTGCTATTTTAAAACCTGGGCAATAAATTGCTGAGTTTTGAGAAGAAGCCTGGGACAGGAATAGATACCAAATGCTCACCAAGGGGGAAAAAAACAAAAAAAACAACAGACTGATGAAAAGTAAATAAACCAAACTCCAGTTCTATTGTCTGTTGCTATCATGCAGGCTGTACTGTGAACCCAAACTTGGCTGTCCACAGGTAAATAATTCCCTTACTTTACTAGAATTTGCAGGCCTTCTCTCTACATTGACCTCTTCATAACCAATCACATTCACACCACTTTTTTGTTGCCATTCTCCATTCCTGAAAAAATCAGTAGAAAAACACTCACACAGAGAAAGAAGCTCAGCTGCAATCTTCCATAATTCTCTGGGTGGTAACAGTCATACATCCTCATAAAGCAGAGGCCTTGTCTTCCAATAGAAACGTGTATATAAAGGAGGAACAGAAGACATCCAAAGGTCAGTCATCTGAAATTATTTTCCAATCTCATGTGGGCCCAGTTTGTTTTTCTGACTATAACTTTGCACTCTGGTTCCTGCCCTTAAGTATGTGTGTATGTGTGTGTGTATGCACATCTAGGCCTCAACAAGTCTGGCGACGCTGGGCTTGTCACGCAACCCATTGCCATTCAGGCTTGCCTCATTCTACCTCTGTTATTACAGGCTTTTCAGTGTCCTTACAACCACGCACTTTCACTGCTGATGTTGTTGGCTCAGACCCATGGTGTTAAACACAGAGAGGGGAAGCAAAAAGGAGGAGGGGTCTGATGGATTTCTATTTCTGCAGATGTGGGTGTAGGGTCTGTAGCCCAGTTCTGGTAGTTACAGCTCAAGCTTTAATGTTCTGGGCTTAAAAATGGCAGATTAACACTTATTCTTCTCTTAGTTGTTCTTTTATTGGCACATGTAAGCCATAACGTGTCCTACACAGTTGCAGCTGATGGATGTGTTTTCGCAGGGAGGTCCTATTGGGAGGAATTGGGGGGATAATAAAAGGATGGCAAACAACAGTGTTGCGTGAGGTTTCCTAAATTGTGTGTAAATGTGATGGGTGGATGTAATCCCAGCAGAACAATGGCTGCTGCTTGAGGCTGCTTTGGTTGTCATCTTGCACCACGCTGAGCTGCAAGCCTAACAACACTGGAAATCAGATAACCCAGGAGTTGAGTTTCAGACATTTCATTCCTGTTGCTTTGTGTATGGGTACATACACATGTTAGCATGCGTGACTGTGCTTCCAAAGCTGTATACATCCTGTAACATGGTTGTCACAGCTCTCTTATGTGGCTCGGAGAAATTAATCCAGATGCAGTCACATTGGAGAGTGAGTCAGCCAGATGATTAGAGCAGTTACCACACAGGCCCAGAAATGAAATTGCCCCCTTTTCCAACTTCAGTTATGAGTAGCATCTCCTGTATGCCTTTTCTGTAAGTGGAATTTCCTATGAGCTTGGCTGGACTTGTTGATTCAAATATTTGGCAGAAGGGGAAGGTTGTGCCACCCTTTTCCGTGCTTCCTTCTATTCCCGCTCTACCTTGACAAGCAGAGGAGTGAAACAGGAGAAAGGCTGCTCTCAGCAGTAGTTCTGCTATGGCAGAGCACAAAGCCATAAGCTGCAGGTGTGACCAAGAAACAAAAGGGGCTTTGGGCAATTCTGCACAATAGAGCTCCACCCCCGATCAGTGGACCTGCCTTTGGTGGGTCTGTGTTGGGGGCTCCTAAAGGGGACTTCTGAGGGAGAAAAGCAAGCTAAATAAACATGCAGGCTACAAATGCTGCACACGTGGTCAAACTTTTATCGCTCCACCAATTAAGCACTGAGCAATCTGATATGTGATCGGCAGTTTAGGAGGACTAAGAGGCTATAAAGGGTTAACATTGATCACTGTATGGTTTAATGGTGGTTGTTCCGGGGTTACAGACGGCTGCAGTGGAGGTTAACGGTGGTCGTTCTGGTCACCGAGTTCTGACCCTGTGGCCAGTGAGGCAAAGTGAAACACACCAGCCAGCTGTGCTGTCAAAAAGGGGGGAAAAAGAAAATAAAAGCAGCTAAGGCTTGTTCTGATGTTGGAGCCAGCCATACGGTGTTCCTGCCAATACCTAGTTTGTAATTACAGTATAGGAAAAGCTCTCTGATCCCAGAGTTCAAACACTTCAGATTTTCAAGGAGATGTGCTCCAGAGTCGTGTTTATTTCTGTACAAGGACTGAACTGGTTTTAAAGATAGAACCAACATTTTAATTACAGTCCAACATAGCTAATGTTTAAATATTTGTGTCATTTACTGTAAAATGAAACCACACCAGGCCAGTTCAGAAATAAGAGATTTTCTTTTTGGCCCATATCCTTTAGTCACATCTTCTTAAACGACTTCCACATGCTTGCATTTACCCTCTTTTTTGCTCTCTCGTTTCCCCCCTTCAATTTACATTTTTCAAGTTTTGCATGTGGATTTTCCGCCCTTGTTTTGCGCAGAGTTCACGCACAACCCCGGTGCATTAATGTTTTGCATTGTGCTGACCGAAGCATGAAGGCATTCAACTTTGGTCCGTGGTAAATCTTTTCATATCCCTTTAGTCTACACGCAGGACTCATACAAAAGACAACAAAGACGCCAGGGACAGCAGTGGAGTGACAACAGTGATGGGGCTGCGTTTAACTGCCTCTACTGCACTTAATTCATGCACAGGGATGGGCTTCCTCTGCCCCCAAAACGCCTGCGAACGCATCTATTTGTCATCCAATTCCAGGATTTTAACATTTAAAATATTAAAAATAAGAATGGGGACGTTTTAAAAAGGACTAACAGAAACATCTAGTTAACTATTCGTCTCCAGTCCTTATGTTCTTTAACAGCCAATCGTGTTTACCAGTCCGTCCAAATGAGTTATTTTTTAATGGCAGAGAACGCTTTGTTTAGTCCATTAAGGAATCTAGAAAACTTAATCTTTAATAGACTAAAAGACTAAATATACTTTTGCAACTGGAGCTGTTGGACAATAAGAACAACATTCAACAGGAAAGGTCCCAGTAGATTATTTTTACAGTAGATCGCTATCTTAATCTTCTTATCTTTCATTTATGAGTCTGGTTTAGGAAATGTGCACGTTTTTATTTTCAAAATATTCATATTTATTAGTAAAGTAATTCCCTGGTTAGAATTAAGGACAGCATCATGCCCTTTCTGAAATCCAAGGTCTACTTTAATAAAACAACACATTAACTGAATCATAAAAGCTAAAATGAAACATTTTATTGACCATTAAAAGAAAAAAATCACACATAGGACACTTACCTCAGGTATCCACATTCACGCGTGAACGGAGCAGTCCGACTGAATGTCATATTCCTTTGATAATCCATTAGAGAGAAAACCCACAATGTGTAATACTCCTGTTATTTAAACTCCATCCGGACCCCCACTTTCCTTTTTTTATCCAGATTTCAGCTGCGCTTTGCACACAGGAGCATTTTGGCATCGACTGTCTCCGTCCCCGGGCCCCTTTCGCTCTGATGAGTGATCTTCAAAGCTCTGCCACGACCACACAGCCCCCCCTGTCCCCATACACCAAACCCTCTCCACTACGATTAACTTTGGAAAGCAGAGGCAAAAGCCATAAACATTTACGATACGCTATCCTCACTATGTTCTTCTCTCTTCTGCAATAATTGATTTAAAAATATCACAGAAAGCGCGTGCATGGATTGCGTGCAGCGCATATACACAAGAATAATAACTACAATATCTTTGAGAAAATCAGTTTCAGCCCAAACTCGTCTCTCTGGTTCCTTATCTTAAGCCCACAACTTGGAGTTCGTTGGTTTAGATACAGCTAGTAAAAGGACAGAGCTTGACATAAATCATTATTTTTTTCGATACGAGGCTACTCTAAATATGATTAGTTGTTTTACTTTTAGTTGCATCCCTTTTCATAAGCAGAGGGAAATGGATTTATTTGATCAGCTTGAAGAGAAATGAATGAGTTTTTTGCGCACTGAAGTCAAGTCTACGTAAAAAAAAGAAGAAAAAATACAGCCATGAATTTGCTTTTAAATAAACTATTTCTGATCTGCAATCATCAGATTTTTAGAGCAGCACAGCGACGTGGTCAGAAAAAATATTTTGTTTTCCAGTAAGGACTTCTCTCTAGTTTCCACCACTCGACTTTCACTGCAAAGAACAGAGCGCAACAAAACACAATCCAGGCAGCTGCAGGGACTCACCTCATCTGAAAGGATTATTTTTGTATCCTTGTGCGTTGCTGTAAATCCCAAAAAAGAAATAAAAGAGATATCTGGCTCTCCGTAGTGAATCAACTTCTCCTGGCTGGGAGAAAAACAAACTAATGCACGGCAAATGGTGTAATTCGACCCGTGCTAAGTCAATCCATTCAGTGCGAGGACTGCAGCCTACCAATATGCAGCGCTCTTGCGCCAGTCCCTCCCCCTATCATCCCTCTTTCCCTGGTTGGTTTGGGCTTCTCCCTCTCTATCCTTCTTGCTCTGGCTTCCTTTCTTTCTTTCCTCGAGCCTGTAGAAAAAGCGACCCCCCCATCCCACGTCCCTCTACTTCCCTCTCCGTTCTCCTCCTGTGTGTGACCCTATATTGCTCCCCCCTTCCTCTCCCTATGTTAAACCCCATCCCCCAACACGAGTCAGAAAAGAAGAGTGCCTAGTTAAAATTATTTCAGCGGAGTTCTGCAGCTTAGTTAAACACAACACATGTTGAGATTTAAGGAGGAGGTTTGGCACAAATATTATGATTGATCATGCAAAAAAAAAAGAAAAAAAGTTTTTTCTTACTCATAATGAAACTACTTAACTTCAACATCACTTCTAACCAAGATGTACATGTAAAAAACTAACTGAATATAAGTGAAAAATCTAGTTTTGCACCACAAACACAATAACATTGTCTACAGTGTAATGTAGTATAGGTAATGGTAATGCTAGATTCTCACTTGCTTCATAGGTGGTTTTGTACATTGCATTACACATTCTGCATTACACATTCTGCATGGACTTACATGTAAACAGCAGCTGATCAGTGCGATTCTGTCTGCATGCGAAGCTGAAGTCGTCATTGAACGTGACATACCAGCCAGGTCCACAGGTCCGGACAAAGGATGCCCATTCACACTCCATCAGAGAAACAGGTTAGCAAATGTGTGTGAATCTGTCCTATATGAGCATCCTGACCCGCATTAGCACACACACTTCTTTCAACACCCATTATGATCTGCCAGAGTGGGATCTGCATATCAGTACTTGGATAGGAAATGGTGCTGATCTATCTGATCCTTGTTTTGCACTTCTTGCAAGTCTTTGTCCACACTTGTCCTACCACCATCCTTTGTTTTTAATCACTTATTTATATTCTGTACTTTTATTTAGCAGTTTTTTCCTAATGTACCATCTAGAGTATTTGTCAGCATTTTTTCCAATCTCACTGGGTTTATTTCAGCTGATACAATGAGGTATGTTTATGTGATTTCCAGCCATTGTCTTCACTGTCCAGTCTAACCACTTCAAGTCTTTGTCAGTCTTGGATGCTCATCCACGTTCTTGTTTCCTGTGGGGACTGAATCAGCATGAGATTCTACATAGGAGACAATATATCAGATGGATCAATGTGTCTAAGGTTTGCCAGATGCAGGTCTTTACAGAGTGAAGGCATAAATATATGGATTTGTGGGTGTGTGGTGATTGGCGAGTCTATTGATTGGTCTTTTTTTTCCAATGAATGGACTGCTTTATTGGCTGTGTAATGGCAATGTGATAGCATTTCAGTAGCTTTTGTTGGCTATTGCTTCAAGACTGTTATCTTTAACAGTCATCTAATTGTCTCTTTATCTTCTTGCGGTGCCCTTTCAGCAAATTAAAATACATTTTTTACTAACCCTCTGAGATAATTAAAACTGCACGGTACACATTCTCAATATCCTGGTTGTTTGAAAGAGGTTTTAAAAATATGTAAAGGCCTGTAAAATTATTTTGATAGATCTGTGAAATATAGTCTTTATTTTCTCCAAACCACAAAATCCATGATTTCCTGCCTCATGAAGGTCAAGATGATTAGATGGAGACCTAAATATTAACATTGCCCTGATAAAAGCAGATGGGTGGAAGACAAAGGTTTTTAAGTCTGGGAGGTTTAGACTGATAGTGAGAGCTGACAGATGAATGTGTTGATGTTGAGAGATGAATAGATGGATGGTGGGAGAGTAGAGTTATGTGCATGAAGGGTGACGGGGTGGACAGAAGACAGACGGCCTGCACTACTCCCAAAGCTCGATAAGCTCCCTCAGGGACCCCGCAGTGTGTAGGTTGACCCCAAGGGGTGTGCACAGATGAGCCCAAGGGTGCAGAGGAGAATGTGTTGATTTGGCCTTAAGCTGGGCATACAAGAGAGGTGTGCTACCCTCCAGTTCGTTATTTACTGCCTGAAATGCTGCTACAGATGGCTGTGTGTCTTGAATGGGGGCTGCAGACTTAAGGTTAGAGCTCAGGCCAGAGGGTCAGAAAATGTTTCACTGCAGCCATTTACATTTTCAATCAGCTAATAAAAGGATTTAAGAATATTAAAAAAATCCATCCCCCAGGTTGAAGTTGGAAAAAAAAACATCCACCAGTGACAGTCCCAGTGACAGAAAGGCTTGTGTGCTTCTTGGCTCAGCATTAAGTGCTCTGTCAGATGGCTGCCTCTCACTGTGGAGACAGTCTGGACTGAGCCTACATGATGACCCCTGATTGATTAAGAGGCCATTTCTGGCAGTCGGCTGGACTGGGGCACCATTTGTCACCTGACTGTGCAGTCATGTTGTGAAGCTTCGGGTCTTTCAATATACATGCAGATCTTTTCTCTAAATCCCAAATTCAGCATGATCCATCAGGGCCACCCATGTCAAAAATCTGTTCACTCACTCTGGTGCTCAGCTTTTTGGATTAGAGTAAACACCAAATGGCGTGCTAAAAGACAGAGAAACATACAATACTTGGAACCCTTTCCTTGCAAGTGATACCTCACTGGATTTCACTGATGCAGCTAAATTTGTAAAAGCAGGATTAAGCCTGAAACAAGGTTAATATGTTGTTAAGGGATGAACAGATAATGTACTAGCTGAAAATTGCATCCATTTACACGGGTCAAACACAACATTAAATATGTAGTAGATATATTTAAGGCCAGTTTAACTTTGGCTGTTAGAGACTTAAAGTGTTTATCAGAGAAATCTAAAAGCACTAATAAGAACACAGCAGCAGATTGGTATTGTAAAATACAAGTCAAAAAGTCCAGTTAGGATGTACTAAAAAGTGTACCAAAATCTTTATTATCACAACATCCCCTAATCATATCTACTTTAAAATATACACAAAAGCATTTATTTTTACCTTGATAAAGCAAGAGGCAGGATGCCTCTTAGTGAGTGCAGACCTTTATGCAAGTCAATAATCTCTTGACATGACTGGTTGACATAACTTGGCTTGTGGACCCCTCACAGTATGACCTGCCACAAATGCTATTTTGAGGCAAAAAAATGAACTTGTTATGGCGATGCTTCTTAAAAGACAAATCTTACCTTTTCTCTGTGCCTTAAAATGAAATTCCTAGTAATCATGCCAATAATTATTTAAGGTTATATCCACATGGAGATTGAGTTGATTTTAAAATAATGAGTAATTTCAAGTAATGTATATATTTAAACTGATACCACAGAAATACACCAAAAACAGAATAAAACTTGGCGCATGAGGAGAATAATAAATTGACTTGTACTTATATATCCCTTTTATATATATATATATTACACATCCATCCATCGCATCTGTACTGTTTATGCCAATGAAGGGTTGTGGGCAACTTGAGCCTATCCCAGCAGTCATTGGGTAAGAGTTTGGGTACACCTTGGACAGGTCGCCAGTCCATCACAGGGTCAATACAAAGAAGCAAACACACACATCTTCAATGCACTTTCAAAGAGAGTGTGCATTGTAAAGATGGAAACAAAACCAGAGTTTTCGGATTACTTTACGGTTTAAAAATGTGCATTTTTAGCCCTGAATGATGACGGTTCAACGTGGATGAAACATCGATTCACTAAAAACCTTTAACAGACACCAAAGCTAGTCTCTCTGTGGACATGACCTAAATTGCAACAACAGATTACCTCATTTTTATTAATTTATTTTTTATTACTGGAACCGTTTTTATAAAACAAACAAAAAAAAGGCAACTACAATAAGATTTTGTAAAAAGATCATTTAAGAAAGTTTTGGCTAAGAGTGGACAAAAAATGTAAAGATTCATAAAATTCTACATGATAGACTGTAGAGGTTGCTTTTATTTTGGTATAATTCAAAGAATCTTCATTTGTGTCATACATACCTAATTGTTTCCATATTGTTTTAAGTGAGAACCTCTCAGATTTTCTTTGAAACAATCAAGTACAACAGGTTACAGCTGATGTGCTTGAAACACGCACACTTTTGGTTGCAGTTAGCCATTTGTGTCACTAGATGTCACTACACTCTATCAGGGGTGTTTTATTGAAAAACTACCAGTTATCTTGCAAAAATATCAATAAATTTGGCTAAATTCATCCATCAAATATAATTAGGCTATATTTATTTGCACATATTTTGTATGTAGAGCGTTACTTCTTTTTTCAGATTTTCATTCCACTGCATCTTAAATTTACTGTGATACATACAGATACAGACAGTTTGCTCTTGTTCAGCACACATACAAATTACAGTCAGTCATCAGAGACTTTACAACAAAGCAACATGTGCTAGCAATTCTTGCCCTCAAATTCCCTCCCAGAGGAAAAAATATTCAATGCCTTCCCTCTGAAATGAATAAAAAAGAAAATCCCTTTTAGACCAAAACAATGCTTGTACACAACAAGCTGTACTGTTTCTAATAGAATTCATTCCTACTTACACAGAAATCAATATGGAACTGAACAATTTTAGTTTTGAGTCAATAGTTCATAACCTTTTAGAGTTATTACAGCTCTAGATAAGTTGCGTGTCGCAGATTCTAGAACTGAAAACATTCCCATCATTTACTTGATCACTTACTTTTATAGAATATTCATCTTCAGCAAAGGTCAGACGGAGGTAGCAAGGTTTACAGCCAACATTTTAATGCTCTGACTGGAGGTGGGATTGAAACATATATCAGTAATTTGCAGTGAAATGACCTGTACTCTCTGTGCTCATATTGCTCCTTCAGCTATTTCATGAAATTATACCAAGGCAGCGAGGAGAGTAAATCTGTTTTGTCATAAGTTGTTTTCTGCTCGAAATTTAAGGAAATTACAACATCTAGCTTGCTTTGATGCAATCCTGATGACTGACACATTTAGTCAAGGAAATGCTTAGAAAGGTACGAAATGATTTCTGATTTAATGTAATTGTGTCTGTCTGAATTTTCTGGGAGAAAATAGGAATGCAAATCATATTCATAGCCACTGCTGTGGGTAATTTTGCTGCCTCCGATAAGCTGTGGCTATACCAGTCAAATTCTGATGATTGAGTGGAACAGATTATATTTTTTACTCATTACTTATTGATCGCACACCATTTCCTGTCTGATTGGTTTAATCTGGTTGGCTATCAAAACACTCATGTGGTAGCTAATGTGAAGTCTTCCTGGACTTGGAGTTGATGGCAACACAATTTCCCCTTATTTTAGATATAATGTGAATGATGAGGTACTTATAATGTAATACCGCCTTGACACCATTAAGGCAATGTTTCTACCAATTAAAATGGCCCACGCCTAACACTGAAGTTCACTTTGTGTGGGAGTGAGCCTAATGTTCGGGGGCAAAAGTTTTATTACCTCTGATAATGATAATAAATTATTCCTGACACACACTATGCTTGTCATTACAGCATTGATCTCCTAACATCTCAGTTAAAATCCATCACTGTAACACTGTTAATGAATGCTGCAGCATAGCACTGAAGCATTTGGATTATCCAAGACTCACTCAAATTGACAATAATAAAGTCAATCTGATCTCAGAGAGACATGTGCACCAAAAAAGCATTGCAGACACCACTCCAAAGTTCCACCATTAACTTAAAGTCTCACTGATATCCCTTGGCAAGTAATTTTTGAATAATTACACAATGAAAACATGTAAATAGCTGTTTAGACCACTACTTTTTTACTCGTATTTCTGTGAGATCAGGTTGATTTAGTTGGCTAAAATTGAGGAGTGAACAGGGAAAGGGTAAAGGTTGCTCCATCAACACGAAACATGGATCTGTTCCCGTTTCTGATCTGCCTGGGGTGCATTCAAACACAGAAGTGCACACTGATGCACACATGCAAACAGTTGCTGTGTGTGGCACCGGCTTTACAGTTAGCAGCTGCGTGTTGGAGCCCGTGCGGGGAGATAACTGTTGCATTCCCTGAATCACTGGATGTATAGACACACTAAAGGGGCAGCTGCAAGGGGCAAGTCGAAGGTCCCAAAGCCAGATGGACCCATTCACACAGCAAGAACAGTTTTACTCATCTTCTTCTACTGAGTGATAGCCTGCGTTCATATTCCTGTAAGGCTTCTGCCAGAACTCCAGTCATCTAACCACAACCTCTCAAACAGAGCACCTTCAGCTGCTGGCCAAATTATTTACCTACCCTTTACCCAACCCCAGTACTACCCTTAAGCCCCAACCCTATCCTACCTCCCACTCTTGCTGTGAGTCGCCAGTTAAGTCCTCCTTGGTGCTCTGAGACTATCGGGGATTTAAGGGAAAAGCCTTTTATCCAGGACTTTCTCTGCAGATCTGGGTGAGCAAATGTCTCCTGTCAGCAAAACACCGTTAATGCTGCAAATGGCATCTTTTCTGCCTCTTAGAGGTGCCAAACAAACTTTTTTTTTCTTTTAAAGGGCAAACACGTGGGTTATACTGTATTACCTTAACAAACTGCCGAGAAAACTGCTGAGTGGAGAGTTACAATTATGTTTTAACAACTGTTTTAGAAGTATTTTTAGGGGATATATGCATATCCCTGCAGGTATTTACTCGTGTGGCTGCACATAAAAATTGCACTGGTGGGGACGGGATGCTACATGCTGATTAACCCTTGAGTGGATTGTAAAGACTAATCTGGGGAATTAAGTTCCCAGATCTAAAGAATGCCGTCGGCTTCTAGATCCAGACCAGGTGTCCACACAGAAACACACACAGGGCGGGTGGAGATTTGTTTGTGAGTGTCTTTGTACGGTTGTTTGAGAGTTCAAATGACAAGAGTGGCCTTGCTAGCATGACAATAGCAAATGGAGGGTTTTAAAAGGAGGGACCAGTATGCTGGAACTTACTGGACCATCCATCTTGCTTATCACATTTACATCAACTGTTTATATGAACGCAGATGCTTTCAGTGGAAGAGTAAATGTTTATGTAAACACCCACATCGTACTATCTCATGCACTATCCCTTGCCATCGACTCTGCCCACTGTATCTGCTCTATTTACTGCTTTTATTAGTTCCACTATCCCTCCAATCCTGATAACATGCACAGACAGAATTTGGCAAAATAATGAAATCCAGGATGACTGATTTGCAGTATCACTGCTGCCAGGATTGTTGCGTAAATATTCCAATACCTTGTTGCTGCTTGAATTCTCTGGAATTGATCCTGCTCTGTCTTCTGTTTGTTGTGTCAAACATTTTGGCCCGACTGTGACGAGAGAGATAGCACGATTGTCCCCTGTCTCTTTAATAAAGGTGGCATTAGGAAAGACATTAGGAATCGGAGCAGCTGGGGAAGGTAATCTCTCCAGGTCAGCCATCAGACAAGCTGTAGCAGGCCCCGTTAACTTCAGCCTAATTAACACACACCAACAGGGAAATCTTTCCTACTCAGACTCATGATGCAACAATCGCCCAGATCTCCAACCAGCCATTTCAGGGTTAATTCTTTCCTACCTACACGCTTGGGGGTTTGACCAGCTCTAACATGCTTCAGCTTCTGCTTCTCAGCTTCTCTGACATAAATCCTCAGGGAATCAAACAACAGAAGATTAGATGAAGCAGAGATAACGCTAAATCATGCATTTCTTTTTTAAATTTCCTAATATATGTGTCATCATCTTATGTTATTGCCAAGTTTAAATCAAATTCACACGGATCCATTCAAGCAGGTTTACAAACACGAACAAGTTTTGATGAGATTAGATGGTTACATTCATCCGTAGGCGGAAATTCTAAATAACTACTTCATAATTGGAAATTTCCAAAGAAAGCCACTTCATCTGCAGCCCAGTAGTTCTTCTTCCTGATACATGTCAAACAAAATTGATAAAAACTTTTGAAGTATCTTTAAAAAAAATCCATGTGACAATATTCTTTGATTTGCAATTGTAAAAAGTGAATTAACAAGTTTCCAAAGTGCAACCTTTCTTTAGCTGCATTTACATTACGTATTTTTGATTTAATCAAATAAAAAGAGGATAGAAATGTGTCATGAAAGCTTTGAAATGGGTGCGGTAGATGTTGTTTCCATGTGTACTTGAACTAGGTGGATTTTAGGCAATGACTTCCAAGGAAGACATGAAAAATGCATGAAAGCAGAACAGGACTGTGGATACAGTGTTTTTGTTGGAAGATAAAACAGGAT
>JBAMHX010000001.1:8777988-8800901 GCA_037177515.1 Pseudomugil tenellus
CAATTTTTGGTCATGTAAACTCTGGGAAGAGTGAATTTTTTTAACACTTTGGTTTCAATGTTATTTTAATCTTAAATCTTAAAGGCATGTCCTTTTGATTGATGTGTGTTAGAGTGCTATCACTGGTTACAGCTGCATACTTTCTGCTGGCTCCACCGTGATGAAGCCCTCTCAGCTCTACCTTTTCATCCATTTAGGGATTTTCCGATATTGATCAAGCACCAAGATAGCGACGTTAGGACCTGCCTATAGGCTTCAAATGTGCTCTTCAGAAACCTATGGGTCACGTGATGATATGCTCGGTCCAGTATTTATACAGTCACTGGTAGAGACCAAGCCCTCTTAAAAACTGTGCAGAACTGTCCCAGACTCCCAGCACAACACAAAACATATCAAGCATGACAGACACTTTTAGCAGTCAGCAGAGTAAGAAGTTTTTCAGGCTCTTTCAAGAGACTATTCAAACCATTCAAACCAGTGATTTTGAATCAGCATAGATGGGATGTTGATTCAGCATTGACAAACCTATAACGCAAGCCTGATTTACCACGGAACATAGCAACTGAAATGGACCTGCTTCAAGTTTGCTTTACGCATTACGCTGGTGGTTATATGGTTTTTGTGAGTGACACATTTTGCTAATCATAGCTAACTGGGGATATCAAACACACTTAATACATTGCACTCACTTGATAACCAGTGAGTTCGTGTCACAGCATCTCTGATTCCACAACACTGTGATAATTTAAGGAAAAGACACACCGGGGCAGGATTAGGCCAGCTTGTTTGGTTCATTTGTGAATGGGCAAAGACAGCTTAGAGAGGGGCTCATCGTTGCGACCATATGGTGGAACTGATCTGTGAAAGGGGCTAATGAGAATGCACAAGATGGGGTGAGGGAATACTGTGTGGAATCCCAGATAATAAAAACAACAAGTAAACTCTACAAACATTACCAAGAGCATGTTAATGAAAATACAGTCTGCTCAGGACATTGAGCAGAATTTTGTGAAATCTTGGTAAGAGCTTTGTTAGAGTGTACAGTGTGCAACCAAGATGAGAAAACATGAAAAAAAACTACCAGCTCTCTTAAAAAATTAAGCAAGTTTTCTCATATGGTATAATTAGTAATTAATGAGAGGGTCATCTTGATTAAAGCAGTAATTATTTAACACACATCAGTGTACTTAGTTGGTGTTTACGTTTGGTGGAAAACCTTGTAACTTTATCTTTGCTGAAAAATGATTCTGTGATGTGAACCAACTAGGACAAGAAAACTCACTGATAACAAGGAGAACTTGTCTTATTGAGGGGACTTTACAGCAATACTATACAGGCTGGGAACCATTATCATCACTTGGCCACATGTGTTATACTCTTGCAAAATGGGTAAAAAAGAATAGTTAAAGCTGACTACAATGAAGGCATAACTAGAAATTTGCAGTTCTTCCAGAACACCAATGTGATACTGTAATGCTGACCTTCAATGCTAAAGAAAGCTTGAATAATTGTGAAACTGAATATATGAAAAGATAAAAGAAATAGATGTCTAAAGTAGGTGAAAATTGTAGAATGTTAAACTGAAATAAACAAAAGAAAGGTAAAAAGGGTTGAAACTTGCTTGTTGAACCATTAGTTGAAAGCAATATAAATCAGAAGCTATTAGTAGAAATATTTAAAGTTTAAAATAAAAAAATATTTTATTGTGAAAGATAGGCAAAAATGAGTAAAACCGTGTTATAGCAGAATTGTTGGAAGCTTTAAATCGGGTCTACATGTCGTGGAAACTGGTGCAAGTTGAAGTAAAAAGAGCAAAAAAGAAAAGGTTAAGATGGCTGAAATGTTTTTGTTGAAACCTTAGCTGAAATAATTGTTAGAACCAACAGTTCTAACTTGAAGCACAAAATGTAGTTCAGATTTAGTAACAATGTAGTGAAAATGGTTTAAGAAAAGGAAATTTAAGATAGCTGATTTGTGCTTGTTGAAATCTTAGTTAAAAACATGGCAAAGCTTAAACCTAGAAGCACTTGTAGCTCAAAATGGGGTGCAATGGTAGTCATAATGATTAAAAAATATAGTGTGAGAGTAAAACAAAGTGTTGCAAAAAAAGGGTGTTGGAAGTGCAAAGTCAGGAAATGAAAATTGATATAAGTTAAAAGAGAGCAAAACAAAAGCAGGGAGGAGTAATGGAGAGAGAGGAAAAGAAAAATGAGGGTGAAGTTGAAGAGATGAGGAGGGGAGGAGAAGTATTGACGAAAGAAGAGATAAGGAGGAAATGATAAATGAGGTGTGGGGCAGCAAGAGAGAAGAGGAGGTGACGAGAATAAATATATAGATATAAAATATATAAAGTAATCTCCTAAAAAAATGAACGTTTTGATACCAAAATTATAGAAATGGGCAGATGCTTGCTGAAGTTATATGAAATTAGGTGAAAGTTCAGCTGCAGCGTTGCCCTGACAGCAGCCCAACTGGTGACAATCAAGGGAGTCAGGGAAAGTTCTAAGAGCAGAGTGAGTTAGTTAATAACCTCCAAACTACTTACCGCTGTGAGAAAACCATAAGATATATAAAAAAATCACTGTAAGAAGCACAAGGCTTTCAGTGCTATAGAAATATGAGTTATCTTTTTGTACTGTGAAAAGATTTTACATGGTGGCAATTTAAAACTGATGGAGTTATAATGAGAGTCTATAGGGCAAAAAGTGGACTTCTGGTTGCCATAGCTCAAAATCTGTGAGTCCCAGCTTTTTCAGCCTTGGCTCGAGTTGAAGCCAAGACGATTTGTGATATTTTGATGTATAATATGTATCAGTAGAACAAAAGCTGGAGGAGTTATTAGAATTTGTCTAAAGAATTGAGAATGGCTGAAAAGTTATTGGAGCTGGAGTGAAAGAGCAAAACTTAGAAGTTAAAGATTTTCATGATTTAAAAACTGCCAAAAAACGGTAAAACATATCAATGAGAAAAGTCATTGTAAGATAGGCCAATCCTTAGTGATGTGTTTAAAGTTTGAATGGTTATTCCAGCTGAAAATTTGTAGAAGGAAAAGGTACAGCTCTTTGAAGGAGTGAAACAATTTGTCATTCATTTTAAAGGAGCGAAGACAAGTTAAATATTTTAAAAAGCGTAAAAGTTATAAGTAGAAACTTACGAGTGGATATCTCCTGAATGAGCTAAACTGATCCTAAATTTATAGAAATGGGCAGAAACTTACAGAAGTTATTAGGGAGCTCTACATTATATTGTGGATCTAGGTGAAAGTTCAGTTCCAGTGTTGTCCTGACAACAGCACATCTAGTCACATTTACGTGAAAGTTTTAATGGCAGTGTGAGTTGAAATCTACTACTATGAATAGTCCAAACTCCTCACCACTGTGAGAAAACCGTAAGAGATATCAAATTCTTTCACAGTGAGGGGCATGAGGCTTTTAGCTACACATGGATATGGGTTATGTTTTCCTACTGTGAAAGGAATTTAAATGGCGTTGATTTAAAAACGATGTGCAATGTTTTGATGTATCACATGTATCTGTAGGACAATAGTTGAAAGAGTTATTATAATTTGTTTGAAGTTTTTTTAAAAAAAACTGAAAAATTAGAATTAAGCTAGAGTGGAAGAGCAAAACTGAGAAGTTGAAGATTTCCATGATTTAAAAAAACACGGTGAAACCAATGAAAATTTATTCGTTAATAACCAAATTTGTTGTGACTTGTTTAAAGCTTGAATAATTCCCGATCAAATTAATTTCAAAGGAGCAAAAAAAAGTTTAAAAGTTAAATATTTTAAAAAGCTTTAAAGTTATGAAGTAATCTGTGAGCAACCTTCCTCTGAATGAGTGGACAATTTTGATACCAAATTTGTTGAAATCGGTAGAACCTAGCAGAAATTGTGAACGACCGAAAAATGGGCATAGGAATTATAAGTTTAATAATAATAAAAAAACAATGTAAATAAATAGAAACAGGAAAACTAACAATGAAGGCATGCTTCTTAAAAACAGTCTTCTTTTTCAGTGCCCCCTATCAGGCTTTCAGTTTCTAAGACTTCATGTAAGGAATTTTTGTCACAATATTCATTCAGATAGTAGTTGTCTGTGTTTCCACTGTGAAGTCGTGTGCAGACACAATGAGGTGTCGTCAAGAAGTAGCAAAGAGGATCTGCCCTAGACACTTTTTCACAAAATCAGAAGAAAGATGCTACTTTACCTTAGTTTCTTTGATTTAATATATTGTTTAGCCATTTCTGTCCTTATTCATTCTACAGCAGTGTGCCTCCTCTGCAGGTACAGCTGAGAATGAATGACTGGGGGAAGCGGGGGTGCTTAATGCTGCTAGCGACTCACCTTCTGGAGGGAAGTTTTCTTTCCTCTGGAGCTACATCTCCAGACCCCTCGCTTTTCCCTGCTCTCCATCAAATACGGGGTGTTGGGAGTTGTGCATATCATGCTGGTTGTAGTGAGGGGGCCATGAGGGGAATCTTGTTTGCTGCACATGTCAGAGGCTCACTGATCAAATTTAATAATACTTATTCATCGAAACACACGAGGTGGGGTTCAGGTGTTGGGAAGGCGTTGTCCCATTGGGTGTGCTGGGGCATTGAAGGAGGAATGGCTGTGGTGGAAGCCCTTTCTAAGAACTTTTTTGTATTCTTGCCCGCTGGCATTGTATCCCTTGAGTCATGTTGGGAAGGAGTGATGTGGGTGGGAGAGAGTGAACAGGGGAGACAATGGTAAAGGGGAGGCTGTCAGTGAAGGGTCAGGTTGAAGGGATGGAAGAAAGGGGGTGGGTGATTGGGCAGAGGGAAAGAGGGGCCGGGTATATGTGGATGGGGGGGAGGGGGGGGGGTGTTCGGTTGTGTGAAAGTGTGAGTTAGGGTTTTGTGTGTGTGTGTATAGGGGTGCCACATGTTTTGTACAGATTTTTGTACTTTCAGATGACCCTGACCAGCTGTTTATTAAAAATCTGTCTCCTCAGCCTTGTTACAGTTTTTTTTTACATCAGAGAGATGACAACTTTATGCTTTATGCTTTTCCACGTTAACCACACCGACATTACATTTCCTAGCAATAACACATTTGTTCTCGGATGCCCCCAGAGAGAGCATCATGCTCGGATGATGTGTCAATAACAACCTGTAAGAATTCCCAGATGACAAAATTATGCAATTTTGTGATTTGCCTCTAGAACAAGACAAAAGTTTGCAGTTCTTTGTCATAGACCCTTGAAAGGTTGAAATCTCATATGACAACACATTTTAATGCTGTAGCTATTTCAAACAACTCTAATATTAGTATTTGTTACAGTAGTGTTGGAGCCAGAGGTGATTATCCACCCCAAAAAAGACAAGACAGGATTAAATAACCTGCAAGTAGGTACCAGAAATAAGGCAGGTTTTTGGTACTTGAATTACCTATAATAAATAATGATATCTATCTTCTTGATAACAATAGTATTAGCCTTTTAAAATATTTATCCACATTTTTGTTTCCTCTATAACAAAATCTTTAAAATCTTGTCATTATAAAGTTAGTTTAGCGAAAGCGTGCTAACAATTCAGCACTTCTCTGCAGGTGAAACCGGGAAGTTATTCTGTAAACAGTGTTTTATGTTTACAACAGTTAATTTGTGTAAACCATGTCATCTGTTACTGTCACTGCAGTTACACCACTGCACTCGTTCGTCTGAGGCTTTCCCCCTGACCGACACATGCCAGGTGGAGTGTAAAACATACTGCCACACACACTCAGAGACAGTTGTGTGTTGTGGCGGGAGGGAGATATTGCAGTCCTGGCATCTGACCCTTCACACACTCCTCTGCAACAGCACTCAACGATTTCTCTTCTCCCTCCCACGCTTGCCCTTCTTCCAGTGTGTCTTACTGGATGAGGGTAAGGGGATGTTGGAGCCAGGATGGTATCAGGTGTCATTTAAAAAAGCAGTTGTCAGGGCTGGCTGAAAATGGAGCATGACTTTATTCAGTCTAAATTGTATTCTGGTGAAAAGAGTGTGTCCTCTTTGTGCCCTCCCTGCAGTGAAGTAGCCGTTAGTGTATATCTCTTATAGTTGGTTTAATAGAACTCTATTAAGTGCTCTGTTTTAAGAAATTGATTTCTCCTTCCCGTTGTGCCAAATGAATATTTCAATATATTTCTGTTCTGCTGGATGCCAGCTGCTTCTGAATAAAAGAAAGGTATTCAGTCTTTTGCAGGTAGATTGTATTTAAATGAAGTAAACCTTTTTCTGTTAAGTCATCTGGCTTTAGCAGCCCCACAAAACACTATACACACACAAGCCACGTTGACTTCTCTGTTAGCCTCATACACAGACGTGAATGTAAGCATACACATCCAGCTGGTCAGGATTAGAGGAGAGGAAGCAGAGTGCACACGCTGGGTTTTCGAGTCAAAACAATGGAACTGGACTTGACCTATGGCCTGTGTGGCCATTCATCTGTTGATAACATCAGTCTGTTCCCTAGGACTGTTCCAGAGTGTGTACAGGCTGTTAAGTGCACACCAGACAGAAATGCAATCTTTACAGACAAGAAAATTCCTCTCTGTGACAATATACACTTCCGTTGAAGGGATTTGACTTTAGATAGTGATGACTGGAAAGTTATAAGGGTATATGATAATTAATGGGTTCCATTAAAGGAAAACCCCTTCCTCTGCACTTTTCCTGGTGGATGGAGTGCTGAAGTAGCTTAGCTGTGTGTTTCTCTCCTACCCGGGGCTATAGACAAGTGGTCTCCTGCATATTAAATAAAGACACCCCAACCATCACCACCCTTGCTGCATCAGTGGTCCCCATTTCTCAGCTTCTCCTGCTGTTTGCATCTCTGTCTCATATCTCTTTCTACAAACCTACATTGTTTATGGAATTTTTTAAATTTTTCTTTTACATTAAATCATATATATTGTTTTTTGAGTGAGGGAGGATTTTGTCCACAACAAGAACTTTACATTAACACTACTGATCAACATGGACATAAGACCTCCTCTTATAATGAGCCAAGTGTGACATATATGATGCACATAGAATCAGAGACATTTGGCTTTATTGTTAAAACTTTGCTTACAATCCTGTAGAAGTTGATCTGCTTCCCGTTTTCTGGTATTATCCTCCCCAAAAAGCAAAAGAAAACACTAAAAGAATTCTGACATATCACATGGTTATAAATTTTAAATATCCTGAAAAAAGTTTAACTTTTGTTTTTACATTTTGTTGAAAGGGACAAATACAGATTTCATATTTAGCATATTTGAACTTTTACCACTTTTTTGTAGCCTCTGTCTTGAAGAGTTAAGAGGGAAAGAAGAAGGCTGTTAGCATCATTTCTTGCCGTACATGGGATAGAAATGTAACACTGGCATACAACACCTAATGAAAGCATTTCTGGGCTGGGTTTTGGCTAAGCGATTCAAGTTGAAGCCATTTAACATGTATTCAACATATATATCCATATATAGGGTATTACCTTTTAGCGGGTTATCCGCCCCTAGGTGTGTGGGACATCAGAGGGGATAGACGGGCCCCAAACTGGATGGGTTAATAAAGTGGGAACTCCTGAACATTATTAAATAAAATTGTTAGTCAACATTTATTGTGTGGTCGTTGACTTTTCTTTGCACCTGTGGCGTGAGGTACAGGAAGAGAACAGTCTTCCATGGAAATGGTCAGCCAGTGTACATGGTACTCTATGTGTCTGTCTTTGCAGAAATTGTAAGTAGGCTTGTGTGTACTGGTACACTATTGCTGAGGGATGTGAAGTTAATCTCCCATGGGGCTTGTGGTTGTGTTGTGGACCAATCAAAGTCATTTACCAAAGGTTACAGCTGCAGTCATCTATAGCAGCAGCAAGACAATTCATACCATAAGTCTTACTCTTAATGATCATTTTCTGTCTTCAGGGATTATGTCCTTATCAACTTGTCTTTTTCTGATGTCCTATTTAGTCTATCTGCATTTTCACATTTGTATTTTTCTGCCTCCCTGTGTTTTTAAATCCCTGAAATCACTCAGATTTACACTTTTGTTTGACAGAGAGAAAATGAGCAACATGTTGCTGTTGAGATGTCACATTGCTGTGTTTTGGCGGATCATATCAGCTATACTGTATCATGTTATGGAGATGAGACAGCAGCTCTCTTGAGGGCTCTCAAAACAATTATCAGTGTGTCATCGGCAGGGATGCTGCTGGCCGGTGCTGTGGGCTTTCTCATTTCTCTGAGGCAAATGTTGCTGACTTAATACTTTTTCACTGTAACAGCCTTGCCTGTTCTGAACAGAGCTGAATCAAAGTTTGTTTTTTATGTTGGAGCTTATCCTCGCTTTTAAAGCCCAATATCTGTGACAACAGGTATTGTGTGGTAGTAAGGATAGGATAGGGGAGATAAAGCTGGTAGACTGGTAGGATGAGTTAAATAGAAAAAGGGTGATTCCTCCCACGTTTTGAGAAGTTGGTAAAAAGACAAAAAGAATGGCTGTTTTACTGTTTGTTTGTTTTTTTAAAAAAGCCTAACTCGTTTAAAAAGATTTTGAATTCACACATCCAGACTTTCCCAGTTTTCTCCTATTATTCTGCAACTCCTCCTGTTTTTCAAAATATGTTACATTTGACTCCAAAGTAGACAAAATATGCTGAATATATAACCATCGCCTGATAAAAACTGGTGCCATTTATCAACCAAGCAATGTTTCAAACGCTATTGTCTGTCAACTATATATAGAAACACATATATTTCTAGGTGAATACTTAACATGAACATATAGAAGAATATTAGATAACTTTTTAAAGAAATGTACTTTTTTTAATATTATGATACATTTTTTTCACTTCACAAATCTTTCCTGTAGTCTAAAAGTTAAAATAAGCTATATCCATACATATATGTGGGCTCTTTCCTTGATGGGCCAACAAAAAAAACCCGAAAAACATTCAAATGCTTGGCAGGATGAAGGCAAACTTGACCCGTTACTAAGACCCTTAAGCATATGTGTGTATCTGTACAAGACCTGCAGGATCCTGATTAACTCATAGATCTTTTCATATTGCTCAGCCTTTGTGAGCATGTCGTCAGTACTAATTCGATAATGAGCAGTTTGTCTGTTTGTGTTCACGCCTCTGTTTTTCTGTCAGTCTGCCTGTATGTACATGTAGCAGCATGACTGACTTGCAGCAAATCCATAGACTTGATTTAGGTAGGTGAAAAGGGAAATCTGGGCATGTGTATGAGGAAAGGTTGTGACTAAGTGCTTGCGAATCAGTCTCTTGCCCAAGGGATCTGGTTTGTGGTTGCAATCTTTTGAACCAAAGGAGTGGCTAGGCAGGAGAATCAGACAGAGCTGTGCTTCAGTAGCATGACAAGCCTTGTATGAGTATAGGTTGAATGTTCTGTGGTGGCCGGAGTTTCCCTAGATCAAGCATATGTTTTTGTTTTTTTTATTTTATCTTTTTTTTAGAAGACTGTTTTTAGCAATATACTGTCAGCCAATGCTCCAGACATGAAAGGCAAAGATGGAAGGCAAAAAGGACAAGATCTAAAGACCCAGATCCAAACAAAAAGTTGTTCAACCCCTTCTGTTTAGCATCAAGTCTCTGAATTATGTGAGATGACATTGCTGCCTCAGCATGCCAGCGCTTCAGGCTGCATCACTGACACACCTACCCGAGCCAGCTGAGTCAGGGCATGTGTGACTGGAGTAATGTGGGTGTGCACATCATCATTTCTGGGAGTTTGGGCTGAATATGGGATTAGAAGAGCTTTTTCTCTTTTCTTAGACGCTTTTTCAATGTATTTCTTCTACTTTGAACTACTGTTTGACTTCTTCTCGTGTTGTAATAGACTCTGTTTTGAAGTCTGTGTGGGAGGAAAATAGCCCTCTTTCTTGTGTTTGCGTCCTTATGGTCTGACAACTTTCTGCGTAGTTGTGTTTTGAGTCTTTTTGCTTTCTGCTATAATAACATGCGATAACACTCCACATAACATCATAACAACACTGATTTTTAATATGAAAAGTCAGTAAAATTACTGTTAGACAAGTGTCCTTTCTTCCGCACCGGAGAGGTTAATTGCGTAAGGAATCCTGCAAAGCTTCCACACGTTTCAGCGCAACCTCAGCTCATCTAAAATCATTTAGTACTTGTTTTGTTTTCTCTCTTTTTTTCCCCGCTGTGTGTGATGTAGGAAATGTAGGAGATGTTTGTCTTTTCAGGCGGGTTCCGTTGTCTTTTGTGCGTCTTGTCTGAAACAGCATGTCAGCCAGGCGGGGCAGCTCAGGGAGAATGTGTGTGTGAGGAAAAGAGTGTGCACGCTGAATGAAATGTAAAAAGGAGTACGCCTCCCTGCACACACACACAACAGCCTTTGGCCTAATGGGAGCTGACACTCTGACAGGCTCTCTGAGCTCTTTATCTGGGCCTCTTGCCTCAGAATTTGTGTGCTTGTGTGCATGTTTGTGCCTAGTGTGTTGGGTGTTTCTGCTTGTGTGTGTGAGCGTGCATGTGTGACCCCAGCGATGGTAGTCGCCAGGCCCCTAGAGAGTTCTTTAACCTCCTAACAGAGTCAGGCTCATTTACATTGAAATGGGAGAGTGGCAGGGCCTCTTTATGGGCTGTTTGCTTTTGCTCTGTAGAAAAGCCTCAACTCCACCCTCTCTCTTGCGCACAAGTGCACGTGTACACATGCACATACTCGCACACACATAATCACAGTAAATACATGAGAATTTGCCCTTTTTCTGCTCACACAGTTGGTTTTAGAAAGTGTAGAGCTGCTACACCCTCTTTATGGATCATAACTGTTCATGTTTGGGTGTGTGTGTGTGTGTGTGCGTGTGTGTGTTGATGCATGAGCTGTGAGGGGGCAGAAAGGGCAGTTCGATGTGACTGGGACCATGTGGCTCTTGGCTGAGTGTTTTTCATCTTAACACTGCTGCTCCTTTACCCTGCTAATGACTAGTGAACGGAGCTGATCTGGAGTTCACCAGGTTCCCATCAACTAGCTACTCCCACACTTTTTTCTTTGCAGGGGGGGTGGAGGTGGGGGGGTGTCTCAAAATCTGAATGTGTATCTGTGGCAGCTCTAGGCAGAGGGCTCCCAAAGTAGGTAGTGGCTGCCAGCAAGAGCACAAGTCTAATTATAGCAAGCGGCAAGTAAGTAGGAAGGAACTCTTTGATGATACATACAATTATTATTCTGTCAGGGAGGTAGTCTGCAGAGGAGGGGAGCAACTGTCCTCCTCCCCCTACTCAAGTCTGTTTCACCACCTTTTACACATAGCAAGGACTCTGCCCGCTTGGAAAGCTTAATTCAGTGTTTTCCTCACTATCTTACTTCTTATCTTTCTCTAAGGGCTTTCTATAAAAAAAGGAGAGCAGAGTGCAGTGATTGAAGTCAAGTGGCTGGGTAAAGACCAAACATGGCTGATGTTTTCCACCTGTCTTATACTATGTTCACTAATATCTGCCTGAGAAATGTCTGCTTTCAGCAGCCATTCCTAGCTGTAGCCATTTGTTTCGGAGTAGGCACAATTACTTCTACTTACTTACAATTACTAGTACTTAAACATTACAGAGGAATCTGTCTTTAGCCAGTCTCTATGTACTTTACACATGTGCACACTTTTATACTGAGACTCTGATGCATTTAAATGACTGATTGTTTCCTTAGAATAAATGAATCAAAATAAATATAGTTTGCAGTTTTGTGCATATGTGTTGTTTTGAGCCAGTCTTGCAGTTGGTCTGTACTCATTCAGAGCCATTTGGTCACATGCAGTGTTTAACTCGCTTATATTTTAAGATAGATGAAGAAAGAGAGATTAAGGAAGAGTACAGAAGCCAAGTTTCCATTGTTTTTGTTTTTTTTTTATTTAGAAGATGTGAACAAGAGAAGGTGAACTGTTCCATTGATGTGGAAAAACTCTAAATGGTTTAGTTTCTTTCTTTTCTTTTTGTTTTGCAGATCTGCTGCACATTGAGAGGAATTAGACGAGTCTAATGTGACTACAAAGAGTTAAAAAAGTGACTCACTATTTGTTGAAGCAAACAATAACTTCATATAACCGACTGGCATCTTCCCAGATGGATTAGAATATCTCTTTTGTAACAAGAGATCAAAGTCATTTCTAAATAGTATCTCCTCCCATTTTCCTCCTTTGGTTGTCCTCCAGTTTTCTTTTTTTGTTTCTAATTTGAAATGGAATATTTTCTACTTAGTTCCCACATCTATCAAAGTAGCCTGTCGTGTCACCTAATGGCAGCACGACAACACCTGGCATGATTTACATTTTATTTTTGCCGCTTTCAGATTTGCTTTGCTAGCAAATGCAAATACCTGTGAGGCTGATGTCAGCAATCTTGTTCAGGCTAAGCTCAGTACCCTGTATTGGATGGTTAAAACGTATCTATATATACATGTAAAAATATTTAATTTTCTATAAGAAGCCAGCTGCATGTAATACAATACAATTGTACGATGCATCACTAGGGCCATGCCCTACGGGGGCATGCCAGTCGTGGTTAGCCTGATTTTTTTACTATGGTTATAGGATGTAACAATTAATTTTAGGTATAGTGATACACATTTAGCTGCACACCACTTCCCTTTCCTGCCGAGGAGGAATCATTTTTGTGTGTATGTAGTGAGTCCAGTCACCGCAGCTCCAGCAAGCCACTTTCTGCCTCCCTGTGATGAGATCCAGATGGAAATTTTGAGTGAATTGCCCACTCTGCTAACCATTATAGTTCCTGAAATGTTACCAAAATGTTTTCTTCTTCCTTTCAGAATCTCCTGTGTCTTAAATTAGTTTTATAGAGCCGTGGACACTTTTAGGGTGACTCATTTTTTGCTATTTATGAACTCTCTTAATTCTGAAGTATGAAATTAAAATCTACTAAACCATCTCACTGTCTGTCATCATGCCAGAATTATCTTTACCTGACTTCAATAAAATGAGAAAATGTTTTTTTCTTTCCTCAAACTCATTCTAGGATGCACTTAAACATTCATCCACACAGTGATACACATCATCAAACACAATGTTTGAGCTGTGACAAACAGACTCATTGGGGTCTAAGCAAGAGAGCTTTCAAGTTTGGCCAAGTGGTCCATCCCATCCATCAGCTCCCCTCGGGTGTGTGAAGCACATCCAGGGTCAACTTACTATTCACAAAAACCCCACAGACCAGCTCAAAATGGGGTCTGAACTGGGTGGTGACAGATTTCTTCCTATTTTATGTTCAGGCTTCCTGGTTGGGATGTTATTGTGTTTGCACTTCCTGCTCAGGTGCAACTTAGGAAGACACAAAAAGAGAAACAAAACAAAAGAAGACAAAAGCTTGTGGTTATGTGCACTTTTTTGGTTACTTTTAAGTTTGGGACAAGATTTACTTCCTTTTATTTTATTTTAATCTCTTGTTAATTTACGCATGTAGCATCTTATACGACAGCAAATTAATTTTTCAATTATGTAGTAGTTACTATAGAGGACTGACTATATGTTACTGATACAGTCTGGTACTAGTGTATTTAAAACAACTTGAATGCAGGTCTGCTTGATATGGTAAATGCTCACTGTTGCATTTTGAACTAACAAATGCAACTTAGTTAAAATAGAAATGCCTCGTTAAAAAAGAAGGTGTAAGGGAGGATTTAGTTGTTTCTGGTTGAGAACATGTAATTAAGATCTCTTTTCCTAAAAGACACAGAAGGTTATGCCAACATGCTGTGTGCAAGCCTGATTCTTTTTAAAATTGTACGACATCTGCCTGCAAAAGGCCTGACCAAGGCTGTAATAGTTTATTAATTAGTCATTAATTAATTAATATTGCCCACAAAATTAATTCATTCTTTCGTTTTCTCTTAGTTCAATTCAGGGTAACTGGTAAGTTGCAGCGCATCCCAGCAATTGACAGGTGAGAGGCAGGGTGCACTCTGCACAGGTTGCCTTACCATGTCAGAGAAAAAAACAATTTGAGGGGTGTTATTTATTTACCTTATCACTGGTAAAAAACAAAACAAAACCAAAACCAAACAAACCAAGAAATCCTAAAACAAGCTGCTTAGCATGCTTCATCGGTTTCATAGCTGCACTCTCTGGGTTAACTGCATTACAGGGTTCATAGCGAAGGACAATCTGAGCATAGTGAAGAACTTTGGTGATTTATCCAGACCTGTTTTTCATTTGTTTGTTTACTAAGTTTAAATAAAACAGGATTTCATTGCAAGATCATCATCATTGTTAACGTGTGTGTTTATTTTGTTTCGTTCTGTGTCAAGATTTCTGGCTTCTTTCTACTCACAGTTTTGGATTTATGGACTTCCTGGCAGAGCAATGCCATTAGCTGTATGGTGTAAAGTTCTATAAACTTCTTATCCTCCTGATTCTACTTGTGAGTCTGTGTTTGGATCCTCACCTCATAATTTACACACAACCCAAAAGATGAGAGAAATAATGAGACCTCCGTTCTGGGTCAGAATGGTGGTGTCATGACAAGACTGCAAAAATACAAAAAATACAAAATCAGGAATTTCTCAAGGACAGAGTCTGTGGCCAAAAAGAAAAAGAAGAAAATGCTATTGATTGTTAGTCCAAGAGGAAGGAAGGATCTTTGTAAAAATGTAAACAAGCACATTCCTGATCAGACTCCATCACAGCACAAAATGCAATTCTCTGCATCTTGGTATTATTTTTTTTATCATTTCTGGCAATGTCATTCTTGTACCTTGTTCTTAAATGATCAGAGTTGAAAGAGAAAGAAAGATAACCAGTGTGACTAAACATGCAATGATTAATGAATAGAGTGGCTGTATGGGTTTACGAGCCAACTGTATATGGCTCAGTGGCCTCTGGGCAGAGCTTCATGTTTGCATAAAAGAAAGCTCCCGCTGAGAAATGCCAACAGCTGATGAATTCTTTCCCTGTACGGCAAGGTCAAGCAGTTTCTTTGAAAAACACATTCTTCTCTTATTGTCCATTTCTTGGTGGGAAAAAAGAGAAAATTTTACATGAGTTGTTCAGACAACAGGAAAGCATGAAGAGTGGGGGTGAAAAAAGTGCTGTTACTTTAGCTTAATTAGACACATCTGTGACAAGCAAAGTGAACCAAAGAGCAAAATGAAAGCAACACAAAATTTATTTTTTATCTCCCGTTTTTATTAGATTTTTTTCTTAACAGTCCGACTTTGGGCTTATCGCTGCTCTTGTTCACCTCTTCCTGCCTTTTACTGCCTATTAAAAACTGCTGCTGCAAACTTTGCTCGAACCACTTTACAGTGCGACCTCGAATCTCGTCAGGCAGGCAGGGAACATATTTGAATCGAGTTGTTGTGTACATTTGTGTATTTTTTTCGTCAGGGCTCAATTGTCCTTAATAATTCACTGGAAGACCTATATATGGGGATACACTGCTAGGCTTGGTATTTTTAGCTCACTCCAAGCTTTATGTAAGGCTCTTTATATAATCACAAGGTTTAATGGCACATTTTGCAGTTGGACCTCACTCATGATAACTGCCATCCCTTGTGGTAGATACGTACAAACACAAAAGGCAAGAACCTTTTTTTTCAGTTCAGTTCAGTTCTATTTATTTCAACATTTTAAAGAACAAACAAATAAACGTGAAAATATCAGTGTGATGTTATGTTCTCAAATGTATGTTTTTTTTTTCTTGGCTAGTAATATCTATTAAGCGTATCACAAAATAGTCACATCTCTGCCTTTTATCATAAACTACACATATCATTGTGTCATCACAGCCTTGTGCTGTATAGAATGACTCACCAACCAGCATGTACTGAACAGCCTAAATGGAGGCTGTGAAAGAGTTATTAGTAAACACATTTATCTTCCTGATGTGCCCTGTGTGAGAAGGGTCTTATGTCTGCATGTACCGGCATCCAGCGGTTTCTTATCTGGAGCTAAATGGAAGTCATGGTGACAACCACAATTAGGCAGGACAGCATCCAATGGGAAAGGGTCACACACAATGTAATTACGTAGATACCGCAGTGAGCTTAGTAACACTAAAATACAGCCTGATGCTCATAGAGGCGCACCACTAAGACAAATTCGCATAATCAAGACAAAGACTAAACACAGTTTCAGATTAGCTTTCACTGTAACAGTTGGAGAGAGTTTTTGTCTGATATCAAAAGCAAAAGGTGTTTACTCATCAAGGGTCTGCGATATATCAGATCTACACATTTTTCTTATTAAGCTGCAGCTGACCCCAGAAAGGAACCATAAATGGCTTGAATTTCATTTTAATCAGGCCTGAGCTCGACTGCTTTCAGATGCGGGGCAAATATCGCGTGCTCTGGGATACTTTATACCCAGCTCCGTCTGTTGTTTGCTGTTCAGCGGTGAAGGTGAAAGTATTGAAAAGTTATCTCCAGAGTGAGTTATTATTGCAGCATGGGTCCAGGCAGTCCCTCAGAGCCAAAACAACAGTCTCAAGCCTGAAATCTCTCTAGCATGGGACGTTTATTTATCCCACAGATACAGACTAATGCTAAGGGGCTGTCTGACACAGCCGTGCTCTTTGTTCCATATTTTCACCCTGGATTCTGACTCCGACATGCCAGTTCATACTGAACTACGCTGAGATGTTTCTGCATGCATGTGATAAATCTGTGATGTAGCAACTATACCTAGAGCAGTCCTTGAAAAGCTACTTTGTTCTTTGATCAAACTGTCGCTTCCATCTTCCCTACGCTTTTCTCTTCTTGCTCCCACTTTTTTTCTAAACCCACCTTGGCATTCCGCTTGTAAATGAGAAATAAACCAGCAACCTAAGACATATTGATCACACGCTTGTCAGTCAGAAATAGATTGCAACCAGTGGAGACCACAGTACTGGATGCATTTAACAGTCTTTGTGATATGTTTGTGCATGTTTGTGATCTGTGCACATTTTACACTGTTCCCACAACATTCTCCTGGATATTTACAACCAGAGTTGACTGATAACATAATTAAGGTCGTGTAGTGATCTGTGGCGGCTGTGTTCCCACTACACACCAAACCCAGCCAGTAAATAAACCCCTGGCTCAGGAGGCCATCCTCTGACACAACATATATTCAACAAACTCATATACACACAAACTGGCACACACAAATTTAAATGAAGAACTTAATAGTCACGTCTAAAATGCTGCTGTTAACTGATGCCATGCTTTGGGGGTGAAAGTACATTTGCTAGTTTTACCTCCATATTCAGCTTTTGTTTAGCAAATGTTCAGCGATGTTCACAAAAGATCATGTTCTATAGTGAAAACTCTACATAAAATATACAGTAACTGATCAACTAGTGATCATTTAGATGATTATTTTCATCAACAGGAGCCTAATGTTGCCAGTTTCCCATAAGCAGAAAAAAACTGATAATTATTTATAACTAGGTTTTGTCTCAAAATAAAACAGGGCAATATGTTGTGTGAGCTAAGGTTATGTAAATCTGGATACAATAAAAACATCCCTGTTGACAAATTAATCTCCTGTGAGTAAGAACTCATGGTATCCCACAACAACTCCATTCTAGATTATAACTAGAAAAGCACTCGGAGAGCGCAGGCCACCGACAAGTCACAGAGTCCCCCGAGCTTATTGTGACTTACACCCCAAAATATGATCTGGATCACCTCCAAATTTTATTCACTTCTTCATCTGCATCCTGAAGGTTTCATGAGAATCCATCCATAATTACTTAAGTTATGTTGTAAACAAACAAACCTACAGAAAAAAAACTCTCCCAAAAACATCACCTCCTTGGCGGAGATGATAATAATAATAATAATAATAATAATAATAATAATAATAATAATAATAATAGTAAAAAACAAGCTTATCTTAGTTTACCCCACTGATCTGCATAAAGAATAATTCTAGAAGGATTCTATAAAAGTATGTATCTGGAGCTGACCAGATACATTTGATTAACTGAGCTTTAGCTAGTGTCAGGGTTTCAATTAAAAGCCCCATTTTGGTCATTTTTCTGCTTCGGAGTATTCAAGTGACAAAGTGCCACAAGGAAAGACATTAGCAATGATCTCAGAGAAGAAAATATGGTGCCCAACTATCTGTGAAGGGTTCTAAATTAATTTACAAGCTATTCAGTCTTTCCTTCTGCAGGAAAGGGAAACTTTGCAAGTGGAAAACATTCAAGACATTTGCTAATCTTCCCTGGAGTCAAAAGTCCCGGAAAGTTTATCCCAAGGTCGCTTTGTGTGGCATAATTATTGGGCTTTATTCCCCAGCAGGAGGACAATCTGAGCACAAGCAAATGATTTTTTTCAAGCATACTAGTTACATTCTGTGCGGAAAATATTTTTTTTGGTCTAAGCATTGCCTAATCTGTGCAAACAAAAGTTATCTCTGTGCCCACAAAATGTATTTCTGTGTATTCGCCAAACTTTCCCTCGGTTTTAATAATCTCGTTCATTGTTCTTTTCTCTTTGCGGTGCAACACACCTGTGCACATACAGTGAAATGAACAAGTCTTGACTTAGATTTTCTCTTATTCAGTGTTTTCATGACTCAGCCAATCAAGAAGAAATTTCTCCCAGGCTGTGGCAAGCTGGAATTTGGCACGTTGTTGGCACACTCGGTGCATCAAGATAAGTGAGTGTGTTGACGAAACTGAGCAAACAGACAGTGTGTAGCAGTGTGCAGAGCAGAGAATGATGTGCAGGAAGGGAAATAAAACTGAAGCAAAGTTTTGTTGCTGTACATCTAGAAAGATCGGAGAAAATACGGAAATTCAATTTTGGGTGCAGAGAATCTTTCTTAACTCAGTTGGTGCTATTTTTTGCAAAAACGTATTTATTGATCAACATGTAACTGATGTGCTTGCAAAAATCACACATCTGTGCTCAGAATGGGTTTTGTGCAAACCACAAAACCTCTGTGACATCATCTTTATCTGTTGGATGAAAACCAAACAGCTTATCAGCAACACTTGCTGAAATAAACTTTCAACCCTGGTAGTGGATTCAAGAAGTTGTTGAATCCTGGGATGAATTCAGGTTTCCACCCGCTACTTCTGCATTTTGACATTCTTTTTGTTCAAGAAATGAGAAAACACTGTATTTATTCCTTTGTTGTAATTCTCCCAAAGCTGTTTACCTCATTTTCAAACATGACATGGACCACATAAGTATTTTATTGTGCAGATGAAACCCTACGAAAAAAGATCCACTTTAAAAAAAACTATATAACACATGACTGTGTGTGATTCAACACACATTAAACACATTATAATTTAATGATATAACCTGAAACATTAAAGAAAAAATTGACATAAGTGAAGAAAAATGAGGTTTTAATTAAGGAGGCCGTATATCTATAAACTATGTATCTCGAGCAGCAACTCGCCATTCAGATGTCTCCCCAGGAATGCTTTTTATCAACAACACACACAGGTGCAGCCAGTTAAGATAATTAAGACACTGAAGGCCATGCGCCACCCAAACACTCTTGATCTGGCACAGATTGAAAGTACATGCTCTGTAACTGTAAACACACACTTCTACACACAGCTCCACTGGTGTTTTCAGGGTTTTAAACCAGATGAACAATGTAACTATGAATCTAAGAGGTTATGATCTACGATGTAAACCTTGTTTTTCCTTTCTGAGTTCACAGATTTAATAAAACATATAATTTATTGCTGTCATATCAAAAGCTTAAAATTCTCAGGCCCGTTTGTGAGTCAAAGACCATCTTTTCTATGAGATTCATCTGCAGACTTACAGACTATCATTCACAATAGATATCAGATATAATGACATCCTTGGAAAGTGTAAGTCATAATGGAATTATGACTATGTGTGTTATGGCTGTGGTCAGATTTGACAGACTAATGACTCCAAGACAGAGTTATGACTCAAAGTGCAGTAACTGCACACCAGAGGAAATGTGTATGTGCATTCAATAATGTACATGTAATTCACAGTACCAACCAACACTCTGGACACTTGCTAGCATTTTGCATCAAGCTTTTGAAATTGTAGTTTTGAAATTGATCCAAAAATTATGCTGAGATTTTAGTGAATTCTGAAAAGTTATAGTGTAGGAATTAAAGCAAGATAGATACAGTAAAATATAGAGTGATCCAGATTTTGCAGGTTGGAGCAATTGTTCACATGTCAACAAAACATTCTATTTAGATGAACTAATGTCATTGGCTGTAGCTCAGGAGGAAGAGCCGGAAAGTTGTGAGATTGATTCCCCGACTACATATCGAAGTCTGTAAACGTAGCTTATCATGTGTTTGTGTTTCTCTGCTTGTTACATGCTGACAGTTCACTTCATTCTAATATTGGAGTATTATTATTAGCATATACACTGCAGCTAACACACAAGGAGTGTTAGCTGCAGTGTATGTGTGTGTTTTAGGATGAACAGGTGTGAATATCCAAACCTGGCCAGCTGATGAAGAGCTTCTTCACATTTTACTTACGTCTTTATCATCAGATCAAAACACAACGATCCTCTTGTGAAGGATATCCTCTTTCTGCACCGTCTCTCAATGTATATTTTGTATATAACTTTTTAAAGTAATGCACCGTTGCCATTGATCACTTGATCAAGACTGGCCAACCAGCTGTTTTCAGACTTGTGAAAGGATTAAAGACCTTTTTACTAAAGACAAAACCTAAATTTTTCATTCAGACTGCCAAGTAGGGTGGAAGCGTCGGCCGAGCTCTGTGAACTTTTGGTTGCAAAGAAAAAGGGAAACTATGCGATAGAGGCCAGAGAGGCTGTTCGGTTCATTCTCCCTTGTTACACAAAGTGATGATTATTTGCTTATTTGGGATTTGAGGGATCACGAATCGATTAGTCACCAGCAGTGAATGATGGTTGTTTCGTGTCATTATTATTATCATCATACATTTAGTTATAAAGCACTTTAACACCTACCACAACTGAACAAAGTGCTGAACATTAAAAAAACAGAAATAACTCTTTTTTTATACTAAAGCTGAAACAATATAAAGTCATTACAAAGTCCCCCATAGAAGAAAACCACCACATCTGTTTTATTGTGATATTATTATCCATCCATTTTCTTAACAGCTTCATCCAATTTAGGGTGGCAGGTAGCTGGAGCCTATCCCAGCAGTCATTGGGTGAGAGGCAGGGTACATCCTGGACAGGTCGCCAGTCCATCTAGATTATTGGCAAAAAACTAAATGAAGAAACAATGTGTAAAAACTGAGAACATTCTTGCTGCTTTTACAGGAAATACGGCGTTAAGTCACAGCCAGGTGCTCATAATCAATTACACTTGATTAATTACTCATCAGGAGAAGTGAGCACCTACCAGAGCGTTCAGGTGTAAGTTAGCATGTCAGATGGAAGACATATATTCTCCAGGAGACAGCGATTGCTGCTCATCCATCTAGGAAGGGTTATAAGGTCACTTTTAAACAAATTACAGGTGAAAAGCATTTAAAATAGTTGCCAGTGGATCTCCTAAAAGGTTCACTCAAAGCGCTGACTCTCCATTTCACAGAGAAATGAAGGTCCAAGAGCTACATCTCAGATTCTAAAGCTTATTTAGCATGTTTATGACACAATAATTAGAAAAAAAACTAAACAATAAAGACTTGCTCAAGGGTTTATAACAGGAATGCTTCTTTACTCTTAAAAGAATGTAGCAACACAGTGGAGATGCTCCTAGAGTAGAGATGCTCGGTCATACTGCATCGCACCATGTTTGATGCAAACCAAATGCAGCTTATAAACATAATCACCCAGAACTGACGACTGCTCTTACAAATGGTTTGTAAGATATTTTATAAAATAAATAAAATAAAAAACATGACTATTCAATATAAAAACAAGAGAAAAAGCAGAAGACACTAATAATTATAGTGATTTAACTATGATAACAATGATTATTTTGCTGCCTTATGACTTCATTTTTGTGTGCAGGAGTGTTCAGATCATTATCAAACCTATTATCAGTTTACGACTAATATAAAAAAAACAAGAAGTGTAGTAAGATGCTGAACAATCAATCAATAGTGCTCGCAATAAATGGGATCCCAATTCAAGATTCTCACTTGTCGGACTCGGTTATCATTTAACTATATTACTGATCATCAGCATTGATGCAGGAAAATTCCTGATCCTGGCGTACTTGAATCCAGTCTGCTTGCAGAGCTCAAACCTTCAGCATTATGTCACATTTTCAGGAAAACATTTAAGCTGTGGTTATTAGGAAAACAACAATGAAATGGTTGCTTCTCACTTACGATGGACCTTCACATCCCTAAATAGAAAAGTTAGTCGTTTTTTTAAACCACTATCCTGTAATTTTTAGATGCATCATTTTCCTAACACACTGAAATTGACTGGCCAAATTTCCTCACCCATGTGTCATTACAATTTGATTCATTTGATTTTGATGTGTTGGAGAGGGGATGCATCTAAAGGTTGCAGGGCTTTAGGTCTCAAGGACTGAACTTAGGTACCACTGTCTAGAGTCTAATGTCTGGCCTGGGTCAGAGAGCTAAAGCTTGGTAAAGCTTGTGCACAAAGCAAATCTGAAACAAGATAACAATAATTGAGTTGTCTCAACAACCCAATCAAAGCCCAAACTAGGAAAAGACCTTTAAGAGTATAAATAAGTGGTTTAACTCGTCAATGATTAAGAAGGCTATAAAATAGTTATTGCTGCTAAAGATTATTCTACAAGTTCCTGAATAAACATATACTGAACCTTTTCACACAACCTTTCCATAATTGCTTCAGTCTTTATTTTATTAAATAAACAACACAGTATAATCTATCCTGCGATTTATTTCAAATTAAGTTGTAAATACTTAAAGGAACTATACCTGATATTATTTTAATCCTTATAAGAAAAATGCTTTTCTACATGGTATAGTATGTGGTAA
>JBAMHX010000001.1:8801001-8813960 GCA_037177515.1 Pseudomugil tenellus
GATGCTGATTAATTGTCATAACATGAGATTCAGCCATTTACTTCATCTATGAAAGGAAGTCTCCCGTCAAGAACTGTGGACGCGTATGAGCCATGCGCGCTGTACGTGCACGCGAGTGGGAGGGGCTAACAAGTACATGTCGGACTGTCCCTTCCTGTGGAAAACAGTTAGGGGCGGGGCTTATAGTTCGAACTCACGTCTCATGGTCCAAAAAAATGCAAAATCAGGTATAGCTCCTTTAATTTGTACATTTTAGCTGTATTTAACAGAAGGACCTGAGGAAGAACAGCTGCAGCTAGTTGCCTATAAGCAAATAGGAACAACTCCTTTACAATGGTAAAGTCAATCACTATGCCAATATAAAATGAAATAAAATAAAGTGTTACTTTATTTATCCTTAATATTTCCTCAGAATAAAATGACAAAAAAGGATAATTTTATTTTGGAATTTTAGTAAAACCATATCATGCAATCAGCATTCTACATTCTACTTTAGTCTATTTCACAGTCATTTACCAGATGCTTTTATCCAAAGAGACTTACATCTGGGTTGTGAGGATCAGTGTCTTGCCCAGGGACACTTCAGCATCTAGTCAGGGGGAGCCTGGAATCAAACCATCAACTTTCAGGTAGGCAGGCGACGGCTATATCTTCAGAGCTTTTTAAGGCTGAGGCTTAAAGCCTAATTGGGGCCCGGAGTTGTTGAAAACCCAAAAATAAAGCCTGGGATTGTACCAGACAGAAATACTTTTAGCAACCATGTTCTCTTGACTACACATTGTAACAGTGGAGGCACTTAAAATGATGTAGGAGATAAACCGAATTTGAAAAAGACGTGATTAGACGTGGTAAAAGTTTTCCTGGTTTGTCATCTTGGTAGCTACCCAACTGTCCATGTAGAGCAGATAACCTCTGATGCTGTTCAGTACTAACAGTGTCTTCAGAGATATGGACTTTTATAAATGTACACCTGGCATTAAAATGGGACCGAGGGGTGATCAGATTATATTTCCCTGCTCTGAGAGCAAGTTAATTTGTGGCTGTACAGGATGAGCTGTGGAAACCTCATCTTTTAATAATGGACAACATAACAAAATAAAACAATAAATAAATAAATAAATAAACCTGAGTTTGAACATTTCTAAACTCAAGACTCTGAACCCAGGAATCTGACATTCACACATATTCAGTGAATCTCTTTTTAGGAAAAAAACAGGTTCAGCACTTTCTATGCTTTTCTGAAAATATGCTCTCTTATCTCCATATTTGAGTTCTGTCACATCCCTCTTCCGTGTGATGGCTGACTTCGCACTGCCTTCCAGACTGGAACAGCTAAACTTGAATGTGTCTTTTCCAGACTCGTCCTCTTCAAGCAAAGCAAATGCATCACATCGAGGCATTTTGTTCCACCGAGGTCATTAGGTCTTCATTTTATCTTGGGACATTTCAAAACCATGTATGCACATTTTCTTAGAGTATGGGCATCATCATATAAATAAACATTAAGGGAAGGAAAGAAATTTAAGGGAAGGAAATAAATTTAATAAATTCAACTCGTATATTTTCAGGCAATCTGCTTCAGAGGATGTTTGTAATGTTCCGTCGGAAACATTAAGTGTTTAAAAAACACTTAAGAAAGAAATGCGAAACAAAAAGGTTGAAAATCCCACCTCCATGCAACCGGGTCAGAAAAAAAAGGTGTGAGATGAGAATAAATGTCACACTGCTTGTTTTGGAACATTACTCAGACAAGGCCAGAAAGACTGAATGCGGTTTCCAAATGCCATTTCATGATTTAACATGCAGGTTCACCAGACTTTAAACAGCAATCTGACTTCAAGAATAGAGATTTTAGCTTGGTTCTCAGCCCCATCTAACAAAAGATGCTCCCAAATTTTAAGACAAACACAGAACCAGCCATATTGAATATTTGGCTAAAGTTAAAACATTGTTTTTTTTTTTTTTATTTCATTTGTAAGTTCACCTAATAGAGCAAAAATATCTACATGTATATTACAGTTTTAACCGCAGCTGTGTTTGAACCAAATTTTGTCCAAGCAAAAGCTACAGTTTGAGAGCAGCTAAAGTTGAATTTGCAATCTCACCATAGCCTCAATGCTCCCAAATGAAGTCTTCAACTTAACCACAACAACACCATGTGTCCAATGCATTGTTGCTGATCAGAAGTCAACCATTGGCTTTCTAAACAAAAAACAACAGGCCTGTCAATTGAAAGCAGTCATTCAGTAGCTTTAAAGGACACTCTGTGTTTGCACATCAAGTTTTGTGAGACCTGTCTGGCGTTCGATTCACAGAGTCTGAGGGTCTTTCATCTTCCTGGACCCATCACTCTAAGCTGGGAAACAGGAGCTAAGGGACCCTCAGCCCACAGAGCCCCAGCCGGACTCCCCTGCCCACAAACCCCTCCCACTCCTGCCTGCTGCACCAGTCCCTCTCAAAGAAGCCTTTCTGTATTGTGTTGAGGCCTGGTTCCAGGTCAATGGGAACCCAGAGATTTAGAGTTGCAAGTCTGAGAGGGAACAAATGGTTTATTTGGTGAGCGGTTTGAAGTAGCTTTAGACCTTCCATCAGACTAAAAGGTATTGCTGACTTAAGTATTTAGTGTTACTGCAGCAGAACTAATATGACTGTGATGAAGGAGCTCTAGGTTTCTGCTTGAAATTCCATCTTTGTCACAAGCACAGATTGGGTTTTGGTCCTCGTGCAAAAGTTCACATATTTCGTATTGATATTGCAAAAGTTACTCAACATGTCTCAACAAAATGCCACGAAATGTCTGAGATAAATTAATGCTGGTGACACCTGCTGTGGCATTTTCAGAAACACAATTATACTGACCTGGAAAGGACTGACATTTAAAAGAAACACATTTGCACCCATCAGTGGGATTATTGGAGACAAAAAATAGAAAATGGTTTAATAGACACACCAGTGTAACCAGCACTGAGTAAAATACCCATTTTAATTGCCAACCCAGTAAAGCCGAATTAGTTTGTGCCAATTGGTCTGTTGTGTCATTAGGCTGCTTTACATGTGCAAGGTCATGTCCTTGTGCAGGGTGTGTTTTCCCATGTCCTACATCTACCCTGAATGGCAGTTCGGCTTCATTTGGAAGACATCTACACTGTAGTCTATCTCTAGCTGTCTCTGCTTCAGGCCTTTGTGTGATTCCCAGTCACTGATTGGGCTGTATAATGTGACTGATGTCCTCTGGGCAATCTGCTGCTGGGACAAGGACATGCTCAGGTGATCCAGAGGCTGATTGGCGCCTAGCTAATGAAGAGGACACGGTGACCTCTGAGGCTGTCAGGTGCCAAACCAGCCTGTTAATTATGCATCCGGACACTCGTCTGCTGCTGGAACCAGCCTGCCACCGCCTGCGTGGCGTCTAGACATGCAAGAACCAAGCAGTTCAACAGCACTCACCAGTTTTTTGGTATGTGTGCAACCAAAGGCATGGGTGTGAAAATTTTGTACCATCTGCTCACAGACTGATCTGTCTCTCTGCACCTTGTGCGAACATCAGAGAAGAGGATACTTAACTACTGTGCATAGGTGTGTGAAATGTCCATATTTCCCCAAGCTAGATTTTCATGGTTGAGCAGTGTGAGCCAGCTGATCACAACATCTTCTTGTCGTTTTTTTCTGTCTAAAAATTCTTTCATTTTTCTCTTTCTTGTATGGTGAAGTTAAACAAATATTGATGCTTTTTTGTTCTCATCACTCTGCACCTCCTCATTATCCTGACTCATCTTCCTTCAATTGGCCCTTTCACTGTACTTTATCCTCCTCTCCTTCATTGTCCATGTCTACCATCCCCTTATTTTGTGTGGGCCTAAGAAGGTTTGTATGATAGACTAATTCCTTACTACTCCATCACTTGTTGTAAGCAGACAGGTGTGACGGAGCTGTGTTCTGTATATGTGTATATACACATATACACATGTGTATATGTGTATATACACATATATAACATATATATATATATATATATATATATGTGTGTGTGTGTGTGTGTGTGTGCGTTTACTTTTGTGTATTGTGTCACCTGCCAACACTATTTCTTTTAAACAAACAAAAACCTTGTTTTTGATAAGCTATGCTTATCGTTCATGCGAACGCTGCTTTTATTACAGCATGACTAATACTTTTTTCTTTCAAATCAGGAGAAAGTGGCGGTCCTCAAAGTTGTAAAATAATCATTTAAAAGTGGATGGATTGTCTGAAAGAAGGTTTAGTGAAGACATTTCCTTCTTACTGCATTTAATTAGAGCCTGACATCTTGTGTGCATGTCACACAGCTCTACAAACAGCATCTACTCACCTCTGCACACAACCTGTTGGTGTACAACCCAAACAAAATCAACTCATTCCCTCAAACATTCAGATACAGCCGACAGTGGTATGTTTGATTCAACATTAACTCTCTATTGGCATTTTCAAGCTCAAGCTATTACAAGCAATGCATGGCAACACAAATACAGGTCACAATCATGACTCTGACATAACATTACACATTTAAAAAAAGTCCTCTATTTAACTTTAAATGTTTTTCCCCTGTTGTTCAGTTCATATCACTCTGCGTAAGAGTTAAGTTAGAGGGGAGATGAGAGGATATGCTGTAACGCCTGAAGACAGCTGAAGGTCCATGACGTACCCCTCCCAGACAGGATGATGTCATAAATAAGCCCTGGCATCACACGTGAGCTTAAACATTGTTCAGTGTCACATACTTAATCTTCCGAGGAACATGATCTGAATAAAACATGAAGTAAATGACTTCAATCTTTGTATCTTTAGTCCTATGTTTTTAGTTTTCTGATTTGTTTGCTATGTGTGTAGCTTGATTATATCAACCAAGTGTCTGAGAATGGGCTGCAAAGACAAGATCAAATTTTATTTTCTGAAGAGAAATGGCCATTAAAGGAAAAATAGAGCACCTCAAAACAGAATTTATGTACAGCTGCTGTCACTTTATATTGTTTACATTCTTTGCAGGAAATGTAGAGGTTAGATTATAACAGCATTACAAGCAATAAGTCAGTTAAAAAACAAACAAAGTCCAGTGGAAACGTTTGTGGCAGCAGCTGACGGAGGAATGAAGTTGTCATGAACAAAGCTTTTAATAAGGTTTGTAGGGAAGAAAATATCTTTCAGTTTTCTTCATCAGTAAATGCAAAGTTTCTCTTTACCATTAAGTTTCCTTTTTTTCAAAATACACACATTGTTCGCTTGTGACTTTCACTCCTTCAGTGAAGGTTGGGCGAATCGATCCCTCTCATTTTGCACACTGTCCCGTCTTACTTAATTTTCTTCTCTCTCAGTGGCAGCTGTGTGTGTCGTGGGATGATTGTGTAAAGAAGACCTGTCATTAGTGAACAGCATGTGAGAGGTTGTGAGGGGGAGCTGACCTCTTTGAAAATACATGAGGAGCATAAGATGTCGCCAGGGTTAAAGAACAAGTTAAAGGCTGGGTATTCAAATTAATTGTATGTATTTTTTATTTTTATTTTTTGGTAGTGATGCTTAAAAAAGCCAACCTAAAAACACAAAAGAAAACATTTAACATGATATGTGTAAAACTGCATAAGAATTTAGATTTATTTATTACACAAGACATCTCATTTGATTTATGTTTGCACAAACAGATATTCTATACTTAGATAGTAAAAGTTGTTTTCCTGTTTCACAATATCCTGAATAACAGAGCTTATTGTTGATTCATTGTTCATCTCCCAGTTCAAGAGTTTATATTCATTCGCATTTCAGTTAATTAAAACCCAGAACTCCACCACAAAGCCTCCTCCTGTCCATCTGTGTTTGGTCCAGAGTTATTGCTAAGCCTGACCTTTCTAATGGATAGAGCTTTCGATCTATAAAGAGAAACAATGAAAGTTGAGATAAGCCAACTCCCACACTATGTGAAAGCTAAGTATTTCACATTTGACTTATGTTTTGTGACTGCTTTTAAAAAGATAAAGTACTAAGCTCGCATTGAGTGATCATTATCTGCATCATTCTTTACTTCCCCATCACTTTTCTGGGGTTGTGTCCTCCAACCTACTGTTCATTTCTCATCCATGCACATGGATACAGACAGACAGAAAGATACTGTGATGAATTTGAAATGTGTGCTCACTAAAGGGCTCCATTGTAGATTAGTTTGTACTAATCTCAACGTGTTTGGTTGTGAGCTACATTTTTGGGTGTCTGCCTCAGACGCCATTATCTGACAGTGGTCTTGAGCAGCTGCTGTTCAGCTGCTTCAGACTGTCACAAAGAGGATGTTTGTACACATCAAAACAGCTCAAATCACTTTAACAGCACCTTCAAATCTTAAATTCATGCCTTTAATGAGCCAGGACACAAGTTTGGTTCTGATGTGGAGAAGCCTTGACTTGACATTTGTCATGGTTTTGGGTGTGTGTGTGTCTGAGTTTGCAGGTAGGGATGAGCAGGTTGCTATGGAACCTTGGCCAGAGTTTGGAGCTTCAAACACTACCTGCTGCTCATGGTCCTGCTCATTACACCTGTACTTAAGGACAAGCAGGAGCCCCAGCCTTCGTCAGATTGGGTATGGTTACATGATGCTTTTAATTTTGAATTTACTAATTCCAAAGGAAATTTATGAAACTTTAAGTTTACATGGACATTTTAACTCTGAATAAAAGGTTTACATGGCATCACGTTTATTCTCATCTCTTAATTCTGACATGACGGCTGAAGTGACATCATCACGCAGAAACTCTCTTCCTGTTTGTAGCCTTAGTGGTTACATGAAAAAACGATCTAATATAAACAGTTTTAGCTTCAATTTTGATTCAATTTTTGAGGTACTAGCTTGTCACAGGTATACGACTTCACTATATTGAGCAGATGAGGAGGAGAAGAAAAATAGACTGAATGAATATATGAAAGACGGGAGGCAAATTTTTTTAAAAAAACAACTTTATTGCATTTTACAAATAGTAAGACGGGAGGAAGAAGACTGTGCATGCGTGTCATTCCTGCGGGAGAAGGTAAGCATGGTTTAATGGTTTACATAAGACAGGAATTATTTAATTATGCTTTAAAATGACATTAAACCATCCAGTTTATTCGGAATTAAGTTTAATTCCGAATTAACAATTCCACTCAGAAGTTACTTTTACTTCTGGTTACTTTTCATCTATTTAAAGCGGAATTAACTTTTATTCGGAATAAAAGAGCAATTAAAAATCCCATGTAAACAGGGCCAATGTCTCTCCTTCTCAGTGGTAATCAGGCCCCATTAGAGATCATTGAATTCTGGCTTGCCTTGCCTTGCCTTGCCTGACCTTGCCTGCCTGGGATCCTGACTGCTGCACCTCTAGACTTCAGTCTCCAACCTTTCCCCTCATCGAAGATCTCCCCTGCTCTGGAACCTCAGGAACTCTACCACCTGCCTGCTCGCCCTGCCTTTCCACCTGAACTCAGTTCCCCTTGGATTACACCACAGCTGCCAATCTAAGTGATTCAAACAGTTTGTTAATATCACTTTCATCATCCAGGACCACACTCATCATCTATTCTCTCCCAGAAGATTCATCCCTGCTCAGAACCAAACCTCTGGACCAGTTCAGAATAACCTTTATTCTCTCACACTCCCACCATAGAAAAGTCTGCTTTTGGGTCCATTTCTTCCATCCCGGTCACGGATCGTGACAGACATTAGATAAAGCTCTGCTGACGTGCTGTCTATCGTCCCTTCCTCTAAGTGCTCCTACTGTCTCAATACCAATGGATTAGTAAGTAGAATGGCCCACTGAGCCGTTTTACATTTCGGATGAGGTTGGATTAATGATGTAAACAGAAGAGTGGGTCCAGGATGGCCAAACAGTTTCATTGGCATTTTCTTTAAGCTCCATATATTTTAAACAGAAATGTAAGCATTTTTTCTGCAATAGAAATGTGACAGATTTGTTTATGTAACAAACATTTCTGTCATAAGGAAGTAACAAAGGTCACTGTTTGAAGCTACCTGCTGTGAGGCCACAGTGCTAACCACTACACCATCACGCAGCTATGTATTGGTGCACATGTTCGATGCTAGGGGCTCCTAAATAAAAAACTAAAGGGATGAAAAAGTTGGGACCCCCCCTAAAAAAACTATAAACAAAAAAAACAAAAACAATTAATTTCTGTTCACAATTAACTCCTGCACAGATAAACTTTTGATCTTTACTACCTGACTGCAGGAGTACAACACGCAGGGAGTTCTTTTGGGGTTTTTAGGCCGCTAGATTTTTAGAAATCCTAATAGGCCTGACATAGGCTAAAATACTCCAAAAAAAAAAAAATTTGCATCATTACATTATATTTTAGATCGAGCTGTTTTGCAGACTTTGCAGACTGGTTTGGCAGTGTCATATCTCTCTAATCTGCAAACTACTGTAAAAACGTTACAGCATGAGGAAGTTATGAAAATGCAAAAAAGTTCAACAATGGTGATACCTGAAGCCTTTGCACTCTCCCCAGTTTGTCCCATATCGGCAACACCTGTGGACACGAGGAAGAGTAGTGTTGCAAATTATTTTGCAAAGGAGAGTTGTCTTTGGTTCTAGCCATTATTGTGTTGCGTCCAATGATGTTTAGGACTTTATATTGTGATGGAAATAAACCCAGAGAGATGAAAAAAATAAAAAAAAATGTCCAAAGACTTTATGGAGCTCTGAGAGGTAATAGTTGTGAAAATGATGTAGATGAGTGAGAAATTATTCTCTGCAGCACACAGGCAGCAGGCTTTTACAGGATCATTAAATTATTCTTGCATATTGTGAAGATGACGTGGTTTCTTTCAAACTACAGTAGGCATTGTGTAACCACGTACAGCACTCAGGATGAAATGCGGTTCCTCTGATGCTGAGAACTGACGTCACTGGCAGAGACAGAAATAACGCACAAAATCTGATTCAGTTATAAATCCTCATAGGGAAGCAGAAGGAGGTGCTACTCTGTTCTCAGGCACCGCTGTAGCCGTATACGGTGCTTTCCTGTCAACTAAATTAAATCTACACTTATTTGCAAAATAGGATTATTCACTGATAAAATGACTACTAAAAGAAATAAATTAGCAACAAATGTGTGAGAAATGGGAAGTAAACTAAGGTTTCATTACTGTACGGATCAGCTCCAGAGATGTTATCTATATTGGTTTCTTCTCTCTTTCGCTTCTCTCTCATTGACACACACATACTCTCTGCAGCATGTCTCCCAAACCAGGCCAATCTCCTCCTGTCTGTGGAGATTGAACTGCTCATCAGGGTCCTTTAATTACATTGTTCTCTAAAGGGATGACGAGTTAAGCCACTTTCTCTTCCTGGTTCAGTTTGAGACATTGGGGGCGGGACGAAAAGTTAATCTCAATAATCCATTGGGTGGAATGACATGCCTGTGCTGTAATCAATCATAGAAGATTTTAGCTATTGGTTAGAGGCAAATTACCATCTTAATTTTCTGTGAAGACAGGAGGAAAGGGAACCATGTCCCTACATGGCACTTCACCTCTGTGGTCTTTCCTTGCGCTCCCCTGTGAGCTGCTCTATTACAGCATGAACACGGATGTAATTGCAATTTTACACAGATACAGACAAAAGAGACACATGAGTGCCTTTTAATGCTGTAGGAAGCATCACTACTAAAAAGTGAAACAAACCCTTTGGGCAATACTGATCTCTCTGACTGGAGTAGAACATTATCTTAAAAGCGCTCTTTAGAATATCAGTTTTTTTCCAAGTTTAAACATATCAGTTGACTGTTGCATGGATTCCATTTTTTTCTTGCATTTTTTTTTGTGAATAGCCAGATAGACTTATTTTTATACAGAAACCAACTGTATGCAGTAATGTCCTGTTTTCCAACCCTGCCTTTTGTGATCACTGATTAAATCCCGTTGGCTTTAATTAAATTGATAGTGCAAAGACCAACTCTCCAGTTCAACCTCTTCCTCAAACAAGTCCAAATGGGGAATGCCCCATGGATACATATACAAATACGTGGTCATTTTTTATGTATCTATTTTGCATGTACATCTCTCTGGCGAACTCTCCAGGGTTTATCCTGCCTCTCGACCGATGACTGCTGAGGTAGGCCCTGAATTGGATAAAACGGTAAAGAAAATGGATGGATGTTAATCTCTCTGGTACTCCTGACAATGGCAGATTTTGTCTTCCTGCTGGGGGAGTCAATAAAATATCGTTTATATTTCTGTACAGGTGTACAGATGGTCTTGAATCTGTGATTGTGTGTTTCCTTTGTGGTGTGAATCTGTTTCTGTGTGTTTGCTTTCTCTTTTCTTTCTGATGTGCTTTTATCCCTTTTCCATCCAGTCAGGTTTAGCAATTTATGTAAATTCTGTTATTTAATATTTTCTAATTTTTTTGTATAGTACCTTTCATGTACACAACAGTTCAAAGTGCATTAAAAGCATAAATAAAAACATCAAGAATCATAATAAAATAATAACTTAAAATCATTAAGAACATAATAACTTTTTAACATAATTAAAAAGTTACTGTGCAGATTTTTTTTTTATAGCTGAAAGAGAAAAGAAAAGTTTTTAACCTGGATTTAAACATTTCTACATTTGGCGAAAGTTTTATCTCTACTAGCAGTAGATACTGCAATACTGGACAGAACAAATTTGAAGAATAAAAGAAACAAAAAACAAGTTCAGTAGAACCATTACAACTATATGGGGCTGAAATCTCTCTTTTATACTATATTTATATCCCCGAACGTGGAGTGTCTGGAATATTATGGTTTCATCATGACTGCCGAAGCTGGCGGATATCCTTCTTGTGAGCGCCATATTTTCACAATTGGATTTTGATACTCGGTATACCTGTTTAGGTCCCCAAGGGGATGATCTGTATTAAATTTCACAATTATTGACTTTATGGTTTCCCTACCAGTTTGGGCTTGTTGCACGAAAAATCTAATTTTTGGCGATATCTGTGGAACTATTTGTCTCTTGTACTTAAATCAGTTGGAAATAAAAGGTCATGACCTCAAGAGGCATCCTGTCCTTACGTCATACCAGGCTGGTTTAAAGTTTCAACACCAGGTGGAGTTTTGGACTGAACATGTGCAGCTTTATATTATTGTGTTGTGTCTATTTGAGGATTGGGGAGTTGGGGGATTGGGGGCCTTTGAGGATATACCTAGCTATCGCTTCCGACGTCATGGGCTCTAGTGTGACAAAAAGAACATTTCAAAATGTTCTACTTTACTGCCATTAGGTCAGAACCTTCTTTCCATCTCTCCTTATCTTTAGTTCTTTCTCAATTCATTCTTTCAATCCCCTCTTTGTTTAAACATTGCCTTAAACAATGAAGTCTGTTCATTCCAGCTATTTTCTCTACAGGCCAGTAAATATCAATAACATCTGGATGATATTTACTGGTGTGGGGAAGATGGATGCCCTGCTCTAAATGCTTCAACCTCATTGCCTTTTGGAGTATTAGTCATGTAAACAACGTCTGCTTATTAATGGTAAAAGCTTTCCCTAATGATCCACACCTCACATGAGTCTGAAATATCAAGTCAGGGCATAAAGAGCAGCCATAGATCATCATAATGAATGATGGGAGGCTGGCGGAAGGCTGGGGAAGGAGACCTGTCCCGATGCTAATTCACTCTCTATTCCGCTGCCTGATTCATATGCTATTTGGTCATAATACATCAAGGCTGTATGGTTCTTCCATTAAAGCAACAAGCTTTGCCTTTACTTTACGGTTGGTTATTTGTCAGTATTATAAGACACTTATGTATCTGGAAGTAATGCAAGATTTCTTTGAAGTCAACAGTGTGGAGATATGCAAGTCACTGTAATTGCATTTAAAGATCGAATCACAATCTGACTTTAATTTGCATGTCAAGTTATTATGCATCCTGAAGGCAACTCCACCAGGAATGTAAGTAAATTACAAATCTAATCAAATGTGTTCAAAAGAGATGGTAGGTGTCTTTTAACGACTGCTATGCTATCTGTCTGACACAATCAGTCCCCTGAGAGAATAAACCAAAGCCCTGCTGTCTTTATTATACCAAATAATTTAAAAGAAAACTGCCATGTTTGTGAATGAGTTCTTGTCAGAAGTAATAAGAATCCGGTCATCTGTAAATAAACAAATGCAATTCAGTACCCTGTGGAATACTAACTAGCTTCACCATTACATTGCTTGGAATAAGGTGTGATTCTTTTAATGATGCCACTGACTGGTCAGCGATAATGATAATTCTGTAATGAGTCAGAAATGTTCCACTGAATTTGCTCTGACTGTCTCCCCCCACCACATCCATGAGGACATTGGCTTTAATATGTGCAATCTGTGTAAAACACCAACCTGTTCATATCACATCAGGAGGATAATGAAAGTGCCTAAGGGAGCAATGGTGAGAGGTCAGGTGGAGGTAGTGGTGCATTAACGTTGCTGTAAGAGTATAACACTACCCCGAGATACAGGTGGATGTGTCTGTTGAGCCTCTTAAATCTAATGATTTGATTCACCAATTAGCTCTGAGGGTTTGTTGAAGCTATTTGATGGGTAACTTAAGTGGCGTTAAAGCCATTTGCTGTCAGCTGTTTTTATTTTAAGCTATTCAATTGAGACAGAACTGCTCATGACCTGGTCACGGAAATGTTGGTAGACATCACATAATAAGTATACTTGTAGTTAAAAACAAAGATAAATAAATGCATTTTTAATTTAAAGGTTTTATGTATTATACTCATAATCAACTCTTAAAACTTAAAAAACGATTTTTTTCCCTTTTTTTGTAAAAACACATGTAAAAGCTCAACCCTTTTAAGCACAGTCAACATGCAGACATACAGATGTTAAGTTATTGATTTTCATGATTGATAGATAGATTGCTTTACTGACTTGTCCAAATAGATTTAGTTTTTAGTTTGACTA
>JBAMHX010000001.1:8824442-8845412 GCA_037177515.1 Pseudomugil tenellus
TTCTTTCTTTCTTTCTTTCTTTCTTTCTTTCTTTCTTTCTTTCTTTCTTTCTTTCTTTCTTTCTTTCTTTCTTTCATGAAAAACTCTTCCTTATTCTTTGCCCTTAAAGATGATCTAGTCTAATTTTTTTACGTTCAGCAGTTTCTAGTTTTGTCATGATTCACCAAATTTCTCATTTTGACAAGGTTCAAGTTTTAGACTTCACTTTAAAGATGTTCTTCTCAATCCCGGTCCTCAAGACCCCTGCTCTGCATGTTTTAGAGGCAATCCTTCTTTAACACTTCTGAATTAAATGAATGGCTTGTCAACAAGTCGCAAAGAATGCGATGGGCAGGTTCCTGAATCTATGTTGGAATAGGAACATGGCCAAGACATGCTGGGCAGTGGGTCCTGAGGTCTGGAATTGAGAAAAACTGCTTTAAAGTAATAAAGTAATATTTATTGAGTTCACAAAAGAGAGCCATATAAGACTAAATATGGTATTTGTTCATGCAGGCTGAAACACAAGATATTTACATTTGAAGAATTGAAAATCTCTTGTTGCAATGACAGCAATTGCATGTCAGTTCTAAAGATGTCATTTAAGGTTACTTTTTAATTAGAGCATAGATAATTTGGTCTCATGAAGAAATGAAAAAAACGTGTATGTAACATGTTCCATTTCTCCAAAGCAGCTGGCAAAATGGTGTTCATAGGAGTGATGGTCATGTCATAATAGGAAATTATTTTAGTGTTACTCTTAAAAAAACAGCCATGATTAAGAAAAAAAAATATTTTGTCTTACTTTGAAGTAACAGTGTTGTAACAGTAAAATGTGGTATTCACTGAACAATAACCTTTTACAATATTAATCCCAGTTGGGAAATTATGCTCTGCATGTTATTTGTTAATGGTGGACTTACAGGGACCAGTTGGTTGGGATATTTTGGGAAGCTTGCAAATGCAACATATTCATACAAGTCAACTTTACCTTCTGCTGGTTGTAGGGGGAACATTTTATATGACACAGATATGGCTCATACTTAGTGAACCATTGAACTACGATTCTTTCTATTTTAGGGATTGTAACATACGCACAGCTTTAATAATGGAAAAAAGGATGTACATGTGTGTTTGGTGTCTCCCTCTCTATACAAGAACAATGAAATATAAAGAGGATTCATATTGTAAACATACCGTTCCCAGTTTTCCTCTGAGGGATATGGAGAGGTCACACACCTTATAAAAATTGGGCTCAACAGTATCTTCTTGATTGATTTTGCTCTCTTTTTCCCTTAGAAAATAATTATGTTGCTCTGTCATACTGCACTGTGTGGTATCTTTCAACTACAGATAGTAGTCCCTTAACGTGGGCAGGATCAGTTAATCATAATCGCAATGTGAGTAAAATTGCTGGTACAATTACCTTACTTTGAGTTGGTGGACATTTTTATTCAAAGGGACTTCGAAGTGAGGAATATGAAGAAGTATTGAGTGGTTATTGATCTCAATGAGTAGACAACAAGCTTTTAGTACAGAAGAGTTTGGAAATCTATTGGGAGTGATCATAACTGAGTGCTGCTGGGTTTAAGTCTGGCCAGTAGAGAAAAAAAAAGAATCAATCTCTAAATCCATAAACCCGCTTATGCATTCATCATTCCCTGCACACAATGAGATGTTTGTGACTTATGTCATAAACTGTATGTCGGTTTACTGTGTTAGATGTGGATAATCTGACCAGTCAAATCTACATTGTTTGGTTGCTTTTCATTTTCATTTTGTTGATTATATTAAATTGAATCTAACTACAGATTTTAGACCTTTTTTTCTATAATGTATAATGTAAAAATAAATTTTGATTTGATTCGTACTTATTAGTACTTAACTTCAACATCAACTTTATTTCTATAGCACTTTTCATGCAGAGGTGCAAAACATGTTTTTACTGTTCTGTTACCTCATAACAATAATATGTTAACATGAATTTTTTTTAAAAAAAAGTTAAAAATTTGCTGTCTCAAAAATGTGTATTTTATCCAGTTAAAATTCCACCACAACAGTTTAGCTTCAATTTAATGAATGCACAAAAAAGTTTCATTGCATTATTTTGTTTCAGAAATGTAAATGAATTAACACAGCTGTAGAAGTCAAAATGTGGTTACAAAAATGGTATAAGTTGAAGCCAAGGTTCTGTGATCCAAAGTAACTATGTGAAAGGATGTCTCTCCAAGGTTTTTAAGGACCAATGATGAGGCTGAATAGAAACAAGTTATCCAGACCTTTTTAGCTGACATAAACTAAATAGTTTCTTTATGCTTTTCAGATAAATAGAGCTGGGTGTCATCCGCATAACAACGGATATGTATTAAGATAACAAAATAAGAAGAGCCTTGTGGCACACCATCCTTTGGTATGATTTAAAAACTAATTGTGAATATTTGCAAATGGATTTTATGAGATAAATATGACTTCAACTATTGTAAAACTTTGACATTTGGCCTAAAGATATGCTGAAGATTTTTTGACAAAGGTCATTTAGCATCAAATGTTGCAGTGAGATTTAATAGGACTAGCACGGAGACCAGATAAATGTCAGAAGTAGTCTTGTTATAACAATGACATAGAATGTCAGCATCATACCAAAATTAGATTTTCAGAAAGAAAAACTTTGAACACTCTATTGAGACTTAAATGTTTGTCCAGAATTAGGTAAAATATTTTCTTTCCCTGTACGTTATGACAAAGAGAAAGCCAGTTGTTAATCTTTAGCTGCTCCTGTTTGGGTAAAATTTATTATAAACCTCTGTAGTAATCACAAAGTCCACTTTGCTCCAAGGTATGATGTCTCTATGCCTCAGTGACTGAAGTCTTTGATGGCTGGATTTCACCATCCAGAGTCTTTATCAGATTTTCTTGTGAGCTGAGTGTCTGGTTCCAGGAGGCAAGGGGACTAACTTAGTGAGAGTCTCAGGGGGGATAGGGTAACAGGTGGGCTGAGTGCCATTGACAAGGGTCAGACAGCACAATGGTAGCATCTTCCTTTGATGCTGATACCATCTTATGTGTGTCTGCTCAGCCCTGCTCCCTATTTTACTGCTCAGCGACTTTACATCCAGCTGCTTCTGACTGTGTCTGCAGAACTGCCCCCGGATCCAATAACACAGCCCCACTGTAAGACAATTACCCGCTTTAATAACGGTCGTCATTACACACCCAGTGGATAGAATATGAAATACGAATTCTGAATCCAAGTGTGTGTGCATGTGTGTGTGGTGTATGTGGGAGTGTGAGAAGCATCAAATCCCATCTGTACTCTTGCTGATTATTACAGGAAGTCTTTATGAGTTTAGTTTAATTAGAGCCTTTAAAACGCTTCTCAATGATGATGTTTGGGAGGGAATATTGCTTCTTTTATGAGCAATGACGGGTATGTCATCGCCTGAATCTTAAGTTTTAATGTGTGCTTAGAAAAGACATAAGCCAACTATCTACATTGTGGCTTTACATAAAATCCAGCTGTTAAAACCACTGGACTTTTAACAAATTCATTATCACAAGCAACAAAACAAGGGATTTATCACCACAGCAGAATTTCAGAGCTGTAGCCCAAGTTACGTATTTTCATTGGCCTCCTGGTCCAGCGTCGACCATCCATATAGTCTGCAAAGAGCCATAACATAAGTGAAGAAAAGGAACTGGGAGATGGAGCTGAAGCTGATAAGTCATTCATGAGACATAAATTATTGATAAACACCCTGATGGCAGAACAGAGACGCAAAACACACAATGCCATCTGGACTGTGAGGGTGGTTAGTAAAAACAAAATGGATAAATAAAATTTACATTAAGTTTATTATTAGATACAGATCTAATTTACACAGTCAGATGTTTTTTTGCGTCTTCCATCAGAGTGTTTCAGATCAAGACACTGAACAGCACATCGGAGGTGTGATATAGTTCCATAGTTGTTATTGTTCCAAAGTATGCCTATACACTTTTATGAATATGTAATTCACAAATATGCATATATATATATATATATATATATATATATATGATTTATTGGATTTTGATTATAATGCTAATATTCCTTAATGCTTTCAGATGTGGTTATGAATTAATATATCTTTTCTGTTTTAGTAATACCAAAAGGCTGAAAAGCAGCTCATGAACAGATTTTACTTAAGATTAAAATTCAAATCAAAATGAAAACTTTAGGGGACACGATTGATAATTTACAATGAGGGCTAACTCGAGACAATCTGATTGATAGCCTTGTCTATATAACTAGCTCATGGTGTAGAATGGAGTAAAGGAGTTTTGTTCCACTGGTTTTGGCAAAGTAAATGGGCCTGAAGTAATACATTTAAATGTCTTTACCTCTGCAGCCTCACTCAAGAGTTCATGTCTTGAGCAGGTGTTTTGTGGGAGAGCTGGCACCAAACTGAAGATCTAAAGAGAAAGGGGAAACGTGAGCGAATCTGTCCTGGACTGGGTTGGAGAAATGTCTGACTGTAATCATCTGAAATGGTATGATCATAGTACAGTCCAACTTCACTTCAGGCTTTTATATCCTACTTCTTTTAAAGCTGAGCAGCGATGCCTCGGATATGAGCGGAACTGTCAATTGGACTTCGTCAGAAGACTCCATCATTCTAAGAGTTTCTTTTCTAGAGGCTAATCTACGACCGCTTTTTCCATTTTTAATCTACGTCTCTGTGTGAAGACTGTCCCACTGAGGCTGCCATTCACTTGAAGATTAATGAACCCAATTTGCAAAAGTAACCTTTTGGCTGCTAAAGCACTGCTGCTACTAAGCTTCTTAATGCTTGCCTTTAAAAAAATGTTATAGAGAACAACTTTTCAGATAAGAGCAGAGAGAAAAAATATCACAAGTTATAGGAGGAGTCTGGATAATGTTGGGCCAACGTGGTCATTGCACGAGCCCCAGTGGATGAGTTTCAATGGAGAAATAAAGAATGAACAGAGATAAAGAATTAGATCAAAAGAAAGAGTGTCACGGACAAACCATTAGCATTTCTTTACCCAAGTGAAACAAACAGAAAGTTTATGATTCATCAAAAAAATTCATGATCCTAGCAAAGCAAAAAACAAAGATGCCGCTGGTGTAACTTCTCATATAAAAGTTAATATTTAAATTACCTCCATTTGTTCATTTTCTACTATTGATCGAGCAGTTTGGATATTTTTGCTAAATGCATGACAAATAGATATTATGAATTAAAACCGTGTAACATAACTTACTCCAGTGTTATTTGTTACATTATTTGTATTCCTTTAAAAATAAGCAGTAAAAATCACAAAAGACATTACTTGTTCAATTATTTGTTCTAAATATGATCAATTACATTTAAGTTAGAGCTATTGATGAATGTAAATACAAATAAAAGTAGTTGCAAATACTGTTTTATAGAAGATGGTTTATACTTATAGTTTAGTGGTAGATAAATCAGATAGATAATAACTGAATCCCAATTGCACTCATTTGGTTATTCACACACACACGTGTACATATATGTACATATATGCCAGTGAAACATGCCTACACACACTGCAGCTTTGCAGAAACTGTGAGAGACACAATATGTAAAAACATCTGGCTCTCAGGGAAATGAATTTTATACTCCCTGTTACTGTGGTACACATCTTCTACCAGACAGCCTCTGCCAAATCTTCCCAATTCCAATCACTCACAGACCTCGTGTTTCACTCATTTGCTTTAAAAGATGTTTGTGTCAAACAAATGCTGCTATAATCAATCTCTCTGTCAAAGTCAGAGCCAATGACAAATCCATTCAGCACTGCTTTTAGACTTTTGTACTCCATATCAGAGAAAACATCTGCTAAATAACCTCTTGATCTTATTAAGTGAAACATGGCCATGCCCCGTACTGCTAGGTTTGCTCTCTTTAAATACATTTATTTCATTTTATAAAAAAACATAAAATAAAAAAGCAGGGCATACAAGACATGACTCAAGATTCATAGACATGATATTTTAATGGTCTTATTATACCACTAAAAGAAGGGTTTAGGGGACTGTGAAGTATTTTTGGTTACCATTCTTTTACAGCTATCCACTCTGAAAGGATTTAATCTGTTACTCCAACACTTTCTTGTGCCAAATGCTGAGATGTGTAACGTTCATATTTATATCTTAACATTAAAATACAACTGATGTCAGTCAACTGAAATTTCTGATCATATAACTTCATTAAATCGCATACAATTCAACTTTATTTGATTTTATTACATGAGATATCACTTTTTAAATGTACATGGACACAAACTTTACAAAGATATATGCTGTTTTGTGTCTTTCTCAAACGCAGGAATTGTTTAGATTGAATTCAGAATAACTGATAGAGCTGCGACGCACCAACAACTCCTAAAATTACTCATCTCACAAGTGGAGCTGGGTGGTTTTGAAGAAAGCATAGATGGTGGTAACGGTAATCCATGAAAAGGATGTCACTTCAAAATAAAAAAAAATGACAATATGAATTACCCATTGAGTCACAGTATAATTACAATTCTTCCGTAAACTGGTGACACCGGGATGTCCAGGCAACCTGTGCAGTCTGTAACCCGCCTCTGCTAGTATGCACCCCAGTCTGAGGTCATATGATCATTACACTGTGTATAATAAGAAATGTAAACTCTTGCTGTTTTTTTTCCAGAAAGGATAGGAGCAGACTAAGAAAAGCTCTTGTTATGAATCATTTTTATGACTGGAGAGATCTGCCAATTTGTTATAGAAACAGTTCATGAACACAATAATGATCCCAACGAAATACAGAAAAAAAGAAAAGCATATTGCAATCTTGACAGGAGACATATTTTTGACACAGGCTTTTGAGTCTTCTACCAACAGAATAATAATAATAATAATATCCCTACAGCTGTGATGGAGTTCATTACCAGAGAACAGCTGCTGTGTAACAGATAATTTAAAGGTAACAATCTGAGTGTGTGTGTGACAGCTCACATGTTTCATATGCAGAGAAGTACAAACTGTGATTAGGTATTAGGTAAAAACCAATCCTGCATGTCTGGAATAATCAGTGCAGTACTGATAAATACCATGTTACTTCAATATGTACTGTACTTTCAGTTTAAGACACACTGCTTTTAGTTACCCTGAACATGGATTTACTAATATAAAAGATAAACAAAATAAAATAAACAAAATATTGCTCAACCTAGATCATAAGTTTAGTTAATAACCTGCAACACACCAGCCTGTCTGTGCATTTCAGAGAATCTTAGTAAATAAAACCTATGGTGTGCTTCTACAGTATTATTTATGGAGGAAACCATATACTTAAAAATCCATTAGATTACTATGTAAAAAAAAGAAAAGAAAAACAATCAACGAACAAAAAGAAACAAGCAAAAAAAAAAAAAACAACACCAACAACAAAACAAAACAAACAAACAAACAAACAAAAATCCTCAGCTTCCTGTTGCCTGATGCAACTGCTTTTCCTTTGTCATTGCTGACCTCCTAGCTTTGAGTAGCTACTCTCAGGATAAAGAGACTGTAATTATGACCAATAAAACTAATAACAAATAAAAGTTAAATCCACTTTAAAAGGTGTGAAAACCTGCCAAAGTTCAGTAATGCTGCTTAAAATCTCCATATGTGAGGATTTTTGACACAGTGTACAAGTGCTGTGCCTGTGTAACTAAATCTTGTCACTGAAGAAAGGGATTCTGGCAGCAGAATAACAGAGTTGAAATTCTGTCCACAAACTTCACACTGTCCAAAATAAGAATAAAGATGCAGCATATGCTCCGCTGTCACTCTGCTTCTCTTTAATAGGTGAGTCTGAAAAATGTAAATATCCTGGGAAATCTTATGCATTTGTCAAAAGTTGTCTTGCAGAAGGGTTAGAAAACTCACAGATGACTTTTATCAAAAGGTGGATGTAACCTGGGCAGTTCACCACACCTCTCACATGCATTCATGTAAAACCACATTGTGTGTGTGTGTGTGTGTGTGTGTGTGTGTGTGGGGGGGGGGATCATGCATATAATAAAGTAGGCATGTAAACTAGACCACACGCTGCCACCTCCGTGCATCTGATCACAGCGAACTCTATGAACTCCTGTTTCCTTTGTAAAAGCGCTTTGGATAAAGGCACCTCTTCAGTGTTCCTGTGCTGTGGAAGACATCCGGCCTTATTCCACTACCTAAAAGTCTCATTCACCTGCCATAAGTTGTCCCAGTTTTCATAATAATTTTAGGCAGACTGTAACCACAATAATAAACTGAACACCTTTCAGGATCTGCAGCATCGTAGATATCACATTGGAAAGTCAGAAAATCTGAGCCAGATACTATAGGATCGTCTGGGGGATTCAGCTGAGCATGGAATACATAAAAACAAACAAAAAAAAGTAACGGTGAAACTGATTACAGAGAGAAGAATGCTGAAGTAACAGAAAATTCTTCACATACTTTATACTACATTGTTTGTAATCCACAGTGTGTTCTGTGAGAGGTTAATTTCACAAAGAGGGTGCAACAAACCCTGAGTTTGAGAGATAACTGAGCTGACAACCCATGAGATGAGAAACTCAGTTTTCCATTTCACAACAGCTGTTCTGAGTTAGTTTAGTTAACACTGAGTTAGTTCACCCCGAGTTAACCATGAGCAAAAAGACTTTAAAAAGCCATCATCAATGAAAACCAGTCAACAGGGAAACCGCTGGAATAAAAATAAGGACTTCTTTTTTTCCCCGCTGTCATTAGAAGTTCTAATGCAGACGTATGGTGATTATATGACGCAAAATTAGGTTTACACTGAAAAAATGATATTTGTGGATGATTATTTTCTTCTTCCTTCCTCACAATAAACTTGAAATGTCAAGAATAAAGTTGTAATGACAAAAATAAAGTTGTAATGACAAGAATAAAGTCGAACTACAGTCTCTTCACAGCATAAATAATTATAATGCTGTGTTTATGTGCTAAAAGGGAAATGATTTCCTTGTTGTTGAAGCCCACTGTAAAGTAAAAAGTCGCTAGCTAATCCACACTAGGCATTGTGTTTTATAGAGTAGAATGAAGCTGGTTCGCATTAATCTGAAAGACTTGAAGCTAATGTCAACTTATTTTTACTTAAAACTGTACTTTGACTTTGTTCTCGTGATTTTGACCTTATTCTTGAAACTGTATTTCGTCTTTATTCTTGACATTTGCGTCCGGGAATAAAATAAACATCCAATCGAGGCCTAGTCATGATCTTGTGGCGAAAACCAAACTACCGCGAAGAAGCACAGCCACTCGTCAATAAACAGACCCTGAAAACCCTAAGTTGCTTCATTTCAGGGTTAACTAACTCAGAGTTTTCAATAAACCTGCTCTGTTAAGCGGACCCCAGGACACCGAACGCCCAAACCAGGGCGGGGAAGGACAGACGAAGGCAGGACGAAGCTTGCTTGGGACAGGATGCCCGGATCTGGCAGAACAGTAAGAGGAGCGTCCCGACCCGGGACCCCTTTGGAGACAAGGGGAGGAGCGTCCCGACCCGGGACCCTCTCGGAGACGAGGTGAGGAGCGTCCCGACCCGGGACCCCCTCAAACACAAGATCTGTAGGAGCGTCCACCTGTAGGACCTCCTGGGAGACAGGAACAGGAGGAGCGTCCACCCGTGGGACCTCCTGGGAGACAGGAATTGGAGTCGGACACTGCGGCGCAGGACGGGACTTGGGCGCTGGCGTCGGATGCTGCGACGCTGGACAGGACCTGGGCGCAGTAGTCAGGCCTGTTTGCTGCTGCAACACTGGCGTGGAGAGCTGCTGCTGCTGCGACACTCGGGTGGGTCTCCCGGGCGACTTGGAAAGTGGCGCCTCGGGAGCCTTGGTCTTTTGCATGTAGCAAAAAGTAGCATCCGAGTGACCCGTGATTGGAGGGACTGATTGCTGAGCTGAGGACTTGGAAGCCAGGCGGACTGGAGACGTGGAAGGGAGCGGAACCCTTCGGAGGGAGAGTCTGGATCTTTGGTTTCGTTGGTATTGATCGTATATTCTGTAACGATGTAGAGCTGGAGCCAAAGGGAAGGTTAACATGATTTATTAGGAGCAATGAGAAGTGATGAACAAAAACCTGTATGGAAGTGGAGGAGTCCAGGAGGGATGCAGTGACAAGGAGCAGAAAGGCAGACTGTGGGATATCCAGGATAACAGAAAACAGGGAAGCCAGGAGACGCAGGAACACGTATGGGTGTTGAAACATTCATACATTCAATGTCCGACCAAAGAGTGACTGGTGAGCTGAGGGATTTAAAGCTGCGAGTGAATCAGGAACAGGTGCAGGTGATCGGGGATAACGAGTCTGGTGGCAGGTGATGGTGATTGGGCTGGTAGAGTCCGGAGCAGGGCATGACAATTACCACTGTTCTCATCAAGTGAGCTCTTCTGTTACTTGCCTTGCATTTAGTTCACATGACATCAAAATGCAATTGTTGAAATATACTCTACTTAGAAATATTGATTATTGAATTTTTGTAATTCTGGAAATTGCATTTTTTTCTTCTCTTTGGAAACAAAGCAGTCATGTCCTTATGTAGGAAACAGGTGAAATAATTTGTTCTAAATGAATAAAAAGGTTTGTTGCTTTTTGTCCTTTTTTTCCCCCCAGATTTAAAATCCTTTGCATTGTTAGTTTGTTTTTCACTTTAGGATACATCAGAAAGCACATGTTGAGTATTAGTGCTTTTCAGTCGGCTCATTGCAGTGTTTGATTACATTGAGGAAGTAGTATAATGTTTTTCTTTTCCCCTAGACAAGAGCCGTCTGTTGAGAGTGTGGTCATTGGGTGAGGACATTAGTTACCCCCTCCATCATTCACACAGCATGCTTGCAAAAGCTGAGGCCATCACCTAGCAACCAGCAGAAAGTTTAAGGGAAATTCCTCTGTGTGGTCATTCAGAAGCAGAAAACTGTTAAAACTGTTAAACTTGATCATCACTTTCACACTTTTAAGCACTCTTGTCAGGTGAGGCAGATAATAGAAAAATGTGGTATATTTAGACAAAAACATCTTTTTTTTTGTTTTTGTTTTTCTTCTGCTACTCTTGGTCACTATTCATCAGACAATATACAGCTTTGGGAGATAAAAACAGTCTGCACTTTGGATGTTATTTAAGTATTTAGCATCTATCTGTTGTTAAGAGAGGCTCAAAAATAATTAATGCCATCTGAGAACAGGGTGCAAAAATGCTCCCGTGTCCTCACAGTGTGGGACTTGTTCACAGTAGGGAAGGGTGTGCACAGACATAAAATTAATTTGAAACAGGAGCGCAGAGAGAAAGACAGGAGGGGCAAAGACAGAAGGAGTGTAGAGAAAAAGTCCAGAGAAGCAAGCGGTCTGGCCCAGGCGGGGTCCCTGAGTTCCCCCTTTGCAGTCCCCTGTTTACACACAGAGAAATTTCGGACAATTTCACAGATCCTCTTTCAGTGGCCATTGAAAAGGGACAGATTCCTTCCTGGTTACTCACCCTCTATCCAGTGAGAGGGTTCGCTATCATGGGAAAATCCAAACCTTTGGCATCCTCAGTGGGTTACTTCTCTGCATTGCGCTATAGCCTCAGTGCAAACAGCGGCCCCGCGTAATGCCTGTGAAATCTGTGTGTGCCTGGGGTTCAGGGCGCATTGCTGGGATTAAATCAAACAGGACCCCTCATTCAGGGGGTCCACTCTGCAGTACTGGAGTCTGTTTGCATTCATGTGACTCTTTCATTAAAGTCCAGTAGGAGTGTTTCACTGTTTGCTCTGTGCTGAAGAACGTATATAGGATTGTTTCTCATCTGCAAGCTGGCCCTGCCAGATGTCATGGCCACAAAAACCTCTTCTTCTTTATCAGGTAAGGATGCCCCTGAGGGCAAAGTGGCACGCTGTCATCCAGACCCGCTGGAACGAAAGAAAGAAGATAGGGAAGATTAGAGATAACTATAAATGGATGTGGTGAAAAGGAGAGATTTCCTGCCTGAGAAAGCAACAACAAGACCAAGTCTAGACCATATTTCAAGAAGACGGAAGTAGTCCCACACTCTTTATGGTGCCCTTAAATATGCTTAAACTAGCTGCGGTTTCTTTGCCCTGCTTTACTTAGACAGGAGCCCTGGGCCTCTTTATGCCTCTTCCCAGGTGTCTCCTTACACCGCCACCTTAGCACACACTGAGAACAGACTCATATAGAATTATGGCCACACCAGTCTGTGTAAGCTAAACTATTAGAATAACATTAGGCCCAAACACAAAGGCAGCCACAGAAATTAGACAGATTTTCTATACTTGCTACAAAGTTATGGAAGCAGTTAAATGTATAACTTTATATGTGCCAGTGCATGCAAAATAAATAAATAAAATTAAAATAAAAGTGGCTACATATAAAAACTGTTGTTCCTTAGAACAATTCTACTGTTCTCAGGAGTCACTTGTGGTCTGTAAGAAGCTTTGTGACTCATACACGTTGCTTTCTGTTTAATGAGCGTATGAACAAAGGTAATCAGGTGCACTTCGCAGTGAACCTAGAGTTCTGTGATTGTCGACATAGTGAGTGATGATGAGTTATGCATGTGATGACGGTGAACAGTGTGAGGCGAGCTAGCACGTAGCTCGTAGTGGAGTATATTGATCGTGCGCAGCATCAAACAGGGAAGGCAGCTGGAAGACAGCAGGAGAGCAGAGCGTTGTTGAAGCTTATTGGTGTACTTCCTCTAATGTTCTACTTTCCTGCAGCCCCCCACCAGCAACCCCCCCACTTCTCTCTCAGGAATGACCACTCAGAAGGCAAAAGAGGGGAGGTGCTGAGGAGAGCGCAAAAGAGGGTACTTAGTCTGTAGGGTATTAATAAGCGTAGCCCTTGGCAAGCAAGTGCTTCCTACATTCTCACACATACAAAAAAAATCACAAACACACAAGCACATATTCAGTCGCTTACACGTTCAGTGATGGTTGGCCTCTCGCCAACACCTCCCTGGGTTGAAAAGAAGGGATGTGTAGTGCAGACTACAGCAGGAGTGTCTGTCTGAGTAGATGGCAGTGTGCAGAGCACTGTGCCACTGTGGGACAGTCCATTATCCATACTCCTCAGTCTGCATTTCAATAGTTTCTGCCAGAAAACGAGGCACCCAAAGTGTCAAGCAACAGGCAAAAGCTTCTTCTCCCGAGGGCTGGATGCATCTTCACATACCCAAACTGACTGCATGATTCGTATTCAGTCTGAGTGTGAGCAGTGATGGTGCTGCTGTTTTAATAACCTCCCATGTCAGCTGTAGCTGTTGGTATGTAACTGGGCTGTGATGGCCGAGTTGACTGATGTGAACAATAAGCTTTGGCATGATGGTGCGACAACTATTAGCGTCAAGCATATGGCAAATAACTGAGCGAGTTCTTCTTCCATAGAGGTGGCCATCCCTGCATATTTGGCCACCTGGTCACATAAACCTCACCATGCAAACTTGTCAACTGTAGGGAGAAACATGACCTGGGAGAAGTCCAACAGCCCAGACAAGTCACACATAGACCTGAAAATAAACACACTCTGCCTGTGCAGAGAGCAGGCACGCAGACAGAAGAGGAAGCATGCAGAAGCAGATTGGTCAGCAGAGAAAGTGGAAACAAACAGGAAAGTGAATGAGTCATGGGATTTATTTTGAGTGACTGGAGGAGTAAACATTGAGCTACTCTGCCAGCCGTGTGCTTCCCCATTTATCTTTTAATCACGCAACATTGAGCTTTCTCTGCATTGTTTTTTTTTTCCTCCAGTTAAAAAATTAGAAATAAATAGTAATGTATAACTAAATTATCTGCTTTTAAAGGAAATGTGTATTTTGTATAAAAGTATCCTAAGTGGCACTAACTGGATGAGTCAGCATTCAAAATTTAATTCCACCAGTAATTTGAATAAGAGCTCAATAAGAGCAAAAAAGGCCTGTCTGACTCAGGTTGGATAAAATGTCCTTGTTGTTGTGTTTATTCCAAACCCTTTCAAAGAATGAACTTCATGTCATGACAACTTCAAAATCTGCATTTTTTTCCCTACATGTTCACTCAGTCTACTCCATTTTTTCCCTTTTTTGTCACGTCCCAGTGCTTTCTAATACTTCTTTTTCAGGGGAGCAGCATCTGAATAGGCAAGCAATTCTGGATTTTGGGACAATGCAAAAAAAGAAAAAAGGCTTGAGAAAAATAATCAAGCAAAAAAAAAATTCCACAGACACAATGTTGTATCATCTTTATGAAACATTTGTTAATGGTGAAGGACTGGATTCTGTTTACTATACAGTTAAAGACCATTTCATTGCAAAACATATTCAGAACCAACATATATCTATAGGCACATAGATTTTTTAAAAAGTATTTGATGAAAGCATAATACAATACAGTTTTCATATAATAAAGTTGCTCTGCAGAGGCATGCTGCTTATTGGAAAAAAAAGAGATAAAATCAAGAGGATAGCTCCACTGGAGAGATAAAGAGACTTTGCTGGCTTGATCTCTAGGGAGGCTTTTTAGTGTGAAGCAGCTGGAGCAGTCTTTAATTTATTATTGATCTCCAGGTTCCATCAGACTTGTCCGTTTGTACATTAAAAAGGGCTATTACTATCCATCAAAGCATACCCTGTCATAGACATTTAGCTTATTTTATTGGTTTGGAGGATAATTTTCCAGCCACGGGAAAAGAAGGAGACTTTTAACTAAACAAATATTTATACAGGGCGCGATAATTGCTTGGTCAATTTAAACAGGCAGTCACCAACCCTGCTGAATTTGTTTGTATCAGATATTCGATAGTCTCTAAGTGTTTGTTTGAAAAGCATAAAATTCTAACTAACTGCACGATTGTGGATAAAACTGTCCACCACACAGAGGTCCTGTCAGTTTGTCCTCATTGTCTTTTTGTTTTGCCGGAAACCTGGAAAATTCAGGAGCTGTAAAAGGAAACGTGCCAGCAGAAAGAGGCTATAAAAACATGTTTTACCTTTAAGCTACAAACTATATCTGAACCTTTTTCTACTTCTGATGTTCAGGTTTTTGTGTTGATACATGTCAGTCATTCTAATGAGCTGTCCTCCTTGAAATACCATCTTGCCTTGGGTTGACTTTCATCCTGTACATGCAGCTGAGTGGGAACAGGTGAAAAAGGTGTTGATCACATCTGATCTGCAAATGGAGATAACAACAGTGAAGGTCACACAACTTATTAGAATAATGTCTTTCAATGCAATCAGGACATTACAAATTGGTTCCATCTAACCATATGATAATAAAAGTGAACAAAGTTACCAAGTTATGCACAAGAGCACATTTATAAACATGCATACACACCATATTCATAGTTATATCACATATTGTAGTTGCCCCTTTCCTTCTCTGTAGTCTAGATCACCTTGTGCCAAGAAAGGTAAATAACAATAATCAAAATAGATAAGATAATAGTAAAAATACATAAAAAGACAAAACAAACAACAGTACATATTTTGAAAAACTAGCAAAAAGATTAAAGCATAGATACAAATTGTGTATGGTATGATGTAAGATGCTATCTATATGAGAAAAATAAAACTAAAACAGAAAAAAATATTATGGCTAAATAAGTTGCAGTCTGACATCAGGGTCTGTGTAACACATTTCCAGCCATGCATCATGGAATAACTTTAGGAATGACTTACATGTTTTCAGACAAAAAGAAGGCTGTTCCCTCTGCTATAGTAAATCTGTTCCAGGGCTTCCAAATTTCAATGCACAAATTATCAGCTAATGGGACAATGTGAGAGCATAGCATTGAATTTTTCACAGCGCTTACTGTGGGTAAACTCGCTTACTGTTTGCTGCGGCTGCTTGAAGATATTGTGAATAAATGTAAATGTGTGTAGTATATACAGGTTATTAACACTAAAATAGCCATTTAGAAGTGTCATTCACCATGCCTAACATGTTGTAGTAAATGAAACACAGCACTTCAATTTTTGCATCATTCTCTGCCTCCCAGGTGATACAGACAGATGCTCCCCCACATCCCCCCCCCCCCTCATATTTTACACTGTCACAGCACATCTCCTACAAAAAAAGAAATCTGGGATGTGCATGTATGAACAGTAACTAATGGAAAAGTCTGGATGGTATTGTCCCCAATTTCTTCTAAACGTCTCTGGTGTTTTAATCAACGAATGGCTTCAGAAAACATCAAAATATACACCTGAATGTTCTGCTTTACTACACGTAGACAAATGAAATGAAATGCCGGCCTGTCCAATATGAAAATGCAATACCTTATAAGATTAAGCAAGATATACACAAAGACAATCCAGTAATACCTACATTTATTATTCATATATTGGCCCTCAATTTATACAATATCTGTCTGTCTGTCCTTCTGTCTGTCTTCTATATATTTGCTGTAATCCAGAGGATGGGGGTGCTCTCTAACATATCCCAGTTGCTTGAAAGACCTAAGCTGGATATATCCAAATAATTGTAGAATTTAACTGCCCATCAGTGTTTAATGTGTTCAGTTTGAAATTTATTTTAAATAATGATGAGGTAAATAGAGAATAAAATAAAAAAAAAAATATATGTATAAAAAATAAAGACTTGTTTCCATGTCTTTCCTGTGTTTGGTCACTTCTTCTGTTACCTTTTGTTTTAAGTGAACTGGTCAGGCATAAGGTGGCTTACCCCTACAGCAGTTAATCAAAGTATGTCAACTGCTCCCTGCCTCATTTGATGTTTTTATGGAAGCAAATTAGATGTTGTAGCAGTGCAGACGAGCACAACTGGTTTACTCGGCATGCCATTGCATGTTTATGTAGCCTAGCATTAAAATTAATCCTTTATATGCAAACTATGCAATAGGGTTACAGTCATATCTGGTTTGCTCATAAGACAGATGGAGTAGATGCAAGTTGAGACTCAAAATTCTGCAAATTATTCTATTTCCTGTGTTGCAGTAATTTAATCAAAATTAACTGTAATAATTTTCATAGCTACAAAAGTATTTTTAAAACTTTAGTGACATTTATTGCCATAGTAATAATAGTAGTGCTTCTATTCCTAGTAGTACATTTGTAACTGTCAGACCTTAAAACTGACTCATTTTTATGGCAGACATTTATTATGCACATTTCTAAAGTTATTTCCCACCAGGGACCAAAGGCAGACAAACCCTACTTTGCCATTTTGGGTTCCAGACTGGAACCACATGGAGAGTTTTGTTTTACGCTGAGTTTTGCTTTTACACGGCATCATGTGCCAGGAACTGGATATCAACACACTGACTGTTGTGCATGTCCTATCACTGGGGGCTGCGCTACTAAGAAAATCTGGCTGTTCAGTACTGTTTCTTTCAAAATGCATAAAAACGTCAAAACCATGTTTGGTAGATTTAATTGAAAATAATGAGGGAATATAAATACAAAGTATAAACCCCTATCCAGATAGGGGTTTCCAGATAGGGATGGTATAAACCCCTATCCAGATAATGGTTTATACTTTCCGTATTATCCAGAGTTGTCAGTTCCTCCATGACCATTGCCATGTACACATGGTCCCTTTCCTAAAGGTTAAAATTGGTGGTGTGACCCTCATATATACAATCTCACATTCATCACATTACCTGGTCTGCATATTTCCGCCTAGTCAACATCAGCTGACACTGCCGTCTCTCACCCTCCATACTGTCACCACTGACTACATTGTCATGCCCACCTCACCCTTAATGTTAGCAGAGCGTTTGGTCGCTTTGCTTTCCACCTCTGGAGCTCTCTTTTAACCCTAACCTCAGAAACTCTGATAGTCTTCAAATCCAGACTAAAACCTCACCTGTTCAAACCTGCCTACTCATTATAACTATTATACAACAAATTCATCCCGCAATCCATCGATTAATGAATTTGTGCGTTGTCTTTATTCTTTATTGCTTTACTTTTATTGTTTTAAATATGCTTTAACACATATTTTCTTTTAATATTTTAATTATAACATTTTATTATATTATTTTTAAATTATTAAACTTTGCACACTACTGACAGACAGAAAGGGTTACCTGCCTTTTATTGCTACCATGTAGTGGTATAAATGAAGCTCGGGATAAATTCTCTGCAACATACCCAATGTGCAACCTAACATGTTCAACATTTCTACTTACTCAGTCAGATTACGAGTTATCAGTGTCGTTATCAGGTTAGATCTTTTTTAAAATAGTTTTTCACACTTGGCAGCATTACATGTGATTAATAAAAAATGATCCACTCTAGAAGTACTTCATTTCAATGTTCAACACTGAACAAACATAATCACACACTCATGCATTTGACTTTTAATTAGCTGCATTCCTCTCACTTCATTAACATAGCACGCTGCTTCAGAATAACTGACATGCATTAAACATGGCTGATAATGAATGTGACCAAGTTGGCGCAGGCACACTTTGATCAACATGAAGAATCTGTAATCATATTTATTCATTTTCTTTATTGTGTGTATGGGTATGTTGCGTTTCTATGAGTTGGACCACGGACTGCTACACGCTGCTCCGAGTTCTGGTGCATTGTGTGACAGAGGCCCTCTGTTAGTTCACACCCCACCCCTCCCTTATTTTCCCTCACATTCACATGGAGGGGTGTTTGGAGGCCAAGCCATCTGCCGGCTCCTCGTCTACTGTGATATTCATCATTTAGGGAACTTATGACAACAAGCCAGGTAGTCACCAGTCTGCCAGGTAGCAGCAACCAGCATGCCAGCATGCTCATAAGACATTCTGCCTAATTGGAGGAACCAGCTGAAAACATTTGAAATAGACAAGTTGAGGAGAGATAATCATGGGTTAGTTGTTTAGAAAAAAAAACAGAGCAGAAGGGCAAGCAGAGGGTCTGGCTGAGAGGGTAATGGGGCTAATAGAGCTGGTAAATGAAAAGGCAGATGATGATAACTCTGCTGCTGATTCTATTTATGCTCATATATAACCCTCTTGTATATGCGTGTCTGTGTTAAAGAGACACAGTAACAGGAGGAAAATAGCTGCCAGGAGCTGAAGAGGAGGGAGTGGTACGAAGGCCAGAGACCTTCCTCTGGGTCTGATGAATCCTTTACAGTTCTGAGAGGCTTATGAAACATTTATGATGGACGTCATTCCTTTCTGTTGTCTGTCACTGGTTCCATCTCTCTATCTGCCTGGTTCACTGTGTCCTTATTTTCATTTGTTTTTTTTTCTTTATGAAAAAGATGCATGGATTGTATTTGTCTGAAATAACTCACCTGTGTTTATCTACACGTTTTTAACCTTTAGAGCCAATCAGATTCCCATTTCTATTCCTGACCCCTACAGATTGAATGCTGCTCATGGAAGTTAATAATTCATGCGTGTATTAACCTCAATACTTATAAAGCACAAAGCCTGTAGATATTTTCTCTCTCTCTCTTTCTCTCTCTCGCACTGTCACACACACCACTTGCACATATTAAGAAAATTTGACCAGTTTTTGGGGTTGAGCGAAATGGTTTATGATTTATTTACAACTCATCAGAGATGCTTTATGATGTGGGGATTCTCACACAAACATTCACATTTAAGTGCACTGTCAACAAGCAAGGGATCAGTCTCTCTCCCATGTGCTGAGTGTGCCAGTTTGCCGCAGGCATTAAGACACCTTCAGATGCTTTACACACTCACACACATGCAATAGTTGGAAGCAAGTCACCCCACAATAGGATATTCAGTTCAAAACTGGAGCAGACAGCCCATTAACAATAGGAATAAATTACTCCATCTTCCCACCGGAGACATCCCTGAGTAAAAATGTAAATGAAACTAGATTTAAATTTTTTTTTTTAGAATGATCTATTATTTCTCCTAAGTTTTATTGTTTAGTTTTCTAGAAAACTCTCCTATTTGACCCAGCTGCTGTAAGATGAAGTTTTTCAGTACATCACAATGAAAAATAAGTAAATAATATTGAATTTGTTATTCATGTAAAGTTATACAAGATATTCCCAGTTGCCTCTCCCCACATGACAATCCCAGTCAGGCAGGAGTATTTGGATTCATGCCATGTTAACTACTGTTGCTGCAAAATAAGGTTCCACCGTTTGTACACAGGCTGCATCAGATGGCACCATAATCATTGGGACAAATGCCAGCTCAGGCTGTGGTAGTAATTGTGGCTGTTTTCTGGGTTTGATCCCATTCCAGCTCATGTACACTGACAGTGTCTCTTCCCCAGATCCATGTGTCTAAATTGGATTGAACAGTTCTGGTATCATGACCTCTGTTCAACTCAGACAGACAGCAGGAATATGGATGGCTGTCAATGTGTCCCCATTAGGTTCCCCATCTTATAGATTTTTCTTTGGATGTGGATGGCTTTTTTTCTACAATACTGAACTAAACTCCCCCCATTTCTATGAAAACCCCTTCTCTTTCTGATTAGTTCAAGCCATTATCTTCCATTTTAAAATCAATATATCTACCCGGGTCAACTTGCCTGGTGGCAATTTGAGAAAAAAACTGCTTGCCAACTGGCGCCATTAATTCCACATCAGTTTGTTGTGCAGCATGGTTTAACCTTTGTGAATTAAAATGACAAAGTGTTTGGATGGATGCTTCAGCTCTGATAGTAAAGGAATTTTTTCCTTCATTTTGCTGCTGTGGCCTAGGAGGAAGAGTAGAAATCTACCGCCTGAAAGTCATCAGAACCGTTCCAGGTTACACGCTGAGGTGTGCTTGGGCAAGACACTGTTCAAAGTGTCTATGAGAATGCGAACCTGTAAAAAAAAAAACATTTAGTACATAAATATAGAAGTATTGCATATTTATGCAACCTGAATGTGACATAGGGTGTTAATTTTACTGGAAAAGCATTATGCAAGTACATTCCATTCATGATATATACACTCACCGGCCACTTTATTAGGTACACCATGCTAGTAACGGGTTGGACCCCCTTTTGCCTTCAGAAC
>JBAMHX010000001.1:8845512-8857402 GCA_037177515.1 Pseudomugil tenellus
TATATACTAGAGTATATATATATACTAGAGTACAACTAAAGACTACCATACTGCCTTGAAACATTCTCCAAAGCTGAGACATTTTCTAACTTATTAATCTTCTATGTGATGTGCACAAAGCTCACCGGGTGATGTGCTGAGAGGGCTTATCAGCTGCTTAACAGGTCACAGGTGACCAGCTGGCTAAACCCCTTAGCTTGTGACCAGAATCACCCCTGACGTGATGCGACTTTTGATAGTGACAGAAATAAAGCAACACTTACACTCAGCTGTGTGTGCTTATTACCACTCTTCTGCAGTGCATGCATGCATGAATATAATGGCAAGCAGGCAAGTTTCAGTATCATCCATCTGTGCAGTACCTGCATGTCTGCCCGCTTAGTATTCTCAGCTGTTTATTAGTAAATTGCATGGAGCTACCCATGAAACGACACAGTCCAAGATGGCAAAGATCTGTGAGTCCAACTGCTGTTATATACAAGCTGACACAGTTAACATTTATCACAGAACCTTAAAGTTCAGTGAGTGTCAAACTTGCTGCAAACAATAGTGTATCGTGTGGGTGACGTGGAACATCTGACGACACAGCAGGATCCAAAAGGCACCATACAGTCATCAAACACGCAGACATTTCATTTTCACATTTTCTAATGCAATTATTACCACAGTCATTTACAATGTCTAAGAAGGTTCTGTTTCCATGTTGTGCATGTTCATTTAGGTTTTGTTGGACCTGCTGCTGTGATGTGTTTTAGCAATATCTGTGTAATTGTAGGTTAGAATAACTGAGTGTGTGTCTCTCTCTGTGTTTGCATGTGAGAATATACGTGCACTCTCTGGAACTGTACACTTATTCCTGTGTGTGTATGTGTGTGTACACAACACCATCTGCCTGTGGCTATGGAGCTAAAATCCCTGATAGCTGCCTGTTCCCATTTCAGAAACAGCTGATCAGTCATGCAACTAGCTAGCTGGCAGCTACATCACAGACAAAAGTTTTCCCTGGAGAGAATCATGTTTTATAAACTAAAACACCTAATGCTTTCACTTGAGAAATATCAGAAAATGTGCAATAGATCTGTTGAAACCATCAAAATAAAGGTTCAGAAATTTGGGGTTTACAGCGTTTGTATTGCTTGCAGCCTTGAATAAGAAACTATTCTCCATATAATTATTAACATTTAAGCCCAACCATGTGTTTTAAATGTCTTTTATCAATATGCAAATGTACCCTTAAAACTAACCATGACAAACTGCTGGAACTTAAGTGTTGTTTAAAATCATTGGGTCAGACTGGACTCAATTTTAATTTGCTTTTGTGGTAGCTGATGGTACAATGCCACCCTGGACCCATTTTCACACCCTTTTACATGCTTATACCCAAATAAGCAGTTTTTCAGTATTTGTATGTATTTGAGGAATGGACATTTAAAATCTTCTGGAATGAATAGGAGTATGTCTCCTTGCTGGACAAAGGTCAGACAATCAGTCTGCTGTGTGTGAATGATGATTCATGCTTCTAGAGAGCTGGCTGGACGCATCACCGCTGGATAATGTCACATGACTGTTTTATCCCATCAGGGAATAAATATACTTTTGTTTTGATTATTTCTAAGAAAACGCTCAATATAGATTCTGCTTACATCTCTTCCCAAGTCGTGTGAAAGTGGATTTTACTCTTTTGCTATCAAGAGAAAAACTTCAGAAAGTCTCTTGTGTCCTCATTGATTCTGTCTTTTGTGTTGTCAAGGGTTTTTTCAACTTAACAGAGTAAATAATTTAAGTCTTTTTGTAGAATGTAGTCTTCTACCTCCACATCTGTGCTCATGAAGTTGAAATTAATCATCAGAGGCGATACACAAGCTTGTAGTCTGCAGGGAATATCCTGAACACGTCCTCTAAATGGACTCCAAGCAGACTAACATAAATTACAATAAAAAGAATGATGGTGTCTGCTACTCTCCATGTGAGAAGACGGAAAAAGCATCAACATTGCTGTGTCCCTAAAATCACCTCCATTGTAGTTTCTAAGTGTTGAATGTCAAAATCAAGTCAAACAAGTCATGAATAAACAGATGCTATTTTGTGTTTGTGTTTAGAGTCTGAAACTCTCTTAGCCTCTACTGACATGTATCATCTAGAGTGGGCAAGTTTGACCAGTGTATTACTAATCTTCCCCTTAAATGCCCAGCTCCAGTCAGAGATAAATGATTAGTGTCCAGCTAAAAGCTGCATTGGGAAGGGGGGGTGGGGGTGAACCTCACCCAGGCCATGCTAATTAAATCTCCCAGACAGCTTGACTCTTAATAAAGCCTGACATGACAGCTTGGCCTGTGAATGTCAGAGTGACCTCATAACCTGGAAGCTGCCTTGTGCGTTTTTTTATTCATGCCTGTGTATGTTGCGTGTGTGTGAGACACTGTGATTGAGGGTCTCACTATTGAGGAGAAAGGCAGGCACCTGTCTTCAGCCCAGATAGAGGTCACTTTCCAGGGGTGTGGGAACAACTGTGACTCAGCAGCTTTGGGGCAAAGTTATAACATATTTGCAATACAAATCATACCTCAGGGAACACATCTCATTACCATTTTTTTTCTTGTTGGTGCTTGTCCTTACTTTGCATGGAAAATCTAAAGGAGATAATTACTTTATTAATAAAGACTTGGTTAAAATGGGGAATATCAGTAATATAAAGTTTATACCTGTACTTGTTTAGTATAGTAGAGCTACATTGGATGAATAGCTAGATATAATTACCATGTGAGAGCAAAAGGATCTTCACTGCATAGCCATTAATATACAGCCTGTGGTCCTTTGTGCTTTTATATCTCTATTTTACATAATACTCCATGTTCTCTAGAAGCTTAGACTGACTTAAAATCTCTTTGGATTGATCAGTTTGACAAAGGGGTAACAACATAAAATCTTCAGTTATATATTGACTTTAAGAGCAGACATTAAGTGATAAACAGCTACTGTGAGGTGACATCCGTTAATAAGGGAAACCTGCTTAACAGCTTTTGTGAGTTAAGCATGTACGATTAACCCTGTAACATGAATAAACAAGTTAAGCTGATTCATCAATGTGCATACATGTGCAAGTACATGTCCTGGTGCTAAAACTGGCCAAGTTCAGCCAAAGGCTCTTGGTGATGTATTAGAATGAGAGACATGCTATCATGTTTAGAAGTAGTACAACCTGTACAAGACCCAAATGCAGTCAAAAGCCCCCTTTCCATTAGTACCTACTCTAACCGGCTTTCCTAGCCTCTACCAGGTTTCAGGGTGTTTCCATTAGAGATTGTTTGGACTTAGTAGATAATTTTATGGTACCTTCTTCATTTAGGTTCCAACCAGGGAACATTGGGCTTGAATCGTAACTACAGGCTCTGATCATGGTGATCAGCTTTCAAACTGATGCCAGACCCATTTCCCAGTAGATACTGGACTCCTCCCACATTGGAGGGTTCTGAACTATAATGGAAAACCAGTAGGGTAGAGTTGAACTGATCATCTAGGATAGAGCAGAGTAGGTACAAATGGAAAGGCACTAAAATAGGCAGGATGGTGAAGCAACTGCATAATGCCAAAATGTCTGTCTGAGTGGAACAGAGCTGGTAAATGGTAAGAACATGATAAAACCTAACAGAAACCTGAGGAGCGTATATAATAAGGAAACTGATGATATAAAGCAAGTTTACATAACTTTTCAATATTAAAGTAAGTGTTGAGATCAGGCTGACTTTTACTGACCAGAGAGAGCTTGGAAAAGAGACAGCATTAAGAACAGTTCCAGATTTAGAAAAAAAGTAATTGTCAAATGACTCCGGTACAATAATCCACAAAGTTCAGCAGTGTGGTTTAACAGGACAATGGTTCGTGACAATCAGTAAAAAACCAAAATGGAGACTAGACTGGAAGCTAAACTGACAGAGTGCACAAGGAAATCCAAATGCAATATAAACAGATGTGAAGTACTATAACTGACTACTATACAAAATACTGAAATAACCTTTGCAAAACCAAGATAAATGCTAAAAACCCTTAAACATTACTATTACATTATAACGTAAAATGCAAACGTGACAAGGCCTATGCCGTAGGAAACGACGGCTAGGGGTCTATCCCAGAACGCTCCCAATCCTCCAATTCCTCAGTCCTCGAATAGACACAATACAATATAATAAAGCTGCACATGTGTGGTGTGGAAACTTTGAACCAGCTTGGTAAGGCATCAGGACAGGATGCGTCCAGAGATATAGCCAAAAATCTGATTTTTGGTGAATGAAACGCCATCTGGTGGGGAAACCATAAATCGAAAAATCATGAAATTGGATACAGATTGTCCTCTTTGGGACCTAAACCTGTATACTGAGAATGAAAATCCAATTGTATATACTTCCAGAGATATAGGCAAAAATGAGATTTTTCGTGCATAAAGCATCACCTAGTGAGGAAACCATAAATGCTAAAATGATGAAATTTGATGCAGGTCGTCCCCCTGGTGACCTAAACAAGTACACCGAGTATCAATTTCCAATTGTGAAATCTGTTCGAGTTATCACACTCACACAAAGTATACCCAGCGGCGCTGGCAGCGGCGGTCGTCATGAAACCATTATATCTCCGACACTCCACATTCAGGGATATAAGAACAGCATTTATGTATTTGGAACCACTGCTTCAGCAGTCAGTTCCAGTCTGCTGACCTGGATTAGTGAGAATATAATTACATTATCACTACCTTGCATATTAAAATAACTGTATGTGTCAAGGACAACAAGCACTGAATTAAAAGTGCATTCTTGATGAGCAAATTAACTTCATCCTTATGCTCTGTTTGATCTATGTTGCCTGTGTATTTATAAGTCTACAGAAGTTTTTAAGCAAGCTATAATTAGTCTAATCATATTAGAGCATGCAGTAATGGTACAGTGCAATAAAAAAAGAAGAACAGGTAAACTGGGTCATGTACTAAAAGAAAGGCTTTGACCTATATTCAGCAGCATATTGTATCTAATAAAGCAATTCTGTGCAAATAGTAAAATTTTGAAATATTTATTATAATATATGAGTGAGCCTCCTATTTATCTTCTCTCTCCTTCTCAATGCAATATATTAGCTTTTTGTCAATTGAGCTTGTGATTTCATCACGGGAAGAGGCAATATGTTGTTGTAGATAAAAATAAACGCTTTAATTCATATTTGCTGCCACACCCATAGCTGCTGCCTGGGGCCAGCGCAAAAGCAGCAGGATAGAGGCGAGCAGCGGTGAACTTTGGCTGTATAGGGCCAGACAGAGAATATAGGTCATTCAGCTCTGTAGATGAAAGATGCATAGCCCAGTCTGTCAGGGTGGAGATGTAGTAAATATAGAGATGCTTTTAGATGCACCATACAGGCACTTTAGATGGCCAAAGAGAGGAATAGAAAGGGGTATGTGGAGGCTACATACAGAGTGGAGGATGGAAGACGAAATGCAGGACATTTAGTACAGGGAGAGGCATGGGTGTGGTGCATGCTGTGGGTGAAAAGATTCACACACGAGTGTTTGCAGTGTCTGTGGGAACCAGCGTAGTATTCTTTTTCTTACTGATGAAGGGGAAATACAGAAAGCAGGCTGCCTTCCTCAGAGCAGCTGCAGCTAGCGCACAATATCATCCTCTGTTTGCCTGTGGCTGGCAGTGTAAAGATCACACTCACATTTCACATATCCTTTTGTTTTCTTTGCAAGTTCTGATTAATTTGGTCACTGACAGCATTCTTACACTTCTCACTGTTTCATAATCTCACGTTCCATTGACACAATGCTCAATATATTTTCCTCTGTTATTATACATGATTGCTTTTGTTGTTGATGTAATCATTTTTCCTTTTTCCTGCCTCCACAGGTTCTCCTAAAGTTTGCCTTTTTATGCATATAGTCAGCCTAGAAGCACTTAATTTAAATTTCTTTGAATATTTTGGTAGCGTTTCCACAGCACAGGGACTTTAATCCCAAACAGAACATTTAGGAGGTGCAGCAGGTGATACAGATCAAAACAATTGCTGCTTCTTGTACCATTCTCCACTCTCCTACAACTGAGGGAAAAAACACACACAACACTACAGTGAGGTTTAGTTTAAACCTATTGTATGTTTGGTCATTAAATACCTTGTTGAGGTTTAGGAAAATATATTTGAAATCATTGTTGTTATTTTCCACAATAAATACCACTCAATTTGAAACATTGCTGGATTTGTTTCAGAGTTTATAACTCACTGTGATTTTAACTTATTTAGATGCCGCACTAACATTCATCATACACATTCCTGCAGTCGTCATTGCTTTAGATACAGAACTTCACAAACTTCATGTTCAGGCCAGGGACATCATGTGAGAGATGCATGTTGCTTTACTCCACCACGTCTAATGCCAGTAACTGTCGATTGCTGATGTAGGAATGTATAACAAGAATAGATTAATGTAAAAGGCAAATAAAAGGAAGAGACAAAGTGATAGAGCATTTAAGTTAGACAAGAGTCACCATTAGAATGACTTTTACTGGCTGGAGAAATTTGAGAGAAGAAACAGGATGCAAAACAGATGCAGAATGTGTCATCAACAGGGAGCATATTAGTGTAAAACACTGTCCAAGTGCAGTAGTGCCACTTTTAATAGATAATAAATATAACAAAGCAAATCAGCAACTACAATCTACACACCACATTTTCAACATGCATCATGTTGTCACCACCATGACCACCTGCACTTGAAACTTTAAGTAGAGTCTAATAGGAACCATTGGAAACCTATGTTTCTGTTTTAGCCTAGTTAAATATTTTTTTAAAAGTTGGTGTATGCGTGACCTAACATCCATCCCTAAAACAGCCCCTCAGTGAGATTGAGCTGCAAGCAGGTCAGCTTGCAGAGACAAGCTGTGGTGCCATAAAGGAAGCCTCTTCGTTAATGTAGCTGAACAATTAAAACTTTTACATTTTTAAAAGTAAAAAAAAAATGCTACAACTTCAGAAGATGAATTTGCAAAGGATTCATGTTTGATGTGTGAGATTTAATGAAGTCCGCTAACCACTAACAGAGAAGTTTAACCTGCTGTCTCATTTGTCAGCCCTCCCAGTTGCAGCTGCTTTATTCAAGGTCAAACTTAAGCCTGCAACCGTGATAAGTACCGGTAACATTTTTTAAGACCAATGTTTTGAGAGCTGATTGTTAAAATATTTGGTTCCATACAAAATGGATAAATATATTTTAGTATATGAAGTGAAGGCACTGCAATCTTTCACCAATGGTACAGTACGTGGAAAGTTTCTCGATTAAAACATAATCATGCTTATTATTTGAACAAATTAAAATCTGTTCATTGGCTTCTGTCTGTACACACCATCAGATGAGTTTTTTTTATTGACCTGTACATTCAGGAATTGAACAAAGTGAGATAATTACTTTCCCCATAACAGTAAGTCATTCCGATAATCATCAATCTGGACTGTCCATCCTTTCGTTAATCAAAGTCAAAGTTTGTTATATAAGCAAAGCAAAAATACTTTTATAAATGATTAACTCATTCTTCCAACCCTGCAACTCCACTGGGGTAATTAAAGTCAATTTCAATTTCTTGAATAAAATACCATTATCATTTAGAAGCATATATATATATATATGCTCTTGCTAATGACTTAGCTCAGGACACCTTTAGATGGCTAAATAGTCAGAATCTGAGTTTATATGGTGACTTTTTGTCAGAAAAGGCAGAGAGGCAGATGAAGACTCCAAAGACTGCACGGACAGACTGGCGTCTTGTCGTGAACGTGGGTGTGTGAGCAAAGGTGAAAAGGGCACAGCAGAATGAACTCATGGTGAGAGGTAGGGAAAGGGTCTGTCTAGGAACGATTAAATGTGAAGGGTCAGTGCTGAGAGTGGAGCAGTGCTTGCTGATAGAGACAGACTGTCTGTCTCTCTTTCACTGGAGAGTTTAGGGACACACAGAAACTGAACTGCTGATGTAGATGACGGTCAGAAATAGGAATGGCAGTCAAGCAGAAGTCCTTCCAATGCCCCACACCCAGAATATTCCTTCTTGTGCTTGTACAGACAATAGGCAAGCTTCAAACCCCTATGCACAATGCCAGCCTTTCTAGAAACTAAACCATTACATGGCAGATGATCAAAAACTGAGCTTCTCCTCATGTAAACTCATGCCAAACCCTGTGGCCTAAGATTAATGTGCATACACACTCTGGTATAAGTGCAAATGATGTTTTTACATTAAACTTTTCGCAATAATTGCTGTATTTTAAACACAAAACAAAATAAGCAAAATATAGTATGTTACCAAAATATAGTGTGTTGCCAGACTTGTTTCTGTCTTTTAAAACTAATGTTATGGTTATATTTAGACAAAATCTCCTCAGTATGAGCACACTTGGCTGCTCAGTACAAAGCTAATTTACATATGTGCAATTTATAGTAAATTTATGCAAGTAAAAAAATATATTCTTAAAAGTAAAAATTTAATTAAATGCTATTTTATCATAATGATGACAAAGGTAAAAAAAAAAAAACAAAACAAACAAAAAAAAAAAACGTATGATCCGTTTTTGGTTCCCAGATTGTGACCACTCCTCTAAATGACGGTATCAGATTTTCCCAAATACTACTATGACCATTTCAAGGGTACCTCTGGTTTATTTTAAGGTTGAGTTTTGTAATTTACTTTGTATACTGTTCCAAAGAGAATAAGAGATCAGAAAAAAGATCTCCTGGGACTAAAATAGAAACATCTTATCTTCTGTGAACTATAAAAAAAAGACAGAAAAATAAATAAGACTGTGACTTTCCTGCCTGCCAGCTGTTTGCCATGGTGACCCACACCTGCTACACAGTGGGAAGGTCATTGCCAATCGAATCAGTGTAATTTGCGTGCTTCTCTGTGGACCCATCTTAGGATGACTAAATGCATTATGGGTAAAATCCTGCTGGGCTTAGGGGTGTGTCTGGTTTCCTTGTTTGGATGTCTTTGTTATTTTGTCAGTCTGTGCATCTCTCTGTTCGTTTTTGTTTTTATCAGCTTGATGCGAAGCAACACAGCAGATGAGCCATTGCAATGATTGGTTGATCCCTGCCGTGTGCTGATAGGTCGCTGCCTTTTTTCTGTTCAAACAGGCCTCTAATCAGACACTTTACCAGGCTGCCTTGTTCAAACACACCATGCTCTGCTTTGGAGATTTGCCAAACACTGTGTTGCATTTATGTGTGTGAGCAAATGTGCATGCATGCTGAGGGTCAGTATAATTAGTGTTGTTGAAATGGAAAGAGAATCTAAAAATCTGTCTTGCTAAATTTTCCTTCAGTTTGGACCTCATTCTGTCACAACACCCTGCCTTTAATACATTTCAATTTCCTTGTTTCATACAAATGATGAAGCCTGTACATGTGGGATTGAGACCAACAGTAATCAATAACTCTTCAGAATACCACTGGACGTATGCTTCCCTTTAAGTTGCCAGAAAAAATATGTGGGAGTTTAATGATTTTGCTGGTTTAGGATGCTATGAACTCGCTGACTCACTTACGTATTTCACTCTACACGATGTGCTCTAAAGTTAGAAAGTTAGATCGCAATCAACAAACCACTGTTTGATGGTAAATTGCCCAAAACCAAAACCGTCTAACTCCTAGTTTAGTGCACAAAACATTCAAAGGAAAAATGAGAATTATTCATTAAAAAGAAGATGCTATATTAAGTCCTGTTTCTGAAATTTATTTCTGTCTAGGACCCCTTCACTTACAATCATATCTCACTTAATACGTTTGTTACAATCACTGACAGAAACTCTAAAAGTATTGGGTGCATTAAATGTATGTGGCCTTTGGGTATTATTGGGTATTTGATCTGACTCACTCCGGCACTTTTTACATGTGAATTTTATTTTTAGCTGCTGTTAAAGTCTGATCAACAAAACTATTACTCTTAGGACCAGATTTACTAAAGGTTTGCGTGTACTAAAACGCATGCAAACATATTGCACATGCTAAAAAAAGTGCAAACTAATCTACTAACAGTGAGTAAAAGGGTTTGGGTCTTCCAAAGGTGCAAGATTGCGCGTCCTCCTGGAGTTAGTACGTTTGCCTCAATGAATATGTAAATTGGGGCCTTCACACGCAATTTTGCGTGGAGTGGTGTCACGGGGTTCTTTCTATGTCCATACTCCAACAAGGAAGACAAGCCGGAAACTTCATGCTTGTGGTTTTTTTTTATTTATTCCTCTTTTCCAAGTATATGTTCGTGTAAATGTTTTTACAGCAGTTGGGTTGTTGCTTTATCTGTCAGGTTCATTCCTGCACTCCCTCCTCATCACAGTGAGGATCCTTTTTATACAGAGAGCCCCTCCCACTGGGCTTGTTATTCAATTAAAGAAAAATACAACAAAAACAACTGAAAATCTTCCAACCAAAAACACATCTCTTTGACAGGTGTACTTTTACTAAACATTCATTCACCTGATTAAACCAAAACTAAATAAAACATTGGCTTCATAGCTTAACATAGATTAATCCCTTCTAATTGGGACTGATGCAAACCACCTTTACCTGAGTCACATGCTCAGGTGATCCTTCATTAACACTGCAAAACCCTCTACTCAGTTTTGCCAATTCTTGTGAGACCGCAACTACCGGTGAGTGTATGTGACATGTTTGCCTAAGTTTCATGAGAAAGAGACACCAAGTGTGCACCCTTGGCTACTCTAATACAGAGATGGTGATGACAATATGTAAGGGTAATTATTTTAAACGACAGAAGGTGAGAATGACATTGTTAAATGTTAATGTGTGCATGTATGTGTGGTGATCATGTGCACTGTCAGTCAGAGCAGTGGCCTTGCTCCATGACACACTAATAATCTGGATTATTTTCCTTAAATTCTGATTGGTTAGGAAACTATTATTACTGATAATTTAAAAAAAAGATCAGAGCCAAGATAGAACAAGATCAATGGTCTCATTTATAACCTCTGCAAAATGTACAAAGTGTGCTGACCAAGGTCTGCAAGATATTCAGAACATGGGGAGTGCTGTACAGCCTGCACTGAGGCACCCATCTCCCCGCTGGATGATGTCTCGGACCCACACCTGCCTCCCCTGACAAGAAGAATTTCAACATGGAGCAGCTCCGTCATGTGATGTTAGAAACAACAATTAGCTTTTTAACAAATTATTTTAATGTGTATGAAATGTCAGACACAACATAACACGAATTACCAAATAAACGTCTAATTTCTATCAGATTTTTCAGAACAGCATTTATAACCATCCTTCTCTTCCAGTAGCAGGCCAATCACAACACTTCCTTTTGTTACACCATACTGTGGCATATTTTTCAACTCTCCACCTCAGTAACCAACACATCGATGTCTCCTTTGGTGAAATGGAATGTTTTTGCTCTTTTCTCCGTGTTCGTCATTGTAAACCATGAAGTAACATAAATCAGCTGCACATTCGCATAAACATTGCAATTCATGAGGTGCTCTGCATCCACCATTTATGGTTGTAGGAGACATGTAGAGGACATGTAGGAGACATGTAGAGGACATGTAGAAGACATCTAGAGTACATTTAGAGGACAGGTAGGAGACATGTAGAGGACATGTAGGAGACATGTAGAGGACATGTAGAAGACATGTAGAGGACAGGTAGGAGACATCTAGAGTACATTTAGAGGACATGTAGAAGACATGTAGAGGACATGTAGGAGACATGTAGAGGACATGTAGGAGACATCTAGAGTACATTTAGAGGACATGTAGAAGACATGTAGAGGACAGGTAGGAGACATGTAGAGGACATGTAGGAGACATGTAGAGGACATGTAGAAGACATGTAGAGGACAGG
>JBAMHX010000001.1:8859380-8869695 GCA_037177515.1 Pseudomugil tenellus
ATATAATAATTATTATTATTAGAGGAAGAAACCCAAAAACAAAAAGTGGCAGAGCCATTTGATTGACCTTTACTGGATGGAGAGAGCTCAGAGAAGAAAAAGGGTACAATACAGATCCATAATTATTCTTCAATAGAAGATGCTAAAATGAGAAAATCTAAAGTTTAGTAATGCTGACCACATTACCACACTGTTTTCTGGATAACTGTAGCAACGACTCTGTTACTCTTTCAGTTGCTTTGGGATTTTAGGAAGCTTTGTGTATAGACATTGTGTATATACATTGTGTATAGACAAACTATGATGCAATTACAATGAATAGTCATGGAAAAGGAATTTTAGGTAATGCAAATGTTGCAATGGAGTGATAAAAAATATACAAAAAGCATGAATTTAAATAACCTTAAACTTATAACTCCAAACTTTGCAATAGTTTTCTCTGCATAGTTTATGGTTCATCACACAGTTACATGATAGTTTAATATAAAATACTACAAAGTTACAGCAGGAAATAGTAATTGAGTGATAAGGGAAGACCATACAGACCTGCAGGGGACCAAGTGTGTATAATAAAAACACCAATGACGTGTACTCTGTACAACACAGTCAAAAGCATGATTTAAATTTATGTCATTTGGTAATAATCTTCTTTATAAATCAGAATTCCTATTGGTCAGAAATGTAAAACCTTTATTGTATTAACTGTGTGGCTCTTGGCTATGGCAGAGTGTAACTTCATTTTGACTTGCTCAGCCTGCCTTTAATTTTACATGGGCATTGCTTTGCCACTAACTAACTTGGCACCTGAAGCATTAACAAATGAAAAAGATTTTTATTCCTGAGAATGAAAAATGTGTTAGTAAGCTGTGAACTTAGGATCATTTCTCTTTTTTGAGTGCACATAATGTAAATTTTCAAACAGCTGAATAAAGGATCTTTGTTACAGGTTTGGACCATGACATATAAGGCTTAAGAGTATATTAGTTGTTCTAATAATTTGGAAGTTTCAGATGGTGACTAAGGAATCTAAAGTTTGTCACTGTTAGGATGGGTATGTATCCTTGACTCGATGTTAGGTATGGAAGACTGCACAAGGATTTGTGTATAAGGAGCCTACTTCTTCTGGAGTACTCACAGCATGGTTGGCAGCTTTTCAGTGAGCCCACTGACACACAAATGCATAAAGCACACACATAAAGATCATGCCTCTGTGCTTTAATCCATCTGTGCTTGGTTATTCAAATCCACAGAAGGTAATTAGAGACAATCAGAGGGATTCACTTTTCTGCCACATAACAAACTTCTCTAATTTGTTATCACTGAACCCTTTCTACTCCACATTGCCCCTTTTCCTTCTCTTATATGTGTGTGCATGTTGGAGTGTAACTGTAGATGACAGAATATATAACATGGTGACAGTAGCCTTAAGGTGTTTAGCGCATAACTTTTTTCTCCTTGTCCGGGAAAGTTTTTTCCCATCTTTTTCAGACCATGCCTGAACAAACTACTTTCAGCAGCAACAAGGTTCACTTGCTTGTTACGCGTCTCATGATTTAGGGAAAAGTTTCAATATTTTGCGTGCACTCAAATTAAGTATCAAATTTACCAAACACAGACTAAAACAAGCCATTTTTTGAAACTGCAAGGAGACTTGCTGATGCGTGATCAAATGGCGGTTATAACAGTTAATCTGTTGCTGAGTCATACACAGGTCATTGGAAGACACGTGAAGGGTAACAAAACTCATCAATCATCATAGCCAACATGACTAAGTATTTTGTGTTTGTTTACAAAACAGTTTGCATTTATCAATTCCCATAAAGATTCATTTTTTTTTATTTGGACTTTGTTTTACCTTCAGAATAGCGCAGATTATTCATAGCACACCTTGGTTGTAACCAGTGGCTATTAGAGTTAGTGTTGCCTTTTTATTATCTCAAACAAGTGTCCTTTCTTCTCTGACAACTGACATCTGTAAGGTATTGTGATATCTGCTGCTAACTGAACATTTTCCATTTTTTAGACCATTCTCCATTTACCAGGGATGACTGTGCTTGAAAATCCCAGTAGATCAGCATTTTTCTGAAATACCCATACCAGCTGGTGTTGCTGCAGCATCGTTGCAATATTCAAAGTCACTTAAATCTGTTTTCTTTCCTTTCTAAGGGGAGTTTCACTCGCCTGGACCATATCTGCATGTCTCCATGTATATGTTCGTTGGCATTTGACTAGTTTATTAACTGTGCTCACAAGTAATTGAACAGGTTTACCTAATAAAGAGTGAAGTTTCTGATGAATAAATGAATCTTTAGAAGAAATGAAGGCTTACAAATGAAGGTTCTGGTAAAGCTTTCTTTGTTGGTCATTTTAAAAGACCAGGCATGTTTAAGTGCACTTCTTTTAACAAACATAAGGTATGACCAAAGACACTCTGAGCTTTGAATTACTCTACATCTAGCATTTGTACATTAAGCAGCCATGACAACCTGAAAAATCCTATCTTATAGTGTTCTGCAAACCATCACAGCCTTTTCCATTTTAAATGCTTTTCTATTTTTGTTCTGATCACTGCCTTACACCCCCTTGTGAATTTCCCTGCTGTCAGGTGGATAGAAGTGATTATATATCAGAGGCTGTTCAGTGAGCACTGAATGCTAGTAGTGATAGCAACCTGAGGTGTATAGGGACTGCCCCTCCAAGATTAAAAGAAAACAGATAAATATAACACTGTCTCTGTGTTACATTCCTTTTATTGGGGTGTACTTGTCCTTCAGTATGACTTGTAAACACATCTGTGAGATTATTGAATTGATAGTCAAACATTGAGGCTGTTCTTCAAACTGAAAAATTGTTTAGCAATGCTGATCTGTAGGAGAAAATAGCAGGATGCTAAAAAGGTAGAAAACCCGAGTTAAAAATATCACTCAGGGCACTTTAGCTCTGTCATCTTTTCCCCTTATTATTGATGGAAAGGTGTGTCATTCCAATTATGTTCTTTCTGTTGAACCAATTTTTTATGATTTACTGGGATATATTGTCTTCTGTTAATCCTAATTAAGAAATAACTCAAATTAGCTGAGAAAACTTGTGATTTTTTCAGTATATTGTTTTAAGAAATTTAAAAGCACCTTGTCAAGCCAGAGTTTCTTTTTCTTTTTTTATTGATTAACTTTTCATAAAGTGGGCAAAGCGGATGTGTATGGACTTAGTGCACACAGTAGTAGGAAAACAATCACGACAACAAAAAAATGCTGTGATGAGCTTTAGTATAGTTTTGGATTACTGGAAATACTGAGTTCATTATGCATAAAAACTTATGTATACCTTCTTTTTGACCTTTGGGTGTTGTCCAAGATGATACTGCAGTGTTTTAACACTGGAGATAAGCTGGAAAAAGGAAAACCATACCACTGGTCCTTTTTGCTTTGCCTCCTTGTTTGTTTGCTTCACATCAGTTTTTGTTTTGGTCATTACTCTCCTCATTCAGAACAGAATGGGAAGGTAATGAGACAATTAGTCATTATTCACTCACTGTAAAGTCTTTAGTTTTTGCTGTTTCCTGCCAAAATGTCATTTTTGACATTTGTTCCAATTTTAGTTGATATTTTTTTTTTTTTATTTTAGCTTATTTTTTACGTCAAATTTTCACCTAGCAACATCTTTACTTTACATCTCCATACAAAGTCGCTTGCTCTTCTCTGGATCTTTGCATTTCATGACTTGCTTCCTTTGCAGTTTTTAGCTTTAGTTAATAATGTCAGTTGTCTCATTATGTTCACCTCCAGTTTCTGAGCCTGAGTTTAGATTCTCCACATCTCTAGCTTCAGAAGTTAATGTGTTGAGCAACTGGATAACTTTTCCAGTAAATCAACAACTATTGAAACTAAAAGCAGAAGAGATTAGCATGTGGCTGGATTACATGTCCTATTGTGTGGTTACCATCACAAAGACGGTGGCATTAGAATTATATAATATGATTTGCTGTGACCGTTCAGTTAGTTTCATGTTTCACTACCTTGCAGTTACAGTAGTTAAGTTCATGTGGATCCTCTTCATACTGCTGATAATTAATGAGACACAATCTGAATTACACATCCTTAAATAAGCACGGACGATAAATAATTACATAAATAATGAAACATTGTGTAAACATAGAACTGAAAGGTAGAGCAAAAAACTGGATCAATAATCCAATTTAATTGGATCTAAGATTAAAATCACATATGCATGGCCTGTCCATCCACTAGGCTTAGGCTTTCATGTGCTTTGTAATTCATTCTGCTCAAGGTCTCAGGTGAGGTGATTACTTAAGAGGAGCTTGACAGGTGTTTGCTAATAATGAAAAAAAAAAAATTAATGACTAAACTTCAAGATATTTTGCCTGTGTATAACGTCTCCAAAGAGCCAGAGTCCAAGCTTTGTCTGGAGAGGGGGCTGACAAAAAAAGGAAAAGAAGGGTTAAAATTTTTAAAGACATTTCATTTTTTAAAAAGTTACTTAAATGAAAAATATTTAAAAGAAGATCTGAATGAGCTTTGAGACATGCTGTAGTATCACTTGAATCCATCTTAGTGTCAGTCATCCTGTTTTTTCAAAAAAGGAAAAAAAGAAGTCTGAAGAGTGACCCAAAAGGAATATAGCTGCATGCTGAACTGCATAATAAGGAAATAAGAAGGAAATAGCATCTATATGGATCATTTTTAAGATTAATGAGAATTAGCAGACAGATCAAACAGTTTAAAGAAGATTTGACCAGAATGAGAAGAGGAACTTAAAGGATACCTTTTGCAAGATCAAATAACAAGACAACCAACATAAAATCTTTTTAGAGAACATGCACAGACACAGAGGCTTTTGAAGATGTGTGAAATTAGCTCGGTTTAAATTCACTCCGCACCGATCTTACGGTTTGTGCGGACAGAAACAACAGGACAATTACAAGTTTTTCTTAAGGGTTTGTTAATGTGCTGTATGGGAATTAGAAATCTTCAGAAAGTGTTGCCGAAATGGTTTTAACTTGTAAAATGACATATGTGTGTGCGCATGACTCATTAGAACATAATGATCCTACCAAACGAGCTGCTGAAGGTCTTAAACAGTATTCACAGAAGCAAATTGACTAGCTCCTCAATGTATCCAAATATTCATGTCTTTCATGTGTGTCACTCAGCAAATGTCTTTTTGAAAATTCTCTTCTCAAATATGCTCATCTTGTTTTTTGTTCACATTCCATTAGATATAAATACATAATTCTAAATATGGCATAAAAACACTGTAGTTCATGACAGTACCTTGTATGACGTACAGTTTACGTCATCATCAGAGAGATGTAGGTCAGGAGAGTGTGTCGTCACATGTACAGTAAAATGGACTGTGGACATTTTTTATTAGGTGTGTATTTGTGTCTGTATGAACCATGTTTATGATTTTCTTCAGCATGTGTGTTACTCTGAGTGTATGTGCGCTTGGTCATGTAATGCTATGGATCATCAATAATATATCGGCTCTACTTTTGTGCATTTAACACTTGGTTTCACATGATTTACTCATCTGGCTCCTCAGTCACGGGGGAGGGGGTGAGGTCATCATTAAAACATCTTCCTCCTCTTTGCTCAACAAATTCACCTTTAGAACTTAAATAGGAAGGATGTGTTTAAGTGCGAAACAGAATGTAGGCCTGCTCCTTAGTGGAAGCACTTAAAGCTCAACCCAGCGTCCTTGTGGTTACATGAGTAACACAGCCTGCATAGATGGCTGTGTATTATAGCAACCAAACTGGAAACATATCTGCTCTTTCAGATGTGCCAAAGATGGACAGCTGGAAAGCGGAGAAGTTAAATGACCTGGAGCGTTATGCAGGTATGAGTAAAGCAAACTTATACTAGAACCAGTTTGAAATAAGTAAAGGGTGCCCAAGTTCGGTCCTCGAGATCTACCATCCTGACACAGTCACATGCAACCCTTGTCCAACACACCGAATCAAATGAACAGCTCATTATCAAGCCTCTGCAAGACTGGATGACATGCAGGTAAGAAAATTAAGCTATTTTATTCAAGTGTAGAAGGGTTGAAAGTAAAAGTTCCAGAATGGTAGCTCTCCAGGACCGGATCTAGGCACTTAAGAAATAAGTTATTCCTTACTGGTGACCTCAATGGGAAAAAAATGTTAAGAAATAGTTATTTAATTTTCTTTTCCTTTTCCCAGGACCACCACATGATGAATCAAATTTCCCTTCACCGGCTGCTTGAATTAAGCATATAAACCTTCACACAAAGAATAACTTGGACAAACAAAAAGATGTCATTAATCTACAGGGACAGCTTGTCTCAAGTAAAAATCACCATGATTCCTTCATCAAATCAATCAAATTTAGAAGTAATCTTAAATAAACCATATTCATTTTTACCTTTTTCCATGACTTCTAATTGAGCCATAAGAGTCGAAAAAGAAAATACTGTGCCACTGTTCCAAGTAGGAGTCAGGTCATTTTTAATCCTACAAAGAAAAGGACTATATATATATATATATATATATATATATATATATATATATCTTTCTTAACAGTTTGTAAAGTTTACAGCAACAACATGCTAGATGTACATATTTGACTGTTTTAGTAAAAACAGCATTTTAATCCACGTATATAAAAATTAATGGATTTATTGTATATTTTATCCAAAAAATAAGATTGTGTACATTTTCTTTACATCATGTTTATTCGATGAGCTTTTGTTTATTTCAGTTATATTAAATCTTGATGACATATATAAGTATAGTTATATCCAGATTCATGCACTTCACATAAAAGGTTTTTATGTAAAATGGGTCATTGCAGTCAATTTTGTACAAGACAAAATCCCTTTTTCTCAAATCAACTAGTTTTAAATAGATTTATTCATAAGTATATCTATTCATTAGCAAACAAATATGGTAATAAAAAGTATTCGTCATGTAAAGATTTAGTTTGTCAAATTTTAACAGAAAAGCTTCTTATTCATGCACTGAAAACATAAGACAAATGGCCTTTACAAATGAACAAAGAAAAACAAAAGAAATGGGGAGCAAAGAGCACATAGGAGTGAAAACCTAACAGATAATTTGGATATCGGAAAAGACAATAGATGGAGTCTAGAGAGAAGGATGGGTAAGGGAAGGGGTGAACAGGTCTGCATAAGTGCAGCAGCATTAATCTTTGTCAGTCTGTTGGTCAATATTGTCTGTAGTTTCGACCATTGGATGTCACTGTAAGTGATTGATATGGCAATAACCGCTTTACCCACGTGGCTCAAAGCAGAGGTATTCTCTGGAATATTGAATAAATAGCAAAAAACACTCTCTATTCTGCAAGAGCTTCCATGTTACTGTGCTCATACACATGCAGACCTGTCTGATCTGTGGTGGTGCTGGTAAGTCTGCAGGGTGGTACTAAAGCAAAGTCTTCAACTAGATGTAGTTATGTATCTATTCAGTGTGGAATTCCTATTATTTCAATTCTGTGTTTTTTCTTAAAGCTAATAGCAATTCCATGTTCGCATTAACCTTCTGAACATTGCAAGATAGGATGCCAATGCCTTAATTGCACTGCTTTCAATAAAAGGTAGAAGTCTGCACAGCACTTGCTGAAAATACCACAGAACTTCCTTAAATTAAAAATTAGAAACAGATTCATACCTCTTGTCCACATTGCACATAAATAGCCATCGAGACGGGTGACACAAGCACTATGAAACAGTAAATCCCAGACTCTTCTCTTTGGAGGCAACTGTACAAAAATATTCTAACTTAGGAATATTCTAAGAAATAATCTACTATTAGCAATTTGTAATTTCTAGTAGTTTTTTTATTGGTGTCCTCTTTTAGTTAGTGCAGGCTATCTATTGCCAGTAGCAGGACGATTATTGTTTCTCTCAGTACTAGTTGGCCCTTTTTGCTCATATTTCCTCCTATTATCATCTTCTAGCTTTTAATCTCATCTCTCTGCCAACCATTGATGGCTCTACTAAGCTCTACTTGCCTCATATTAGGGATGGTTAAATCCCATTAGCTTTTGCTAGTTCCTTTTGGCTTCGGCTACATTCATTTATTCTTTTGTTAGTCACTTTTCCCCACTATTAGCTTCTGTTAGCTCCAAACAGTAAAGTAGAAACAGTCCTATCCCGATAGGTTTTGTTAGAGCTGCGTGACTTTCATGCATTATTCTGCTTCATGCAGGTCATCATGGACCCTTTTAGAAAGCTAATGTTCTCCATGTGGATGCTTGTTTTGAAGGTTAACTCAAAAGATGGGATATTTATTGGACCATGAATGTGAGGAAAATGTGCATTCACCCATGTACTTGAGAGATTTGTAGAAGTGATGTCTGGCTACAGTGCAGAGGATGCAAAGCAAGCATTATATGTTGAGAATAGAGCTTCACTCAGAGCGTAAAGTATGTCACCAGAAAAGAATATAAACCTACAATCTTGATCAGTTCGTACATTTGCTCACTGTTAAGACATTGTACTGTAATTGCTTCTTTGCCCATTCATTTGCATCTTTGCTTTTTTTCCAGACTTTGGCTAGTGAGCTGGGTAATCATCTTAAGAATCAAACAATGCAGACATATACAATCTCAAATCCTGCCATGTTGGATAGCAATGCATGTGTTAAAATACCCCAACAGATGTTGGCCTGATCCACTGCTTTGGCATCTGGGAGCCTTAATTAAATATGAATCATTGGTACACATTGAATAGAAAACACCAATCATTCATAATCAGAGGACTAAAAAGGAGAAGTCTAGGAAGAAATTCAAGTTACAGACACTTTGGGCATTTTCCTTTAGTCTAGGCCAGAATGTGTTTAAATATTTACAAGATCTATTGCTTTACGGAAAAACAAAGAATAAAAATGGTAAAAAAAAAAAAAAACTGTTCAGGTAAAAAGTAAAAAAATGAAACCAAGTTTTTCCTACTTGTATTTTTATTCCAGCTGAGAAAGTGTGTGTATAGTTAGCTGTATTTGGGATTGAAAGGTTTTCACATTTCTTTGATTTGTTAAGTTAGAAATGTCCAACATCAGTTGTGGTTTGTGGGATAACTGCAGTGAGTCACAAGTTTTAGATGTTTTCAGTCCCAAATTAAGCAGAAAAGATGCTCCTTTTTTCTTTGTTACTGTGGTGAACAGAGATTCCAAGTGACCTGACAGGGATGTTTTTACAGTATGGTTTCTGGTGAGGAAAGTGCGAGCAGGACTGTGTTGGCAGTGAAAGATGGAAACTCTGACAATAAAAAGGTCATCTGAATAGCAGTGTAAACGGTATAGCCTTTTTTTCATCTCGCTATCAACATTTTTTTTTTTTAATTTATTTGAGCAGGTTTCTGCAAAACAAATTATGACAAGTACATCAGCTTTATAATCCAAAAAAAAACAAACAAACAAAATAAACACAAAATTTGCCCAAAGGGAGTAGACCGAAGCAGAATGTATTGGCGGCTGATGCCAGGACAATATTCCAACATTAAAAAAATTATCCCATTATTAAAAAAAAATTAGACTTTATGTACCGACAAGCCTATAGCAGGAGAAATTGCACAATAAACTGGTCATTGTTGCTTTCAGTGGAGAAGGGGAGACTGAAAATGGTCATATACTGATAGCTTAGGTGAAGGATCTGAAACAGGTTTATACTATGTCAGCATCCTTGAGCAACATTTCTGAATTTAAGAAGAATTTACCAAGGAACCAGTTAGCTTTGACTAAGAGTTGCCCTCAGTGCTCTTAATGACCTGGATCTGGCTCAGAGCTGACGATCCACTGAGAAGCAGTTGGAGACAAGATGTAGTGCTGCTCCAAAGCCTGAGCCTCTGGCAGTGCTGCTTTGACTTTGTCAGCTGTCTTCACCACCTCCACCTTCCTCAAGGCCACAGTTTTCTCCTGATCTCAGTTCTCAACTCAATTGACCAGCTTATCAGCCAGGACTACTCCCTCAAACACTCACACTGACACCCACACACTTTCATACACAAGCAGTCAAATCAAATGCTAATTTACCATCAATGTACAGGATCACTGGAAAAATCCATAACTCAAACTTCTACAGTATGTTTTAAGATTGTCTGACTTTTTAACTGTCTTGATAAAAACACTTATGGTAATGTCATTTTTCCCAATAAGTCTTATGAAAGTCCAATTCCTTATTCTTTCATTTAAAAAAGCTTTATTTAGTACAATCTTTAATATGGAACAAACACATTAACCTGTTTTGCAAAATACTAATTGCATGCAAAATTTCACATCCATCCATCCATCCATCCATCTATACATTAATTCATA
>JBAMHX010000001.1:8873184-8887109 GCA_037177515.1 Pseudomugil tenellus
CTTTTTTCTTTACATGTTCAGATTTTAAAAACTGCATACCCTTGTTCTACTGTTAATGCACAATATCTCAAAAGTGGTAAAGTAGACCTCAACATCACTTAAATTTAATCCTCATGCTTCTTTATTCAAAAGGCATGTTAACTGTAATGGTATATTTTTGGGTGATATTCCCTGGCTGTGCATATGTGAAAGATAAATGGTCACAATGCAATCAGTCGTGAAAATGGCATTGGCATGGCATGGAAATGAACATTAGGCTTATGGAGCAGACTTCCCCTGGAGAATGGGTATGCAGTTGCAGGAAATTATATTGAGAGCTACAATGAAACAGCACACCTGACACATGGCTACACCCTGGGTGTGAAGGCATGAGTAAAAATGAATGCTCTGTTGGGTATCCTTATTTAAAGGACTTGAAGAATTTGAAGGACACATTGTGCAGTGATGTAAACTTGTAATAAATCAGTGTGATATGGGACCTTTCAAGCTGATTAAGTATTCTAATAACTCATCACTTAGTTTTTAGACAATGAAAAACCTACACTTTGCACTGTATCTAAATTTAGAGGGAATCAAAATCCATTATGCATGGTTGGACTACTAACAGGAGGCTGATTGACAGCCTAAGAGTTTGAGGGTAGTTTTTGCTTGGAACCATTCTTTTTTAAGGTATTGATTGGTGGTAAGGCTAAAGCTGATAACTGAGCTGTGCGCAGCTTGGGAGCTAACTCCCAGAGTTCTACGGTGCTGACAGGCCTAGACCGGCATCATTATTACAGCACTAAGCATTGGCAGTCAGGCTGCACTCTCCTCTCTCACTTCATGATAAACTACTGACAGCACTTTTGGCAGATAGGTTTTTTTTTACCCCACCCCATCCACCCTTTTTTTCTTTTTAGCATATATCAACTCCAAAAAGAGCATCAATTATTTAACTTCACAGAGGCCTATTGTAATTACTTTGCATTGATAGGCTGCCAGCCATCACAACCATACGTCGATGAAATAATCAACGAGATGCAGAAACTGTACTCCTGCAGCACTGTGCATTGCTGCTTGATTAGGTTGTCCTTGTAGCCAGCAGGGCATTAAGCCACTGAGACAAAGCCTGATGGAGAGAAGGGGGGTATAAGAAAAAAAGAAACATGCATAGCTCAGAGTAAAAACACAGACACTACAGATGCAGAGCTTGACTGGTGAATGATACTTTTTTTTCATTGTTAGCTAGCGCTATTTGCTGGGCATCTTAATGCATAATGACTATAAGGAGTGGAAATGATGTAACACATTCAGAGTCAAAGAAAGTCGTCAAAATGCTGACACATAGACTAAAATGTACACATCAACACACTATTTTACAATATCACACTTAAAAAACTATTTAAAATGCTAATCAGTGTCCTTGTGTTTACATTTCATGTTACGATGTCCCTGCTTTCCCTTTGAAAGACTCCCTGTAATCTCAACACAATAAATATGCATTGTTCATCAGTCTGTGCACGGACTAGCCATAAAAGATAGTAAACAGTGAGGAGTAAAGAGGACAGAGACAGAGTCAGGGTACTACAAAGTGACATCCCTGTCTGAACTCATTACTTTTATCAGACTAGCATATGCACACTCGGTAGAAAGTGAGAAAAGAGAAGTAAAAGAAAAAATAGTGACCTTACATCGTGGTCAGGATGAAAGCAGACAAAGAGTAGTTGCTCTGGAGCATCTTTGTGAGTCTGATTGAGATGTTTAAACCTTAAATGACACATATGGGTGGAAGGTGCCAGAAAAGGATAAGGTGTAGAAGAATGGCAAGATGAAGAGGGATACTAGAGGCTTTCAGTTTACTGGCATTGCTTTGTAGTGCACGCTTTAGAAGTGCATGTGTGTGCATTTGTGCTCTACTTTTTTTCTGTTCAAATATTTCTTGGATGGACTCGGTGCACATGTATGCGTACAGGCAGACATATCTTTCCAGCTGGAGTTTTAGCCCCACTCAGATTATACCACGTTCTGCTTGCAACCCCCCCCCCCCACCCCATTACTAAGTACTGTTTCATAAGCATGTCGGCTCAGTGCAGGCAGGGAGTTTCTGTGTTTTGAAGAGATAAGGAATGTAGGCTCAATTCATACCAGAAACAGACTAATAATAATTTATCTATTTTTATTCCATTTTGGTCAGTTGTTTGTGATAATGCTGAGAGTTGTTAGTGTGAAGATACATCCACAGATAAAAATGTAGCAATTAGTTTTTATGCTTATTACACAATCTCAATTAGAGTATTATTGAACTTCCTAACCTTTGAGACAGAGAAATCCTTAAAGGACTTTTAGCTTTTGCAATGTGCAATTTATATTTTGTGTGGGTATTGTTTCGGAAAATATTAGGAAATCATAAAATCAGGGGTGCAATGAAGGCAGATGTGGAATTAGCATCTCATTGTTTCTTCAACACCACTGTAAAATTTCTTTGAAAGCCTTTCAGATTGGGAGCAAATTTTATAATCTCATTGATGGAAAAACTCAAATGTAAGCATCAACTGGGACTCCTGCTTGGCATAAATGCCAATACAATGAATATTAAGCTAGCCTGGGTGGATTTTTGCAGTCTGGCTGGTTCCTATCCTTCACATTCTCATGCACCCCCTTGACAGATTGTCAGAATCACCTTGTTTTTTTTTGTTTTTTTTTTTACTCTTGGAGAAATGCTGACTATAACATTACATGTTAATGCCTTGTTTCAGCCCTTCACTCCTTTATTTAGTTCCTTTTGTTTGCCTCTCCTTACATTTTCCTTTCAGGTAACTTACCCTGCCACACCCAGAACTCCCCAGTTTAATAAAAGCAAGATAAATCTGATAGTTTACAGTGGCACCTTGCCCTTTCTTTCACAAAACCTTAGATTCTGCAGTAGTCCACTAACGCATGGAGACTGTCTGTAGCTGGACCAATATTTTCCTCCTGGTGGCTTACAATTTATTGCCTGTGGCATTTATGGAAAAGTGCCCATGCACACACAAACACACACATGAAAGAAGAGGATAAGGGGCTCAAAATGCTAATTCAGACACATATACGGAGGGTGTAAATCCAGCCCTTATTGTGCATTCAGCACGATGGCTGTATTGTGCAGCAGTGAGCCCCTTATTCAATTGAGCTGCCATCCATCCTGGCAATGGCATTGAGCAGGCACGTACATCCCACAGGAATGTTAGACTCTCAAACACACAAGGGCTGTGTGCATACACAACATAGCTCGTGTTGTGACAAAACCCATTAAAAGTATAATGGCCTGTTATAGTTTGCGTAGGATTATTATTGCTATCAGCTTTGGTGTGCCAAATATTACTATAAGCATTGTAGTGTATGCATGGATTCACCACTGCCTTCCTGAGCATACCTGCATCAGTCGGCGTATAAGAACATTTGTCAATTAATACAATGTTTTTTATAAAAAGTGTGAAATAAGAGCTAATGATTACAAAAATAAAAAAGAATTATTTAAGGAAAGAGAATCAAATAACACTTTTTTCCCCACTTGGAAATTATATGCAGTCATGTGATGGACTGGCAAGCTGTCCAAGGTGTCCCCACATCTCACCTGCTAATAGCTGATATATGCTCCATGAATTGGATTAAGCAGTATAGCAAATGAATGAATAAAATTGGAGGCAAGCAGCAGTGTCATATTTTTTATTGACCTATCCTTCCACCCAGCCCACTCCCAGTGCACCTTGCTAATCTGTGGGCGTTTCCGGACAACAAAACCATTTGGAAAGTTCCTGTAACTGTTGAAAGAAATATCAGTTCTTCTTTGTGTTGAAACTGCAGGAAATGTCTTTTAATTTTTTTAAACTTCACTAGGACCCTCTTTTAAAAACAGATTTTCCTCCAAGAAGTTTGGTTCAGTTACCTTTAGTCAAACTTTAGTCAACACATCAGCATCCAGTGATGCTGTTTTTTTTTTAAAGAAATAAGCAAAAAATAGCTTAAACATTGGCCCTATAATCAACAGCATTTTATATGGGTTTTAAAAATAATGCAAGGAAATACAAAGCAACAGACCATCAATAAAGTCCATCCTTTGTTCATCCTGCATGGAGGAAATAGAAGATTTAGATTTTTCTTCCAACTGAAGCCAGCTGTTATTTCATGTCAGCCTTGATGTTCACTACAGGCACAGTGAAATCAAACAGAGAATGCCCTTGAAGGTACTGACTATAGCTCTCAGGAGAGTTCTTTGTTCCTTCACATATGTTGTTTTGGCACTTTTCCTGGAATGATTGTTTCTGTCATGCTTCTATAGGACCACCTTTGCAAAGTGCGATGTCTCTGGAGGTACCGAAAAGTTCTAATCATTCTGCAAACATTACAGGAACCATTGCTTTCATTCAAATCTCCAAGTAGTAAAGCAGGGCAATGGTACCCTGGTGATGTTTGTCCTTTGTTTGTTCTTAAAAGCAGACTGATACTGAACCCAACACAAAGGCTTTTACAAAAGTAAGCGCATGTGATCAGAGCTGCTGTTCCCCATATCAGGTTCTGGATGAGGCGCCAAATTTAAATGCTGCATTAGCTAACAACAACTCTAAACACAAACTTTCTTATTAGGCAATGTTTTCCCATGATGCTCTCATGAACTGAACCTAATTTGGTTTCAATCTTACCATTAACTAGTCTTGTAAATATATTTATTTATGTATTATATCATATGGAATGTTAACCTATAAACTCTGGGCTGCAATTAGTGAAAATTATGTTAAATCAAATTTAAAATGACATATAAATGCTGGAGGTAAATTTCTCAAAATCATTCTGAAGAATACCTGCTTGAAATATATCGCTGGACCTTAGTAACTTCCTTTGCATGAGCCAAGAGGAAGCTGACCCTGGCCAAATCCCAATATGCCTAAAAGTTGGCACATCAACAAAATCCCCTTTGTCTCATCTCTCCACTGATGGATGGTGAGGACTGTATCATGATGTTGGATGTCAGGCGTAAACAAGTTGAGAGAGTTCATGAGAGCTATTTTGCCCACTACGGTGGGCTGTAGAGTTGCAGCAAGGAGAGCTTTTGACCCTGGCCTTGGTTGTTTTCATGCTGATTCATAGGCCTCCTCCTGTTCCTCCTCCCCCACCAATCTGCACACATTAAGATGCCAAGCTACAACATGCAATCTTTCCTTATGCTCTATATCTAGGTTTTACCCATGCTTTCTCCACAATGTTTTGTTTTTCACTCTATTTGCTTTATTGCTGTTATTATCATTATTATTAGTTATGTATATGTTGTGTTGATGTCAGAAAATGACCTAAAATGACACTTCAAAAGATACTCAGATTTTGAATATTAGTTAAACTGATTTAACATTGTGTTAATAATGCATTTTCTTTCTTTCTATGTAAACAAAATTGAATAGCTTCTTATAATAACAGACTGCAGCTAGTGTTAAAAAAATGCTAACATCTTGGAAATTCAGGAAGGACTTATAACGGAGGGGCCAAGCAAAGTGTTAGATAGAATGAGACCAAGAGCAGGACAAATACTTCCATCTGAACTTCAAATATTTCAGATTAGGACAAATGATTTAATGTAGATAAGACATTGATCTTATGCTGAGCATGCATGGACTTTGACCTAGTAACAAAAGTAACAAAATAAAAGGTAAATGGTGTTCACTTATATAGTGTTTTTACTTTCTCTCGATGACCAAAGCGCTTTACAGATCCCGTTATCCACCCATTCACACAGTGATGACGGCGGCTGCCATTCACACCAGTGCTAGCCTGCTCACCAGGAGAAACTAGGGGTTCAGTGTTTTGTTCAAGGACACTTCGGCATGCAGACTGTAGGTGAAGGTTTTGAATATGCATGAATATTGACATTTATATAATTTCTATTATTTTTTTCCCAAACATATAACCTTTAAAATAGAAGAATATTTCATTTTGGAATGAGGGACTGCAGCCGTGGGACTGCAGATGAAAATTAGCCTGATGGCTAACTCATGTTGATTAATGTGATTAAATAAATAAACTCGAACTCAAAATATAATTTATCAGGTTTATCTAAAACAGTAATAAAGCTGCAAGTGTTTTATAAGTAAAACCAATAATAACCAGCTTCACGAGCCTCTTGTGTATGTGACGCAAGAAGTTTGTGACAAGCTAAATATTTATCCTAAATTAAATTCTATACTCCATTAAGCAACAAAGTTACTATCAGTAACTTTTAGTCTATGAGAAGATAACCGTATTGAGTGGCAAAGCAGCATTCCTTGTGTGGCATTCTTTGTGTTGCTGCCTGCTGGTGCTTAATGCTGACATGCAGTGACTGTCAAAAGTCGAACTGGAGGAGCCCTGCTGTCTGTCACCCTCACTTCCTGCTGAGGAGGCCTGTGCATGCACCCTGGGGAGGGTTGCTGAGGAGGTGGAGGAGACAGACGGAGAGGGAGAGAGAGGAAAAATTAAGTTAGAGCAAATGGGACACCAGGCCTTATCCATCTTCTCCATCCTCTTATGAATATGTAAACCAGACAGGTCAAGTAGGCATCAATGACTCTTGTCCCCCTGGATTTTGAGGCAAGAGCAGGAAAGGGCTGAATGGAGTGCTCCCTGAGCTGCTTTCATCTAATAATGCTTGATCTCTCTGCAGCATGTTATAGATATCCGTGTATGTGTGTTTGGTACATATCCCTGTGTATACATGTGCGCTGCAGTGTCAGTGGAAATCTTGTCAGTAATTTATTCAGTATAATAGCTGCTTGAAAATTAGCTTTTCAATGACCCGCCTTTTCATCTCATTAAGAAGATTCTGCAGATTTTTCTTGGCCCTTTTCAGGGGAAAGTATGGTTTAAAATTGCCCATTTTCATGCACTCCTTAGATGTGGAGGGTGGACTTGAAAACTTCACTATTAAGATGCTTGTGTCAAAAGCAGCCCTTTCGTTTTACTCTGCATCTTTGCTGTACTTGGTTGTGTATTTCTCTGTGATCTGGCACAGCTTCAGTGACAGAGCATACCCTACCACAAACCTCTTTGATGGTTCAAGATGAGAAGGAAGCATTTGGATTTAATTTTGTAACAAACATCCCACACGCACTTACAGACACACTCCCACACAAACTGTTCGAGTACAAGATCTAAGAGAGGTCGAGTCAGGATTGTTCATTGTTCTTTTCACCCACCAGGCCACACCAACACAATCTTTCTTGGCTCCTTTGCCTCTTTGTCCTCATCACACTTCCTTTAAGGTTTGCGAGTGCAGTTGTTTCCTGCATTATAATCTATAGTTTAGTTTACTTGGTATTAAACGGCATTTTTAACTTTATATAAACTCTTAAAATAGTGCAACGTAATCCAGGTTGCTCAATATTTTCTTTACTTTTTCTTTCCTTGTCTTGTTTTAATTGATTAACTTGGAGTACATTTAAAAGAAGAGTTTTTAGTAAATAAACCTTAGCTAGAAAATCTTTAATGATTGCTTCTGTATTATGTATCTTCCCTGTTAATAAAACCACAAGTTTTATCAAGAAATTAAATATAAAAGTATTCGATTACAAGTGATCTTTTATTCTGATGTGTGTTCCTTTGATTAACAAACCTGCCTAACACTAGGCATACTAGAGTTATTTCTTCTTATTGGTGGGATTATCTATTCATCTTTTACTTTTATCTATATTTTATTTTATGAATTTATATTTTTTTTGCATCTATCTATAACTCAATAATGTTTTATCTGCTTTTATTGTGATTTTAAATTTAAATTTGTATTATTAGTGTGCACTGTAATGGAGTGGAGACCTGGCAACCAGTCCAAGGTGTTACCTGCATCTAGCTGGGATTGGCTACAGCCCTCCCGTGACCCTAATAAGGGAATAAGCAGTAGATCATGGATGGATACTAGGGTGCAATTTTTATTTTGTCACTTTATATCTAGCGGAATCCTGTGTTAAGGGAGGGCAATATAGTTAGAGTATAGCTATATTCTATATTTTGGAAAAGTGCAATTGAGCTGACTGTTGTGTGGTTGTGTTGATGATGGTGATTGCATGCAATCTGGAGCTGTGGGCAACACTGTGAGCTGAAGACAAATTTCCTCCTGGGACAATAAAGTTGAATTCGATTGACAAATACCCACTCACACTATATTCAAGATAAAAAGTAAATAAAAATACTAAAAATGTGATTAACGTGAATTAATAGAGTTTTTACATTATTAAAATGTGCATTTATTTTTCTTTCAATATATTTAAATGTTTTCTTTATTTAAATGTTTTTGCTGTTTAATTTTTTAAGACCATAAAATTAAAGTCAAGTGATTTCTGAAGCAAATACTTATAAAGGAAATTAATCTTAATCATTAAAAAGATCTTTTGTTGCACTTAAGGGATCAAAATGAGCTTCAGGTATAGAGGAATATCACAATGCAGTGTTTGTTTTAGTTACTGGAAGATCAGAGCATCTGGGTTTATTGTCCCTGTAGGGAAATTTGCTTTGGATTCAATGTTGCAGATGATAATATCTTCAAACATACAATACCACCACTACCACAACACATTTTAGACTCATGGTGCAGGCCGAAAACTTACTGGACACACCCCCAAAAATGAATATGCATAAAAATTATTCAATCAAAAAACATGATAAATCTGTAAATGTAAATTCTTTATGGCCTCAGGAGGTGTTTGAAAGTTTCATTTGAGTTTACAGTGGGGTCAGCAGAAGCCCATATTGTGGAGGACATATGATGGGGTTATATCCTCTGAATTTGCCTAAAACACATTGTTCATACACTATCTGAAAGGAATGGTACTTTCTCTACTCTATCACCTAGTAGTATGAGTGTGTAGCTGCTGAGTTTTCTTTTTAGTTATCAGATTGCCATACCATACTGACATCCCACATCAAACTAGGATGTTTAGCACTGCTTCATAAAAAAGTACAGAAACAATCTTCTGGCTCACAAAATACACTCAGTCAGCACAAAAAAATCCAGAGATGCCGAGATCCAAAAACGGCAATTGCTGTGGCAGTGATGACTGCTTGTTATGTTATGGTCCTGATTTTTATCCCTGTTTTACAGTGTTGCACCCTTTCCTGGTAAGTTTTGGTATGTGACATAATCTGGCATTTAAATAGCTTGCTCATCAATAAATAAAATAATTACTTGATTATTTGTTACTAATAAAGTATAATCTATGTGATAATAACTGCCTGACCTGTTGTCCATAGGCTTGATGGCAAATGCCTTTTCCAAGCAGCGATGGTCATTTTAAAATGGTCATGCTAGCAGGTAAGGTGCAAGTGAAAGAAAAGCTTTTATAACAACAAATCTTATTCTTATTAGCCTGTTTTACCAGGGTTATCTAATACAAGCCAATGAAAAAGATAACACGTTTGTTTTTTGTCTTTTTCTCCAAAGACAGTCGATTTTCACAATCGGCAATGTGGACAAATCCCCGTAAAACTATTTTTTTGTTTTAAGGGGCGGAGTTTGTGTTGGGGAGTGGCATTGATCGTTTTACAGCAGCGACTAGCCACGGACACTGATATTTACCTCTGGAGAAATGGCATCAGCTGCGGCAATTGCTATTACAGGATCAGTAAAAGCTGTTTGTTGTTTTCAATCTTAGTGCTGCTGAAAAAATCTGTGCACCCATTTATCCAACAGACTCCAATTCTTCAGTTTTTAATTCTTCATTTCATTCATGGTTAAAGCTTGAGATCGACAAGCAGATCAGTGAGGTGTCTGCAGTAATGCGCACTCTGCGCCAGTCAGTAGTGATGAAGAAGAAGCTGAGCCAGAAGCCAAAACTCTTGATTTACCAGTCGATCTATGCTTCTACCCTTACCTATGCTCGCAAGCTGTAGTTAGTGACCAAAAAAAAAAAAAGTGAACCTGACAGGTGACCAAATAAGTTTTGGTCACCTGTTTAGTCAGGCACACTCTTAGAGATTGAGTGAGGTCATTCAGGAGGAGCTCAGGGTAGAGCAGCTGCTCCTCCACATTGAAAGGACCCAAATGAAGTGGCTTGGGGATCTGGTTATGATGCCTCCTGGACACCTGCCTAGTAAGGTGTTCCAGACACATCCCTGTGGAACGGAAACCAAGGGAAGACCCAGGATACTCTTATATTAGATTTCTATTAGACTTATCTGTCAGGTCTGGGAAGGAAGAGGACACATACGCTGGATGGTTCAAGTGAAGAAAAATAAACGTTTATTCTGAGAGGCACTACATGAGGCTGAAGTGTGAAGCAACGATAACAAAACGTTCTGGCAAGGAGGGAAGGAAAACGGTTGCCTTAAATACCCAGTGACAAGGAGAGACTCAGGTGAAACACATGAGGGTAATCAGGATGCTGGTATGAGGAGAAGATACATGAGGGACGGGCAGACGAAGCACCTGAAAAAAAATAAACACAGGAGGATTAGACAAGAACTAAACATCCAGAGGTGAACATATAAATAAAAGAAGAGGAAAAACCCAGGCCCAGGAACGGAATCCTGACATTATCCACCACTTTCTTGGCGGGTAACCGTTCCCATAATCCATTGCATAAAATCTTTGGAAGTCTGTTTCCCCCTTCCATCTTTGTACGCAACAATGATTAATCAGTACAGTTTTAAAACTTTAAACTACTTCAGAAAAATCTTAAAATAACATTTCCATTACTCAAACAATGGCCAAATCTCAAAGATGGATACATGGGTCACATTATTTATCAAAGACAGAACAGAAAGAGTTCCCTATCCGTCTACTCCAACAGAATGGGTAGATGACATGAAGCAGTGGCTCGACGTTAGATACGGTGTCATCATAAATTACTTTGTTTTTAGTGAGGGTGTTGATGGTGATGAACTATGTAACTATAAAAGCGCAGAAGCTTAATATAACCCACAGACTCGTGACTGTGGCATTTGCAGTCTCCTTCTGTGTCCCGAGGAGGTAAAAAAACATATTTCATTATTTTCTTTTCATCCTTTAATCCTCTTGTACCTGCTGTATGCGCTGGGCTGAATGGTTTGTGTACACATACAGCAATGGTCAATGGCTGTTCATTTGTGTCTGGATCCCAGTGGAGAGAGAAACTGAAAGATAGTGGATATGACCAGATGTGTGAAAAGAGAAGCAGAGAGTCTCTGTGCATGCATGACTTTTGGCAACGTTGTCATTTTAATCCCTTGTCAGGGACTGAGCCTGGGTTTACAGCAGGATTACAGCTCAAGACCAATTATTACCTGAGAGACTGAAGGAGAAACGCAATGTCAGACTTCAAATCAGCAGCCCAAACGTGATGTGACAAGCGAGCAGTAACTTGAGCCATAACAGGTCAGCATATGGTCAAAATAGTGGTGAGTTGGCAACGTGTCAGGTAGTATTAGCGCAGACTTGATGCTTTAATAGTCAGTTCCATCATATTTGTCAATTCCTCAAACGTCTACCCATCAGAGTGAAGCCACAATCCTCCCACAGGATACTGTTTGTTTATGTGAGTATTTTTTACACTGTGGATTTGTGCATAATATCCACGCAACAGGTGACCTTTGTGTTCCGGTGACAATATTATTCCTGCACTGTGTTTGTAACTCACACCTCATGAAACGTAAATATGGACTGTAAGAAATTTGATAGAGCCACGGTTGGTGGAGAATACAACTGGTTGTCTGTAGGAGTGAGCCTCGTTTAAATTCTGGCGTTCTGGCTGCCATTACTCAAGGGTAATATATGCAGAAGCATGGCCACCCTGGACACATGCAGAGAGAGGGGTCATCTCTACGGCAGCATTTCCAACAGCACATTATGCTCTTCTTTGTCAGACAAAAGCAGTATTATTCACTAAGTGCACTTATCCATTGTTTGAAGCACCTCATCAGAAAAAGTCAGCTAATTATCACTAACCTAGTAAACAAGACTTTGCATGTATTAATTAAGCAATTATTAATCAGGAAATTAAAGAAATCGGCACAAAATATTTTTTTTGGTGAGTTCTCTTTTTTGTTAATGAATCACAACTCTCCATCTACAAAACAAATGAAATAAATCGAAGCCTGCCAATACTGGTCTGTTTAAAAGAGCTAACACACTCTGAAGGTGTGACAATAGCAATAAAGGACCAGAGAAGCTTTATAGGGAGATCAAATTTATACCTATTAGCACTGAAAGGAAATGACACATGGAGTTATGGAAAAACATCACAGAACCCATCGACATTGCTTCAGTCACAATCACCATCTATTTGGCCAAGATTAAAGGGGCTCTATTATGCTATTTGTACCTTTCTGAGCTTTTGTTAGTGTTGTTGTGTTGAATACTCATCAGAAAAGTGAGCAACATGTTTTTTATAAGTCAGGTGAACACATTTGAGTTTTCCACTCAGGGATTGGTGATATTCTCCAGTTGTGGACCTGTGAATCCACACCTACCTTTATGGCTCAGTGTGAGACAGAAGATGCTAAAACTTTGGAGGATACCATGGTGTTTTTTGTGTTAACATTGCACACAAAAAAACGTGTTCCATGTGAGGGAAAGCAACATTTGTTCAAATTCCTGAAAAAAAAAACAGCTGCTAGACATCAATGGGTGAATGCTTTTGGGAGCCACAGCTTTAGGGCAACATTTCTATTAATGACCGAGACTTCACGGAAGACTGCTGGATAAATGAAGGTCAGTGCGACAACAACACAGGAGGGTCTGTTCTTACAATGAAAGACAGCATTTCCATTTTGTAAGTAAAACCAAACAAACTGAAACACGTTGTTGGTTGTGTTTGTGTGTGAGCAACAGTCAAACTAAAACGTTCCCGACAGTTAACCAATCAGAAGCGCCCACATTCTCTTTGTGTTTGTTTCTGGCAGCGCCTAGTCTGAGGTCATACAGTGAGGTTCAGTGTGACATAAATAAACAGGTTTGTGGAAAAAGCTCTTTTTAGACTCGCATATTAAAATAATTTAGCCTAAAATGTGAATTATAAAACCAATTCAAAGCATCTTATTGTGTTCATGACGTGACAAAAGTTGTTCATAACATTTCAATTTTCTGTTGACCAAAATGACCATAATGGACTTGAATAAGCTTGCTAGAGAGTTGATATTGACAGTTGAGACACTCACCTTTAGTGTAATGTGGACATACACATATAGTTCCATTATTTACTGGTGCACTAGATCCCAAGCATTAAGGGCTTACTAATTGCTACTCTGTATAGATGAAGTCAGGGGCTCTGAATCTTTCAGTGACTCCCACATAGCTTCTTGGACTGTAGGCACAGAGAGAGAGAGTAATGATTATGGAATTGCCATGGCAGAGATTGTGATGGCTGTTCCGGTGATGTCATGCAACTGTAATTAGCATTAAATTAGGCGTACATGTGGAGAAGTAGTGAAGGGATAGGAATTATGGGAATAGAATAGACAGGTGGAAGAGAGTTTGAAATTGTGAAGGAAAAGCAAGAAAAGAGACTGCGTTAGAGAGTTTGTCAGGGAGACAGAGAGGAAGGGGGGAAGAGGTGGAGACAAGACAAAAGAGATGGGAAGTGTAGGAGGATGTTCATTAACTAAATGAGGATGAATTGTTCCCATGACTATGGGCTGGTTCCTTCAATTTCAGAAATGGTTGTCTCACACAGAGGAGGAAGTCAACCCCCTCAGAGTCTGTCAGCTTTGCATCTAGTGGATGATGCTTAGTGGTGAATCCCAACTGGAAGAACGACCTACAATTAGTAATATACTGTAAAATATAGACTTAAAAGGAATTTAGCACAGCCATCAGCTATTTTATAGGAAATAGTCAAAAGTAAACATGTTATGTATTGAAATATAAAAAGTTTTTTTCTTCTTTTTTCCTCTTTTATTTGGTTCCAACAACACACTTGAAAAGAATTTATGCCAGGATTAAGCAGTTAAGATAATGGATTGATGGATGGATGGAT
>JBAMHX010000001.1:8887777-8899448 GCA_037177515.1 Pseudomugil tenellus
ATGGATGGATGGATGGATGGATGGATGGATGGATGGATGGATGGATGGATGGATGAATGGATGGATGGATGGATGGACGGACGGACGGACGGACGGAGGGACGGACGGACGGACAGATGGATGTTTAATGCACCATTATGCTTTCTTAAGAGCATTCTAAGAGCATTTTTCTGTATAGTTTAGATGTCATGTTTTTTAGAGTGCAGAATGAAAAATCAAAGTTGATGATCATGAATCTTTGCCAATTTAAAAAGTATACTTAAATGAAAACCATCACAGCAGTACAAAGGAGACAACCCCAACCAAGCATAGGCCAAAAAAGTAATTAAGTCTGAAATAAACAATTTGAGAGAAATGAATGAAAAGTGACCCCTATCCTCTGTTTAATGTATTTCATGAACATGTGAATGTGTCTTGGTGTTTGGGAAGAATTAGGAGCGGATATTCTTTAATTTAAGTTGGAGTGATTTAATTTCCTTACCCTGCAATTTTACCGGTCGCGATAGCGAGTTATGAGAACTTGGGAATCCTAATAATCATATCTGAATTAAAGTATAGATATCTGTCGAAAGATTTTCTTCAAATACGTGTCTTTACCAACATGCATGTTCATAATGTTTTCTTACACACACAGTTCTGTCATCTTGTATCCTCTTAATTAGCACCTTACTTTATCCTGCAGAAGCAGTGATGATTTTAGAAAACCCATCTTTAATGCTGTCAAGGTTTCTGAGTTTATTTCTTCTGTACACTGAACAAGTACGGAAGTACTTTTTATATACTTGGAATCACAAAGAGTTTCTGGGATATAGAAAAAAATAACAGGAATTAGGACAAATCAGATGTGCAGAATACAATACAGAATATTCTGCGTTGGACCAAGTTTGTATTGGTGGCGTATTTTTTTTGTTCTTGTTTTTTAGATCCACACACAAAATATAAAAATTGAAATAATAATAAGAAGAAAAAAGAAACATAAGTTTTTTTTAAAAAAAGACCATCCAAGGACAACCAACTGATGCTTGTTCAGCACAGGATGAACACAAAGCTATAAACTGAAGAACATTGTGCAGTGCTGACCAGGATGAAGACACAGATTTGCATATGGATCATGTTGTGTTGACTTTAGCTTTTGGGATAGATGATTTCATATCTGACTCTTAAATACTTGGACACGGAAAGAAATCATGGTTAACTCAATGACTGGAAGCTTCAGCCCCTCTAGTTAAGAAAACAAGCCCAAATCATCACCCTTCCACCACCGTGCTGGACAGCTGGCATGATGTAAATTTGTGCTGCTGGTGTGATTGTTGTCTTTGACTAGACATAGTGTGGAACAATATGACTTTCACTTTGACTTGGCTTGTCCGAGACAACTGCTCTTAAAGATGCTTGCTAATGTCTTCCTCCTTGTTAACACTCCAGAATGCTTTAGTGCTGCACGTTACCAAAACAGCTGCTTTATAGAAGGGTTCACTTTAGCTGAGAATCACTTTTCAAATACATTTGATTAACAGCACCTGATTATTTCTTCCTTTCTTTATTTTTATGAAAGCATTGAGTGTGTAATTAGTTTTTTCTCATACTGCTTACTTTTTTGTTGAATGAATAATGAATATGCCATATGTTGTTGTTTATCCAAGGTTTTTTTCTATTATTACAATGTAAGACCTGGTAATAAAAAAAAAAAATCCTTTTTTTAATCCCTGATTCATTACATTTTAAATTTGTCCTCTAACATGCCTGTAAGTCATAGTTTGCATTTACAAAATATGTTCTGTTTACTTATGCATCTGATACAAGGAATTCATTGGTCCTCTGGCCTCAGGTTATCTAGACTATTGTCTTTTCTACTTGTCTTAGTGTCCGCTCGGTTCCCTGTCCTGCTTTATCCATTTGGATTTCAATTAGTTTTCTCCTTCACAGAATTGGAAACCCTGTGGCATTATTAATTAGTAAAAGAGTTTCTTGTTAAATTTTTTTTATTTAAATGATTTCTTACTTGTGTGAGTCCACCTCTACCTTGGAGTGTTTGATGTTCATACTTTGGAAAAGAACTTCCTGTGTAAATCACTCTACTAAACATTATCATATATTTAGTGGAGAGAGGGGCTACTTGGTGGTGCAGTTGTTTAGCACTGTGGCCTTACAGCAAAGTGGTTGCTGGTTTGAACCTCGGCTCGGACGGTGGCTCTTTCTGTGTGGAGTCTGCATGTTCTTCCTGTGTTAATGTGGGTTCTCTCCAAGCACTCCGGCTTCCTCCCATCAAAAGACATGCACCTTGGGGATAGGCTGATTGGAGACTCAAAATTGCCCATAGGTGTGAGTGTGTATGGTTGTTTGTCAATATGTGTGGCCCTGTGATGGGCTGGCAACCTGTCTAGGGTGTATCCTGCCTCTTGCCCATTGTCTGCTGGGATTGGCTTTAGCCCCTCCGTGACCCCGTTCGGGAATAAGCGGTAGGAAATGGATGGATGGATGGTAATTTGTCTATCTGAATTTTTATTCTAATTTTTGCTAGTCATACAATAAATAATGTATTACTATCAGTTTTTTTCCTCAAAGCCACCATGAAAATTAGAAATGTTTTACACTTTAATTCCTGTGCAGTCATATGAAGCATTTGTCAGATCTTTGCTTCATATTTGGGATTAACCAAATCCCACCATTATGAAAATTAAAGTTCAAACCTTCTTATGTTGTGCCTAAAACAAATTTCTGCCTCTTTATTAACATGTCATGTTGCCCTAAAAAAATGTAGACTCTTATTTCTGTCTTCCCATCAGTGAGTGAAGGGAAGGTTTATTTTGTTAATGAAAGAGAGAAGGATGCCTGTGTGAAAGCCTGAGTAGTGACAGCCAGTTAATCCTCTGCAGTTTGTGTAACGACTGCTCCAGAAACCTCTATATGTCAGTTAGCATTATACTTAAATAGCTTATTATAAGGCAAAGAGCTGAGAAGTACATACATGTGATAATTCCTCAGTCATAATAATGACCTGCAGCAACGCTGAACTAATTGAGCACTTATGATCCATTAGGGCAAGAATGAAAGTGTTATTACTGGGTTTAATCCACAAATTCACCAGCAAAACTCAGGAGAAACGGGCCTAAAAGACGAAGAGCTTTTGTGCCACTTGTAAAAGATTTTCAAACATCGTGGAACACCATGGACTCATTATTAACTCACATCTCTGTAGGCAGCTGCGAGTGCTGGATAACTCACTCATTACAGGGTGTTCTTTGTCTTATGCCTCCTGTGTTTACAGGTTCCCACATTTGCTTCCAGTGTTGTCTTATGTTCAGTCTTTGTATGAAACTTTGCATTTGGATCATTTGAAACTCGATTGAGTGATCCCGGTTGTTACTTTTCTTTCAGGCCATGGAGGGTCCAGCCAAATAATCCAGATTTAAATAAAATCATCAGTTTTACAGCTTAAAACACTTGTAAATATTTTTTATTTTAAATCATATTGCCTCAACACCTTCACATGGTACGTATAAACATGTGCCTTCACATGGTACCTATAAACATGTGAATGCGATGATCACTACTTTCACTAAATCCGAAGTATTGTAGTCCATCTTGTTACATTTGTTGTGTTACCAGTTAAAAGTGACCATCATAGGAAATTGATTGGCATTCACGTTATATTAGTTCATCAGATATGAAAGCATCCCATTGCACAGCTCCACAACACACACACATGCACAGACACACACACACACACACACACAATTCAGAACATGTCTTTTGTGGATTAACATCCTTCTCCTTTGCTTATGTGCGGATCTTCCTATTTGAACCACCTTCCTGATGATACAATGTATATCATCAAATGATTATGTGAACCCATTTCTTTCCCATGTTTTTTTACCTACCTGGCCCACACCCCATCACCATGCGCACCAAACCTTCCAGACTTATTAATGTATCATAGCTGCACAGAAACTCCCAAACTATAGCTTGGTGTTTGCCCTACTCTCCTTTAACTATGAGCACAAGGACACTGACCATGAAGTCTATGGACCAGATTTTAGGAGAAAATAAAGCGGGAGGCTTAAGAAGTTTAACCAGAGGTAGAGGAGACCTTCTGGGAAATGGAAGAGAAAACCAAAAGACTTTGAAGAGACTGACCAATCAACAGATGAAGAGAGAGATGTACCTGAAGGCACCCGAAAAAGCATTCCAGTCCAAGAGTGAAGACTTGCTCTGGTCTTCATCCCATAAAGATAGAGGAGGTTGAGCGAGATTGGAAAACATCATTAAGATAATGGCTTGGTCAAAATGGTATGGAACATCTTGTGTGGATGACATCAAGTCCTGCTTCCAACTCTTTCAACCAGACCCTGATGAGGGAATTAGAGTGGAGATGAGAAACCTAAAGGGGCAATGTGCGATTTGGGAAACCTGAAAAAAAATGGATTTGGTAGACCTCCAAGTCTGCATGGGTCTGTTGATTCTAGCAGGGGTCTCACTCAATGAGGTTACAAAAAGACTCTGGCAGGGTTATATTCTGTGTAAAAAGATGGACAAGCTGTCCCCTGCAAAAGTGAAAAACTAGCCACTACTTCAAATGCAACTCATATGCACGAGTTTATAAAAACACAAGCACAGACACACACCTATTTCACAGTATATGTAATGCACTTTCAGTGCCTATTTCTATTTTCATTGCAGTACAATGCTGGTATATTGACAACAGGTAAAAAGAGTGTTGAATAAAACCAAATTGGTGGAGATTAATGGCGTTTTCATTCACTTAAGAGGAGTTGGAATGGACCGGTCACATTTGACTGGAAACACTAAAGGTAGGTAGGGCCATAAACATGACAGAAGGGGTTAATTGTGATGAAAAACAACAATACTATAATTACCTTTAACATTTATTAGGCATTTTCTGGTTTAAATGAATAAATATTGATTACCTTGGTTAAAGAGGAACACATCAATACAACCCCAAAGAGCATATCATTTCATAGAGCAGCATATTATAGAAAACAACACATTTTAAAATGTAAAATGTAATGAAGCAGAGCTATATTCTGCCATTGCAGAATTAAGCTAATTTCTAATTCATTCTGTTTCCTGTACTAAACACTTGTAATCCTGGCTATGAATTTCACTCTCATGTCTGTTAGAACACATTACAAAGTTCTCCACTGAATTCAAATCAATTAGTCATAAACTCAAAGGATGTTTTCTTTCTGTCATATTAATCTTTAAAAATGTACCATAATGGAAGCAATAATCCTGTTGTACAAAATCAAGTCAAAACAGATTGTCCTGCATTAATCTCCTGTGTAAAATCTGTGAGATCTAATCCAGCGGCATCCCCTTGCCTGTTCGAGCACAGCGATTATCCCATATCAGGCTGAGGCTGTTAATCTTGTTCCTAACACATGGCTTGTATCCACTTTGTGACCACATACAAAAAAAAAAAAAACCTGAATATTTTTCAGTATGATCCAATGTCCTGCCTTGAAGGATAAATTATGTTTATTAGTTTCTCTTAATGTTTCAACATGTAAAAAAAAAAAAAAAAAGATTGTGTGTGAGAAATGCGAAGCATCCAGCACACACTAACTTAAAATCCGCCCACAGCTCAGCTGCACTCCTTTGGTATTTCGCCACGCTCAGTATTCAAAGCATGAGCGGCTTCAGGCTACCACTCCTTGTGCATGCTTGTGTGTGTAACAGCCCTTTTCATCGACTCTTATTGGTAATCAAGCGACATGAAGATCTCTCTGCCTGCAAAAAGAAGAATATGGCCGACTCCGCTGGCCGTCCAGCCCAGCTTCACATTGTGATTTATGTGACTTATTAGTGGGGCCCCCACTGGCAGAGCCCATCTTCTGAATTATAACTAAGGATTATACCCCAAGCTAATGATTGGACCGCAAAGGAAAATCAGCCATGTGTTTGGCTGTGGTGTCTTTCCTGTAAACCAGATTATAGGACACATGCAGAGCAGCATAAATATGAAACAGGCACACACAAAAATCATGTCTATGAGCATGCATGATGATTTAACACGCTAGGTCTCTCTCTCACACACACACACGCACACACACACACACACCCACACACACACCTACACACACACACACACACAAACACATCAGTTTAAAACCAGCTTGTCAGAATGGGGGTTGAAGCTGTTGAGTGTAGATTATGACTCTGTATTAACTTTATCATCCTATTAACACTCAACACCATCACTGACACACACAAACAAACATTAAAAAAACAATTGAATTTGAAATTTATTATATTAATAGATTAGACCTAAAAAAACATTGAATGTGCTTGTGTGTCTGCTACACACATATAAACAGACACACTCAATTTAAAGAAACTGCCACACTCGTGTGTGTACACTTAAAAAGCCTGAACGCCAGTGACACATGAAATTCATCTTTAGGTCGATTGTTCGGTAGACATGGCCTGGGGAAGTTTTCATACACCACGAGATGCTCATTTCCAGTGTTGTGGAGTAATGGCACAGTGGGGTATGGCCTGCAGCACTGGCTAACCCAATATAAGCCAGCAAACTGACAACAGTTGTTTCATTTACAAAGACAGATTGCTGTCTAATATCACGTCATATCAGCTTCTAGCTATGGAATACCTTTTATTCAACTTATATATTTTATACATCTGTGTGTTTGCACCCACATGGACTAATGTTGCACACTAGAAAGAGCGCAGAGCGAAGCTTCCCCTCTCTACAGATCCAAATTCAGCAATCCAAACACGCAAATCGATAAATCCCCTGTCTGTTATGGACAATACCAGCAGATTCCCTTTAGAAGTTAAAGACTGTTGTAGAGGTGACTCCATGAAGCCATTACCAGGTCAAGGGCAGATGTAATACAATCAATAGAGGGATGAACATGTGGTGCTAGCATGTAAGAAAAAGGTTCAGGAAAGCCCTTTTCTGTTTCCCTTATTCACACAATACCAGAATTTGAGACTCACTCTTGATTGATTGTTTTGTCCCTTTTCAGATACATTACAGCCTCAGGGTTTAAGTGCAATTCCTATATGATATTTTTGACTGTAATGTGTGAAGGATTTCTTAGATTCTATCTGAAAGAGTCTCTTTGATTACCAACTAGGCTATTTCTTCTCCTCTGGCTGGAATAAATCTCTGTTGAACTAAGCAGTAGCATTGATGTTGAATCTTCAAGCATGGATCAAAGCAGCCAAACCCTCTTTCTCCTCCCCCTCCTCCTCCTCCTTCTCCTCCTCCTCCTTCTCCTCCTCCCCCCTTCCTCCCTCCTCCTGTGGAAGCCTAATGCTGCTTTGCCCTGCATATTAACACTGCTGTAATTGGACTTGTTTGTTTGTAGCATCTCTGTTTGTTTGGATTATGTTTGAAGCCTGGATTAATTAAATTGTGTCCTTGGTGTCAGCATCTGCAACTGTGCGAAAATCACATCAGCAGCACACATCAATAGCTAGAGAGGGAAGGTGAGAAAGATGCAGAATGATTTAAAAATAGGTTCAGAGCAGCAATGAGATTGTAATTGTGGTCATGTATTAAGTAACATTTGAGTACAGTTTGGAAGATTTAGTCAAGACACCAATGAAATAAGACACTAAATCCTCTTTATTTTGGTTTAGTCCATTTAAACAAGAAAAATAAATAACAATCCAATGATGGTATTAAAATAATGCTAATTTGCTGAAAAATCTCCTTCAAGTTTTATTCTAAAATATGCCATTTTTAATTAAGATGAATGGCAACTTCCAAAAAGCCATTTAGATTTTGCTGCTCCCCCACCTATTTCAACAAATCAAGCTAAAGCAGCCCACTTTCAATTCCACCAACCATTGTGGGACTCTGAGCTGTGTTTATGAATGAGTCTGAAGAACATAAAGGCAGTTACCAGACCATGGAGACTAAATATAACCTTTAAAGACTGACTTTTCCTTCCAAGGGTTCATACCCCCATCAAAGAAGCATTTTGCTTCTCTGAAGGGTGTAATGACTTCCTCTTGCAGTTCGGTTTGCAGTATGCATGCAGTTGGTGGATGGCAGTGTGTCAGAGACCTATCGTGTAAAATTGAGAATAGTCTGATGTTTAGAAATCATCTAAATAGCTCCCAGACCAAATCACTGGACCTGTTTAATCGCTATTAATGTTATTATTACAGCTGACGATTAAAGCTGTACCACTTTAGAGGAATTAGGAGGAGAAAGGGGGGACAGCTAATCCAGAAACATCTTAAACGCAGAGCCTATTAGTACTTTGCTGCAGCACTGTTGCATTTTCCTCCTCTTAAGGTAATAATGTATTTTTATTCTTTTTACGTGCAATCCAAATTGTGAAGCTTTGATCTCTCCATTGCACACATCAATAAGGCAAACTAGGACACATGTTTGCTCTTTGCCAACTCTTGCATTTTATTGCATCTCATTGAAGCCAGACACAAGCTATTGTAGTTAATCTGGCTATGATATACATACAGAACATATTGCCAGCCCAGACACTGCCAAACACATAGCCTGAGCTAACTGTAGCACTCCTGTGAGATGTAATATTTTGTTGTGGTGTATGACAAACATGTGTGCTGCAAAACCCAATGCTGAAAAGTGATTAAACAATACTCCTAACCGCAAGAGCTAAATGTAGCTCTGAGCCTCAGTAATAGGTTAAGACAGGTGACTGGCTGGTTAGGGCCAGCTGTCTCGGAAATTGCTTTGGCATGTATTTTTCCACTGCTGTGTCCTCTCTCTGTCCTGCAGTCCAATCAATAAAAGCTCCTCCATGAGACCATCTGTGTCCGAGTGTGTGTGTGTGTGCGTATAGTATGTGAGAGCTTCTAAAATTAAACTTTTGTAAGATTCATTTAATCTCCTGATATTTATATCCCTGGATGCTGAGTGTTGGGGATATTATGGTTTCATGTGAGCACGAGAACACGAACAATTATCGCAAATAGATTTTGATACTGTGTGTACCTGTTTAGGTCCCCAGGGAGACAACCTGACTAAAATTTCAATATTTTGGGATTTATAGTTTTTGACTAGGTGTCGTTTATGCACGAAAAATCTGTTTCTTGCTCACATCACTGGAACTATTTACAATTGGATTTTGATATTCAGTATACCTGTTGAGGTACTAAAAAGAATGACCTATATCACGATTATTATGGAAATCCAATTGTGAAAATTGTTCGAGTTCACACAAAGGATATCCGGTGGCGGTATTTAACACAAGTCATCCCCAACAGGACGAATATCACAATTATTGGATTTATGGTTTCTCCACTAGGTGGCACTATATGAATCCTGTCCTGAAATACTGGGCTTGTTCAAAGTTTCAGCACCAGATAGAGCTTTGTGACTGAACATGTGCGTCTTTATATTATTGTATTGTGTCTATTTGAGAATTGGGGAATAAGAGGATTCAGGGCGTTCGGGGATATATCCCTAGCCTTGGCTTCTGATGGTGTAGGCCTTGTTTATTGTTTTCATTTCAAGTTCAAAATGACGGAAAGTCACTAAGTACATTAAATTGAAGGTTCTACTAACTAGCGAGTATAACTTCCTACTTGAAATCAATTTGTTTTATGCTGCTTTATTTATACTCTGTAACATACCAAACAATTAAACATAGCTAATTATATCCCTGAATGCGGAGTGTCTGGGATATGATTGTTTCATCACGACTGCATATCCAAGGATATCCGGTGCCGCCACCGGATATCCTTCGTGTGAGGCCGATAACTCTAACAATTTAGGTCCCCAAGGGGACGACCTGACAAAGGGGGGAATTGGGGAATAGGAGGAATGGGGTGTTCAGGAATATACCCCTTACCGTTGCTTCTGAAGGCATAGCCCTTCTTTTTAAATGGATATCTGTCGGAGAACTGGAATGACTCCCACTTTCCAGGATTTATCTTCAAACAAAGAGTGTTCAATACAAAATACAGAATTAGTTTTTTGCAGTGTGGAGTTTACAATAATAATCAAATATTTTCACATTTAAAGATTGAAAATATCGCACAAATGAAAATCAAAAATTCAATTTTTTTCAAAAGTCCTTTGTTTTACTCATATATATTTATATCAACATGCAGTATACCATTTGTTGAATTTATTTAAACAGTGCATAAATTCATAGTCACCTCGTCCACGCTGACACTGGTGTTGTCAGACTTCACTACATGGCACCACAGCTGCTATGTTAAACATCCATTTCCTCTGCATAGCTGTGGTAAATAGGGTTCCTAGATCTTAAGGCAAAAGTCTGAGAAAATACGGTTGTTGTGGCATCAGCCTTTTATATAAACTGCTGTAATTTTAGCAGTAGCTGTTTTTGAGGTATTTTGTGCCACTGTATCATTTGAGCTTTATTCTTGTTGCTTAGTTGGGTGCTCATCTACCCATTTTATGCAACCAAATACTCCACCAATTATGGGTTGGTTGTAAGAAAAATGTGAAATTCTGTGTGTTTCCTATATCTTGGAGAAAAAAGGTAACAACTCCACCTCTGTAGTAACTAAAAATTCTTGTATGGTTTCAGCATGATATAAAGAAACCTATGATGTTAACAGGAGAAAAATCCCAGAACTATCATCCCAAGAAAGGAAATATATGAACGAATGTTGATTTATGACTTGCTAAAGTTAGATGACTTGTGATGTACATAAACAAATTAGAACTTTCACACAAAGGTTCCTTTTTGTAAGTCAGTTAGGACATTAAGGTCTACGACATTTTATCTTTATATGATTAGGCTACATTTTTCTTAAAAATCAGAACTTTTTTCTTTATTTTCTTTCTTTAAGAAAGGCAACACCATCTCCAAAAATATCCAGGTATGACATGTGGCAAGGCCCATGATTTCCTGAATAAAAATGACAATATTGTATGGGTTGAAGTCAGAAAGTAAGAATATATAGATTATGTTTTTTTCTCAAAATCTTGTTAGGGTTAGTTTGACAGACTGAGTAAAGTAAGATTTATTTCAAGAAAGAAATAATCTAGCTTTGAATTGTGTCTGAAGGATGTTTATATAATACAGGTCTGGGGGGTAGTGCTATGACTACATCGTTAATCATCTCTAATGTTGATGGAGATTATGGTCTGGCCTAAGATTTAGCTCTGAGGCACATCTTTGGAGACAGTGAGTGGTTAAGATAAAATAGCTGGTACAACACCCTCAGCAGATGGTAAACAGAGCAATACTGAAGCACCTCGATAGAAGGATTTCATGGTCCTATGTTACTCTGATAACAGACACTGCAAAGGGCATTGTCCCACTTACAGCATTGTTACTTATGAAATAAGTAAATATTAAATCAATTATGTTATTGTTACATTTTTCACAAAAAATGGCTGAGTGGACTATTACACATTTGTCGTTGTGACATGTTGCCAAAGTAAACGGCTCTGGCTACAGAACCTGCAGTTAAAATAATGTATGTTCTGATTTTCTGTTGCCACGGTTTCCAACTAGCGCTTGACCCAACCAGTGACAGTGATAGTGACACCAACACAATAATTTAGATAATCTATAACTATAATATTAAAAAACATTAATAATTTAGACCATCTGACCGGAACTTTTTTATGAGTGTCCTATAACACTTTTTACTGGACACACTGCAGCCAATTAGGATCTAGTATTTATATACATATGTGTTTAAATATATA
>JBAMHX010000001.1:8902698-8914502 GCA_037177515.1 Pseudomugil tenellus
TATATATATATAAGCTTAAATATGGTAAATGACTGCTTTTAGAAAATAAATTTGTTATATTGTGCTTCCCTTGCAAAATTTCTTTGAAACATATATGTGTCAACTGCATGGTTTTTAAAAAAATATTTGGAAAAGTACAGGAAGAGAGAGTTAGAGTAAAAGAGAGAGATATAAACTTTTCATTTAACTATCAATCATTGTGACAGGCGTGAAATTAGTGAGATGGACTCTGCTCTCTAATATGACACAGAGGACAAAATATGTGTAAAGTTATTGGCTAAAGTCAGCATGTGTTTTACAAGCTAACTTAAGGATGGAAATGTACTGAAATGCCTAAATTCATTTCACATAATAATCCAGACATAGCTAAGTAATTCTACTTGAATTCTAATTAAAAATATCCATGTTTTTAATAAGGTCAGTATGCAAGAATCAATTATAAGCTATCAAAAAACGTTTGAAATTGGTTGTTTCCTCTGTGGACACTTTTTGCTCTTCTCAGTCAAGGGCATTTCATTGTTTCACATCCGGGGGTCATCTGAGCAACTGAGTCCCCAAGGCCTTTCTCACCATCTGACCAGGAAAGAAATCGAAAGTTCTGTTCAGCAAGAACAAAAAAATGTCAATTTCTCTGTTGATTCAATTTAGGAAAAGGACTGTGTGAGATAAGGCTGGTGTTATTTATCATGGTTAAGGTAACGCTCAATATTGAGCTATGTTAATTAGAGCTCTGTAGCTAAAACCAATGACTGTGGAAAGCAGTGCTTCCACAAATACTTCCTACATATAGATCAATTGATCTGAAGTCAGCTGGACTATCCTTTCTAAGTAAAGCATCACTGGAGGGAATAAATACCCTGAAGGTGACAGGTTGATTATCACATGTAAAATAAAGTAATACACTATAAATATAATATCAATATCGCATAGATATATATTTTTCTATCTATTATTTTATTTACCAATTACAGTTGTATATTTGAAGATTTTAAAATAAACTTTCAGAGGGGGGGGGGGGGGCGGGCGATCACATGATATGGAATGTGAATTATCTGCATCATGGTTTTCCACAGCATAAAACACGACAGTTTCATGACAATGTGGCTGCGACTCATTGGTTGTGGTTCCCATCCACATCTAATAAGTTCCAGCTCTTATACAATGCAAAATAGAAGCAAAGTAGTCATTGCCATAGAAAATCAAACTGACTCAGAAAAACTATGTGTAGTGTGGAATTTGAATTTCGGGATTTTTATTTTATTTTAATGGAAGATAACAACTGTCAACATTCTGCCGAAGTGTGTGGGAACATCCCAAGAAACGTAAGATTGCTTGTGGTTTATGCTACATAATGGCACTGATTATTTTTAATGCTTTCTTATATGTAGCTGTTTAGGAAGCGGCTTAAATGTTGCTCTGATGCGTTGACATTTGCAAAGCCTCAAGAATCACGTTACAATTGTGCTCTCATTGTATTTCTGTCCACAAGTACAGTCACTTTTCTCTCCCCCTTTTATATGAGATCATTTTTGTCCCCTCTCATTTTTAAAGTTTTTTTTTCTCATGTATCACTATATAACTTTCTTGAGAGGGGTTAACATTACTACTCTATTTTACCACATTATCCAACAGAGGTTAATCAGATAAACTTAAAATGTTGAAAAAGAAAGTTCAGATCTATGTTTGTTTGTACATTTTATGTGAACATAGCAGAGAACAGACACTGAGTATTTCAAGGATATAAATTTGTGCTAAAAAAGCTTCATTAATGGGTCTTTAACTGCAGCTCGCTGTTCTTTATGCATGCGAGTGAACACTGCTTAACATCAAAGTGAAGAGAAGACAATACTTAGAAAACTGCCTAGATTTTAAATCCCAGTTCCAGAGCAACAGGGATTTGTATTTTCTTTCTATGTTTTTTTTTTTTTTTGTTCAGCTCCTTGAGACCGAATGTCTCGTCATTGCATATACACCTTTGCACACACTTTTTTCCATTCAATCTGCTATTCTGTTCCAGTGACCCTCAAAGGTTTGTAGTACACTATATTTGACTGGGAGCCTGTTATAGTGGTTTCAGAGACGATGGCAAGCTACAGTAGACATTAAGCACTGAACTCTAGATGCACTTTGGATTTCTTTCATCTCTAGTTTCCCTAGAAGTGCAAGAAAGAGGAGCACATTCATGTCTGAGTTTAGTAGTTGAAGACACGTAATCTGGTGAGATGAAAAGGAGCAAGGAATTCACTCTATTAAAATTTAAAAAATAATCTTAAAAAATATTAAAACAGGGATAAGGTGAGGTGGCCGGTAACAAACGGAATGAGTTTCTATAAATAAAATAATGAGACAATGTAGTTATAAACAAGGGGACTTAGACACTCTGGCAGCTTAAGTGAAATCATAGTCCAACTGTCTATCACCTAAAAAGATTCACTGTGGTTGATAAGGCGTGAAAGAAAAATTGGACACAATATGGCACATTCATAAACAGACACTAAGAAAAACACACAAATGATCAAGGTCAATGATGATTAAGACTATATGGTTCTGAGCAGAGAGCTTTGGTATTCTAAGAAAGCAGCAAAAGGAAACATGATGCCAGGGATGAGTCTATGAGGAGTGATGCACCAAGCTGGAAAGTGCCCCAGCAGCTGTGGAGTTGAATTCAATCTGAAGAGGCAAGCTGTGGGTGGCCAAGCAATCTTTTTTGCCAAAAGAAAGCTGTGGTGCCATGACTAAAATTACAAGGGCATGCTTAGCACTGGAGATATCAGTGCAGATAAGCAAAGCAGGACTGTTTGCGTGGGCTGCCAGAGAATTATGGATCCAGGCAAAAAGTCTTGGGAGGATGGAAACAGCAGCAGGATGAAAAACCTTAGTCGGGCAAACTGCAAAGCTCAAGAGAAATGCCTTATACTAGATATCAAAGTTCACAGTCACTGGTTGTTGTAGACTTGCTGAAAAAAAAGAAATTGCAATCAAAGCTTGACAGAAGCATCCTTAATTTGCATAATATGTCCTAAAAAAGGATGTAGAAAAAGGCAGGCTTGAGCAAAAATGAATTTAGCTGGAACGGAAAGGGAGATATTTGATTCTTACTTGATAGACAGAATTGAGCTCATATTGATGGACAGAGGGCAACTGAGACAGATAAAAAACAGGTTAACGCTGAGATTTAAATGTAAGAGAATTCTGCTCAGACTTCAGTAGGGAACTCTCATAAATAGGCTTGGGGAGGGGAGGGGGGTATTGTGAGGATTCAGATCTTGGTTTATATTGTGACTGATACAAATCACTTTGTGCTCCAGCACAGATATCATACTTTAATGTTAAGACTACAGAAGAACAATGGAGATGAACTTTTTAGCCATGCACAGTTTAAAGCGTGGCACATATTAAATTTGATTTCATGTTTATCTAATTTGAGAAATGCTTATCTGCCTATTTAATGGCCTGTCATGCTTCTTCGCAGAGGATCCTTTATAAATTTGGCCCACTCTATGCAAATTTTTGTGCCCACTTTTTGATGTGCTCTTTTCCATTCATTTGACTGTAACTGAAAGTGCTGGCTTCATCCCTGAATGACCTCTATCGTGCTTTTTAATAAAACTGAAAGGAAAAATAATATTATTAGGTCTGAATACAACTTGCATTGGTATGCAATGGTATCAAACTATGGGCACACACAATACCACCCCACCCCCCCTACCCTCTTGGGCTTCCACCTTATTATAGTGTTTGTGTTTCCCAATGATTCTAGGAACTCTGCTGTTGGGGGCTTCATGCCCCTAATACTGCTGGGATATGCTTGCTGCTGGCGAAGCGCTTGCATATGTATATTGGCGCCCACACTTTTTCAGCAACTTTGACATGTAGGTTACACATGTTGATGCGAGATAACTCATCATGTGCATAATGACTTGAACGCTAGAGGGGATCATCCACACAAAAGCATGAACACGATATTGGAGGTAAACTCAATGGTGGAAAGTTTTTTGTAGAGTGACTGTCATACCTTGATCAAAACTACCAGCGTTTTAATAAACATTCCTCCTTGTTGCAGAGTGGCAAACATTTGTGCATAGTTATCAACAGAATGGTAAACTGATTTTTACCGAAATGCTACAGGCGTATGGTCATACCAGAGGATTAACCTTTTCATTAGTTCAGAGTCCCAGTGCTATGTACTACTCCCTAATGGTGACCCCCAGCATCGAGCATTTTCATCGCAGCATGCTTTTGTTGTTTACAACAATACATACACAGACATAGCAGGACGTAGTTTCCAGTCCTTAGAGTGACCCATGATAAACAGGTACAACAAATAAAAACAACACTAGAGCCACATTTCTCTTGCCTGGAAGTGAGTCACTTGGCCTCCCCCACCTGGTCAAACTGGTCAAACTTAGTCCCAACCTTCACTAATGGTCATAAATTGTGAGTTGTGATTGTAGGAATTATGAATACAAGTTTCTGAAAATAGTTTCCTTTGCAGGATGACTATGGAACAAATACAGCTCCTAAGTGGCTTTTAATTATGTGGAATGCTTTCTATACCTATTTTTGGTTGAGCTATAACCATTAGCAGTTTGTGGTAATGATGGAAGCTGCAAACCAGATAAAAGTGAAGGTTTTTGTCGAGAATTGACATCTAGTTATTGCTGTGGCTGCAATTTAACATCTTAAAGTAGAAAGTTAAGAGAATGTTTTAATCATACCACATGCTCATCAAGCTTGCAGAAAAAATACAGTTTTAATTGCATTGATTCTTTGCTTTGCACAACTAATTATTTTTTACGGATGTAATGACACAGCACTGAGTGCTTCAGCAGTAATCCTTACTTTATGTACTGTTCAATATGGCACACGTAACTGACACACGTAATAACAAAACAGTGTGACTTTTTGCACACAGATGAAGTTACTAATTTACATATTCTGTGTACGAATTGTGCTAGTTTTGTGAACTCTTAGCCTGTCAGGTGATGCTGTTCTTTAATATTTATCAAAACAGTTTCAACTGAAAAGTTACCTTTTATTTAAAGCTAGACAAGATGGCCTCAGGTATAGTCTGACAAATGCATCTAAATGTACTCAAAAGCAGTTTACATCAGCTTGAAACTTTCTATATGGGGGCTGTTGGAATAAAAGACGTTTCTTCTGATTAATACTCATGTAATTCTTTAGATGTTCAAATTTATTTTCTTTAATCAATCAGAATAGTTGTTAACAATAGTATTAAAGTCTGTAAGGTAGTGGATTTGTCCTGTCCACTTGATATGGTATGCTGTACATGCAAGCATCAGTAACAAACGATTTTAATTATTGCTAGAGCCTTGATGTCCATTTCACATAAGAAACTTGACATGGATCACATGGATGTGATGGTTTTAGTGAATAATTAATCTGGTGGGCTACACTGTCTACTGAATACTAAATACGAGCCATCATCTGAAGTGCCATTAGGCACAGCATAATTACTCAACATTTCAAATGTTGACTGCAGAATCACCCAAGCGTTAGCATATTTACCATCTGCATATTGTTTTTGCATCCATTACCGATGACACATACATATACACGGGAGTTAATGTGGGAGCAGCTGATCGATTTGTCTTGAGTTTGCATTTTGGGTAAATAAAGCTTCAGCCTGTTATACAGGCTGGCATGCTCTCTCACTGCTGCCCCCCTGTCTCCCCAGGCTCTGTTTCCAACTATCTCCACAGAAGCACATCAATCATCTCTCATGGCCAGACACTTCCATAGACACGGAATATTGATATGGCTTTCAAGATGTGAGGCGTGAACATGATCTCTGACACCTATCAGCCTTGCTTTTTCAGCTGCTCTACATATAGTACTGGTAGATCTCTGTATGGCATCATTATTTAAAGGGAACTTATATCTGGTGCACTGACACCCTAGAAGGGAGGTTTCAAATTGGCATCAGCTGCAGTGCATAGATGTTTGCTTTTCACTTAATTCCCTATTATTTTTATCACAGACAACATGTGCTTTTAGGTATTTATGATTGCATATGGTTAAAATATGCTTGCTCAAATGTTTGTCCATGTTACACAATTAACTGATGAATGGAAACTTCTCCCTGCAGATTTATGTCTGTACAGCTGTGTGTACTTGGGATTACACCGATGGCCTCTTCAACTGGAGTCGCCGTCACCATAAATAACATCATTTTTGTCTTTCCACCCATCTTCCAGTTTCACATGACAACCCTTGTGTTTTCTGTGGCTCGCCATGCATGTGAATTTACTGCTTTATATATCAATGGATAATTCATTTGAATCAGCTCACCATATGTTCAAAAATAATATATCCTGACAATTTTGGATTTAGAACATACTGTTTTACAAAAAAACAAACCCAAAATATTGGACTTGTCAGTTTACAGTATCTGTCAAAATCTAACATGTCACAACTTATACAAAATTAAGCTCCTTATGAACACACTGGTATGAGATGTAAACAATGAAAGATGAAAACACAAAATTCTCCAGTATATCATCAAAGATGAGTGTTGATTTTGTAGGAAGGCTGCTGCTTCCCCCAAAATGTCCAGATGATTCAGAGTACAACATTTCCATTTTTGGCTGCCAAAATGGATCCAGTCCAAAAATGTGGTGTCTCCTACCACCCAGAAGAATAAAAGAAGGGAGATTCTGCACAGTTCAAGCTATTTGCTTCAGGTAAAATTAGGCTACAGCACTAATTTTTAAAATATAGCACTAAGTTTTAAAATATATTTTCTTCTTATTTGGAATGTTCTCCTGGCTTCTTTAGGAAGGAATTCACATATTCATGACAATTAGCTGCAGCTATTTTTAATAAAAAAGTTGGCTTTTTATTCAGCAAGACAAGTTTATTTGTATAGCACCTTTCATGTACAAGACAATTTAAAGTGCTTTACATAAAAACACAAAACAGATTACAGGTATTGTAAAGAAGAATAAATTGCAGCAACAAATAGCAAAATTTACAATAAAATAATAAATTAAATTAAAATCATTAAAAGCAAGATCAGATAAAAGTTACTGTGAAGATTTTATTCATAAGGACAGAATAAAAGATGTTTAAAATTGGACATTTTGACTTTTCTTCTTCCAACAAACTTTATTTAGAACAAAATGGAAGAACAGTAAAAACTGCAGTGAGAAGTAAAACAACAGCAGAAAGTCACCCATTCATCTATTTTCAGCCATCACCACCCCACATGCCCACACACACCCATACCTGCTGCAGGACACAGGCCCGAGAGGTTTGGATTTGGTGATCCCTGATGAAAACTAAGCATACCGCTGGGCTGTTGCATCCCTGACATTTCTTAGAAGTCTACAGTACGTGTTGAACCAAGATGAGTAAATAAGAAAATGTTTCCGCTGTCATACAGTCAGGGCTGATGGAGTGCCACTGTGTCCTTGCTTGTTCTGATAAAGGGGGATAATGTTGAGGAAAGAGAGATGAAGGGATAGAAACAGTAAAGACCTTCACAACTGTTGGCAGTCACAACTCAGTGCACACGTCCTCCTGGCTGCCTTCAAGCTTGACCTGTGTATGAGCTCTACCTATCGCTCACACTGTGAACACCTTTGGACAAACATACACACACCCACAATGCATCTGGTTACAAGTACACACAAATAGATCTGCCTGTCCTGCAAATGTAGACAGGTGTGCTGGCTCAGTCAACAAGATTTTAACTCAGCATTTTCATACACACATGCACACATACACATATATATGCATGCAAAGCTGCCACCTGGGAAGCAGACTTGACAGACACATCCTGTGGGTCACTCGTTGCAAAGGTGCTTCCCACTGCAGAAGCTGTAAAAAATCCTCCCACACCCCCACATAATCTCCAGCTCTCTTTCCTCCAACTGTTTCCAGATTACTTGTCAAAACAGTGTATTTGTATTGACAGATTTTTTTTGCCACATCAATGCACAATATCATCCTAATATTATGTTACTGTGACCAAACACCCACTGATGTCAATTATACAAAATGCATTTGGACATCAGAGGATGCATTGGATGCTGATATGAGTCGTGGTTGTGTCACAGGAGGAATGAGTTGCAAAGCTCTGTCTCTGGCATGCATTAGAATAATAATTCCCACATTCAAGGGGTTTTTGTGAAGTTTCAGAGGGCATAAATATGAAGCAGCACATTAGTAAATCCTTATGCAGATAGATGAATTTCATAGGGTTGCAAGGTCAAAATGTTGTCTTTATCATTCTCAACCACTAGGGGTAAGTTGAAGATTTCTGGAGAAAAATATAGAAAATGCTCAGCCTTTTATTTGTAAGGGACTCATAAAAAAGTCTAATATCTAACATTATGCTAAAAGTAAAGTAATAACCCCATATACTAAGAAGTAATTCCTACCCTGTAGCACTGTATGTTATTGCTGATATGTTACCCAATGCAGCATAAGACAGATTGGCCTGGCAAGACAGTGTCTCCCAACATGATCAATATCTATCTCTGTCTCCCACTTAAATGAAAAAAAGACAATCTTCTGCTAATGTATCTGCTTTATTACTCGTATTTATCACCTAGTGAGATGAGAAAGAAAAGGAGGGCGGGTGGGAGCAGCCTGGCGTGTTGAATATGAACATAGCAAGTCACATATAACAGCCTGTCAGCCCCGAACAGGGCAACTGAGCCTTCCCCCACCATATGTGGAAGTGTGGTTCTTGTATGAATATTATAAAACAGACCAGATTTTCATCTCTTCGGTTTTGTATCTGCAGTGTGAATCCTGTGTTAGGAGTTTCCAGCTCCCCTAGAGCCTTTCTTGACTTGCCGCTTTAATTTTTGATGAATATAGTAATGGCGAGGGCAGAATGTGTTGAAGAAGGGGCCTTTGTGCGCAGGGCGACAGGCATGTAGGAAGGAGGGGAGCACCATATGTTGCAAAATGGAGTTAAAATTGGCTTTGTCTGAAATGAAGAGAAATCTAGAGAATGTGCAGCAGGCCTAGGGGGAAGAAAGAGCACAAGAAGATCCCCCCCAACCCCCTCATTTCCTACAAAGCAAGGTATTAAAGAAACACCTGTGGTTTGAGCAATGAGAAATCCAGAGTTTTCCCCCTTTTTCTCAACACTGACTTCCCTCATCCTTCATTTCTCTACCAACACCCAACACCCCCACTGCTGCATCTCTTTCTGGCCTGGGGTATAATCTCTTCCCCAGATGTTAAAAAAAAAAAAAAAACAAAAGAGAGAGATTCTGGCATGTAATAAAGCAGGACTGATTCTGTTTGGGGGTGAGGCATCCTCACTCCTTCCCTGCTTTTGGGGAGCAGAGTAGTATGAGAGTGTCTTAGTTCTTTTACGCCAATATGATGAGATTACTTTCTAACAGATGCCTGTTAATGAAGTGCTGACAGGCGGGGTTAAAGGCCAGGCAAAGCCACTGTATGGCACGTGATGGAAGGAGATGGAGAAAATGGAGGCTGAAAAGACTGATGGAGGCAAGGGTGGGGTGTGCATCTGTGTGTGTGTGTGTGTGTATGTAAGCTTCTGTTTTCCAGCTTCGGAGCTTGTGCTTTGCACCATCACCAGGGGAACAGATAGCTTTTAGCAGGCTACTCTGAGGTGGAAAGGACTGCTCAACCTTCCTCTTTCTTGCTTTCTACTTGGTTCATCTTTCTTCTTTGAAGCATTTTGTTTTATTTTGATACCCCTTTGCCTTTTTTCCAAGGCAGGTCTGAATTGAAATAAATTCATTTCTTCTCTTTTTATGCTTCTACTACCACAGACATAATCATTTTCTATTCAGAGCAGTGAGTGCTGTCATAGAAACACATTACCTCTGTTTCCCACCCTCCTCACACAGGATGTGCCTTTTTTACAAGGCTGCAGATGAATAAAAGGAATTATTTTGCAATGAAAAAAACTTATCAGCTTTGTTTACCATGTCTATTGTTTCCCCTGTGAGCAGAGCTCAGCCGAATGGCAAACATAGACAGATCTGATAGGTGATAAAACACAAGGACACACACAGTGGGGGAGGTATGGAGTTGGAGAGGTGGGATAGCATGGCATCCAGTGAGCTTTCTAACACAGCACGTGTATTTTATTCCTTTTTTTGGACAAATGACCTGGAGAGACGTTGGTCGTAGGGAAATGCAGTTCATTGCCTTGAAAGATTGAAAGGGACACACTGTCAGTTCCACAGACTTGGAAATCTGACACTTTTTGCATGTTCTCTGACACTGGCCAGGCATACCTACTCAACTTAAAGCCTTCCAAGTCTCCTGACACTGTCTCCCTCTCTTTCCTTTTGTTCTTAGGAAATTAGCCACTTATATCTGCTGCCTCTCCCTCTATTAGAGAGCGAATATACTGAGAAACAGCCATTTTGTTGAGAAGGCACTGCCTCCTGCTGCTACAGATTACAGCTCATTAGAAGTAGCGTCAGAGTGGCAGCCCACACCATGACTCCCCTCTGATTCACTCATTGTTTCCTGTTATTCTGCAGCGGCACGCCACAGTGACAAAAATGGTGGAGGTGGGGATGATGAGGGGTTACTGTATGTGGCTGGATTGAAGAAAAAGACATTAAGGCAAATCACAGATTGTCAGCTGTTGATCAGTCTGTCGAGAAGACACTTTTAGGAGTACAATGTCATTGAACTGAGGGTGTTCTAAGGTTACCCTCCAGTAGATAAAAATAATAATTTGATGTGAAAAATTACATGCCCTATGTTATAACTTAAAACACAAAGTCTCTTCTAGTTCTGCAATAAAAGTTATGCGAAGGTCGTAGGGGTGCAAGCACAGTGGCAGAACAGCTTGGCTTCTCAGCAGTTTAGTTCTTGTGTATCTACTTTCGTCCATCTTTTGTCTTTTGTTTGCAAGAATAAAACACATTAAGATCACTTCGCACAAACTGTCAGCTGTGCCAGGGAGTGCGTGGAAATTGCCATTGAATAGCTTTGTGTTTTTTTACATTTTCATTCATTATCTGTTTTTCTCCTCTTATATCAGAAAAATGGTGGTGGAACTTGAACACATCCTTGCAATGTTCCAGTCCCCTGAATATCTTTGGAAATTTTTTGGGAAACTTGCAAGAGAAAGCAGATGCTAAATGTTGGATGTTGAATCTCTTTTGTCACTTCCACCAAGGAGGTCATGTTATTCCTGGTGTTTATCTGTTTGTGTACAACATAACTCAAAAAGATATGGACGGATTCTCATAAAATTTTCAGGATATGTCCAGAATGGGAAGATGAAGAAGTCATTAAAATCATTGTGAGATAACAAATTGTTATTCCAGCTGACGCCTCCTATAGGCTGTTTCTCTCTGCTGTTTTTCACTTTGACAAAGATAATGTGTGAATGAGTTTTGATAGATGTTTCACCCTAAAATAAGCCAAACGTCTTTCTTGTCATTTCCTAGACACAAAAAAATGAGGAGTTACATTTATCGTTCCAATACAATATTTGATACACGCAGTGACACAAAGCCGTACAATTGGACATGACAACAGCATGTGATAGAGTGAGATTGTCAGATATAACGCAAATAAATAAAACGACAAAGTACTACAACAATACAGTGTTATATTGTATAATATATTGTATAATTCTTTTTTAGATTTTGAAGGTTGAGGTAGAGGTACACCGATGAATGTGTTTAACTTTTGATATCCCTAAATGTGAATAAATGCCACTATTAGTACCGTTAAATGTAGTCAAGGATGTGACCCCATATTGTCAGCATAATACTAAGTCAGTCCAGATCAATATTAAAGAAAAATAAGAAATATATATA
>JBAMHX010000001.1:8920739-8931009 GCA_037177515.1 Pseudomugil tenellus
ATGGAATAGACTATCTCACTACTGCAGTCAGAGTCATGGCCTTACTGGAATTGACTCAAAACCACAAAATAGAGCCAATAGAACCAAATCTGTCAGTCAAACTGCAAAGGTGAAAGGGTAAATGAAGAAGTGCGACTGTAAGTCACAGTAGCAATACACACAAACGGAGGAACAATGACGACATGCTTATATCTTGAATAACATGATGGAAATTACCATGTATTGTTAGTTTGAAGTTGTACTTTCCAAATTTTAGGTACTAAAAGCCAATGTTAACATCATTAACCCAATGGTCATGACAACAGGATAAGCTTTTCTTTCTTCTTGTCAAGTGTAAAGTTAAGATTAAAGAAGGATTGTATCCAGTTTACAATATTAAATAAAAGTTTAATATTACACATCATCCAATATTTGCATTTATACTTAATCTTTTCCTAATCCTAAACACAGACAGGACTGTGGATATGAACTCTTGGCTCTAGTGTTAAATCTGCACAAAATCAAATTTCAAAGAAATTCTGGCAAGAAAATCTTGGACATGTGTTGCAGAAAGTCTAGATATATAACAATGAGCAGCACAAAGTTAAGCATTGATATTGTTGCTGGTTCAGAAGATACAAATACATTATACGTCATGATAGGTGCTGTTGAGAAGCCATTGAAAACTGCCATTCACACCAAAACAAGTATTGATAACTGATTTGTTTCTAAAATATAACTATAAAATTAATACACTCCTGCCAATGATTTTTCTGCAAGTACCTGTCTTGTTAGTCCATCGCAGTCCATTCCAGAATTTCCAAGATTGGGGTTAATGAAAGACAAAATAAGTTGATACTTCTAGAAGCAAATACTCCAATTCTAAAAGGGTTACCTCAAGAGGTAGCACACATCTCCCCTACAGCTTGTAAAGCTTTTTATGTAGTCATATTAGAATCTATAACCAAAACAAACAGTTCAGTGGGTGTCGCAAAATCAAAGGATAAGATAAAAAAAAGCTATAGCTTAAAATATTAAAGACTTTTTAAATTTAACTTGATGCTTTTTGGGAATTGAGTGATCTTTTATTATTGTAATTTTACAATACAGGTGTGTACATGCCCACACTTCAACATTTTCAAACTGCTGCACATGTTGATTATACCTCTTGGAGCATAATGAAGCAAGTTCCACATAGTCCAGAACCAAAAATGTACTACATCCTGCACTCACACTCACAGTTATCATGTCGGGGCTTTGCAAAGAACTAAATGAGCCACTTGCCCATAAAATAGCAATTTGAAATTAAACTTTTATTGAAAAAGAGTAGCTTTTATTTCAGTGGATCAGACTGAAGTTGGAGTCACAAGTATTGATATTCAGCCCTCCCTGGGTATAATTGCAGTATCAAGAGGGAGCAGCTTGTGGCCAGATGTCATGGAAAGACACTATTTCCCATTTGTTATTCACACACAGAATAGAAACTGCAGAAATTAGAGGTTAATTATGATGGGGAAAGTTTGGGAGGGGAACGAGAGGGTGAAAGAGAGAGACGAATGGAGGAGTGTGGCACAGAAAGTTAATTTTCATCGCTGCTCTTTACTGTGTTGTGCTGCAGCTGGTGATGAATGACAGACAGAGAGCTCTCAGCTGGAGGAGGGTGGCTAATGGAATTGTACTGCTTCAACCCTAAGATTCACGAGCAGCGCACGCTAGGTTACTATTATTCTCTCTAAATGCCATGCCTTGTTAAGGACATCCTGCCTCATACAGTGTGTTGAAAACAGCCCTTCTGAAAAGATTTGCATTTCATGTTGTCTATTGTTTTGATTCATTGTGAAATTAGCAGCACAGACGGGAAAATGTCTTTTCTGCTTCGTGACTCATTGAATTCCAACCAAATATCCAAAAATATAGTTTTATCAGAAACATGAGGTTTCATTTGGATTATGTAAAATCATCTATTGTGAATTAGTTGGAGACAGTTGATGACTATACATACTGAATGTGCATAACAGAAAGCTGTAACGGAGAACTTAAATTATGCAGTGTGTCTCATTTTGGGATGAAATTTGGCACTGATGATGTTCATCTAAGTGTATGACTTTCTCCTGGCTGCCTGCAGCTGTGTCCTTTAGAGCGTTTGCTCAATGCTCTCTTCAACTGACCACAGTACCTTCCTTAGCAGGGTTTGCAGTTCTATTGATTCACCGTGGTATAACTGTATTCACTGCTGACATTATGCACTGTTAGCCTGAGTCAAACCGTGCAGGCAGAGTGGATAAAGCCATCATATGTATTGTACCATTGATTATTCATATCAGATGTCTCCTTTTCAGCCTTTCACCCTTCCTTCATCCTTTGGCCTTTCCAGACAAATGAACTCTGGCCAGTGGCCGAGCTATGATGGGCAGATCATACCCTGGAATGCATAAGAAAAAGGAAGGCAAAGATGGAAGCTAAAAGCAAGATGGAGAAAAGGAAGACAAAGACATCAGGTTATCTTAAATGAGAAACTGAATCTTATCTCTGGGCAGTTCACAATATGCCTAGGTATATTCCATCCCCCACACTGCACAATAATCTTCATTTTCCAGTCTGCGGCTAACTTCTTTAGAGGATATTATAGTTCCCTTGCCATCAGGAAAGCCCATTACTCCATCGACAAGCTGCGTTCATGGTGGTATAGCTTTACTTTTCCACTTCGTGTGTGTCTGCATGTGAGACTATCCATGATAATGTGATCATGAACTAACTATATTGTGCAGGGTAGAATCTGAAACTGCATAAATTCTCATTTGCAAAAGAATAAACTCAGAATAGCGAGACAGATTCAAGTCCAGAATTAAAATTCAAATTATGCTTGAATACTTTTAATTGTAAGCCTGCTTTTTAATATCCAATTTTCTGAACAGTTCCACCTGATTATATTTAGTAACACTGCTTTTTTATAAAAAAAATATATTATCAAAATTTGACTGTTTTTATATAAGAGTTACAAATAATAAGCATAACAATGTTAATGTCTTGCTCTTGATGTTCAAATTGAAATCCACAAGATGTGGCTGTTTTTTAGGACATAATCCTGTTTAAATGAGGATCTGCATCTGATCAGCACTTATGGCTCATATTATTGGTGCATATTGCACATAAGTTTACATTCTTCTAAACAGTTTCAACAAAAGTATGAATTAAGACTCTGAATCTCCCGTTATGTAAAATATTTTTGGACATTTGATATGAGCATAAACAATTTAATTTTCAAGACTGTTGTAATTAATCATTCTACTTTTTTTTTTTACCTTCACTGAATAATAATTCATCCAAAAACTATGATGTGCTTGCTGGGTTGCTGCCTGGTGCTGGTGCCATGCAACCGCTCTCAGCAAACTCTCTGAATGGTTCCACTTGGAGATTGTTTTATAAGTTTAATACCATTAATAACAACACCAATCAAACTATTGCTGATTGAATATGCTTCAGCAAAACCAAGCTTTTAACCTCCTTGGCTAAATGAAGGAACTATATTTGCACCTTTAGTCTGCAAGTGATACACTGTACACTGACCACATCATGTTTTCATCATCCTGAAAAGAGTTGTTTAGAGCCAGACAACTGCTAATGTAGAATTACAAGTAGTAATGATTTATAGTTGATTCTTTGTACTTGTTACACATTAAAAAGCTCGCTCTTCTAATTTTCTTTTCTTTTCACTTCTTTTCTTCTCCTCTCTTGTCTCTACATGAAGCCAGATTGCCCTTCACTTGAGGTAATGAAGCCACTCTATCAAACACCTGTACTGCCACCCGCATGCTGCGCACCTCCCACTTCTTCCCTAACAGGACAATAGAACAGGGTTCTGGTCGAGAAACGCTGCACAGCTTAACCATGGCATTTGATCTTACTGTATCTTTTGTCAAAAACTTGCAGGTCATAACTAACGCTCTGAAAAATATACTAACTGCCTGTCACTGTAGAATGATGCTCTGTTGCTTAATATTCTCCTCTCTTCAGCCGTGGGGTTGTTCTCCACCAAATGACCTTGAGGATCTTCAGCCTTACAGCTCAGTTAGAATGAGAAGTCCTCTGGGGAGGTGCTCAGACTACAATATCTCACAGAACAAGTCAGCCATACGGACGTGGCTCTGCAGAGTAACACTACAGCATGGAAAGGCTTTACAAGCATAAATGACAACAAGATAAATTCCTCTTTGGGAGATGATACAATCCATTTGCTATATGGCCAATGCTGCTTTTGTTCCAACTGCCTCCTTATCTCTCCAAATGTTTTTTTTTTTTTTTTTGTTTCCTCCAGAAGTGTGCTGAGTGGGGTCATGGAATGGGCAGAGACAGCATCTGCCAGTGAGGAGAGAGGCCAAGGAGAGCGAGTGCCTCCTGTTTGTCTCCTCTGTCTCCAACTCCCCAACCATATTCTTCCTGCTAATTAACCTGCTGACGCCTCCTTACTGTGTACATTTTGGGGAAGTGAAGTGAGTAGACAGGATGCTGTGCAGCAGGTGGGAATGGAAAGAGAGTTCAAGATGACTTGAACCCTGAAGAAGAGTAATTTTGTTCTGCCTTAAATTCTGACTGCAAGTATGCAAACTTACCATTTTGCAAAATTAGATCATCACAAGGTGTTTTTGCAGAGTTTCAGCCCAGTGGTTTGTGATCACAGATTGCAGGTGTCATGGTTTACGTCTATGTTTGTTCACACCACAACAAAGGGAATGCTGAGAGCATGATTGTAAATATTAATGAAGATGATCATAGTTCCAATCACGTGTATCTAAGAAAGATATAGAAAGAATGGCAATTATCGAACTGTGGAGGTGCAAACATGCCTGCTGACACACAGTGAGAGGTAAGCGATGCAGATGGCAAAACTGGCTGTGACTCCTCAGGCTTGAGGTTGCCAGGCTGGGAGCGGGAAAGAAGAAAATGTAACACAGTCGAAGAAGCCTCTTTTGCATAGAAGAATTTTCCAAGATCCATTAGCATCCATTCTGACTTTTCTACTTTGTGGTTTGACCAAGCACTTTTGTTTATTCTTATGAAAATGAGTTCCTGAAGGTAATTGCATCTGTGTTGCATTCAGCATGTTGTTCATTAGTAGAAGGAGTTATAAATGGGAGCTCTCACAGCGTATGTTCGCGTCAGGCTCTGCTGCTCCTTCTGCCACCATGGGCAGCATGAGCATCGCTCACTCTCTCGCAGGAACAGACAAATTTATGGCTGCACCTCGCCAGCTGAAGCAAAATGGGAAAGGCGACGGCGGGGGGATGGAAGGGGTGGAGGAAGAATGTGGAAATCACAGAGGTGGAGGCCACAGAGAAATAAAAGAGAAATGTGGAAAAATAAGGCCATGATCAGAAATGATGACTCAAAAGTTGAAAGAAAGCTAAAAAAAAGTTTTTTTTTCACTGGAGATTGATGAAATTGAGGAAGTGTGAAAATGAGTAGAAGGGGAGGTACCGTATTGGCAGATCAGGCAGACTGGTAGAACAAGTTTCCAGTCCTCCACCCATCAGAGAACTCAGCTGTTCTGATGTTTGGTTGGCAATAAAGGCAGACAGACAGATTGCAGCCAATGATATGTGTTGGGAATCATCTCAGAGATGGGCTAATGACAGGAGGGGAGAATCAGGCAGATGGCTCCCGTCAGGGAAATACGGTTGCGGTGCTTTCCCAATGGTCTGCCCTGAGACTGAGAACAGCGTGGAGTTAGGAAAATAAGAAACTGTTGTTACAGTATAGAAGGAAGACGCAGCCCAAACATCCTATTACAGACAGGAAACTGCTTTAAGATGATGAAACTAAAATCTTCTGATGTGTTTAGTCAAGCTGGGATGAACCTTTTTTTATTTTTTTTGTAGAGATATATGTTAGGGATATTTTGTTAGGGATATATAAGTTCAGAACAAGTCAGAGGTACAGACATTTATAACATGAACATCTTTTAGCCAAGTTTCAGCAGCCTTTCAACTTCACAGATCACTTTGGAAATGAAATCATGACCTATGTTGTGTTTTGGTGTCTGAGCATTATGACCACTGACCCAATATTGCTTCGGGTTTTTTCATGTAGTCAAAAAATTTCTGAGAAATAAGGCAAACAAAGAAATTTGAGGATGCATGCTACCTTGATAGGATTACATGTATTGAGTCTTGTGTGTTTTCTTCTTGTGGATTCCATTTGTTTTCCACAGATCCCATTAGATCAAGACTTTGAAGGCTGTTGAACAGGACTCCTCAAAAGTTTATTCTCACATGTTGTTTTTTTTCTCTTTTTAGTTGAATAATGTCAAGTCTAATACATCAAGCTTGGATCAAAGACAACACTCTACAATGTTGTGTTTTGATATTATATATTTGTGCAAAAGGACCAGAACTGACTGTGTGTTATTCCATCCATCCATTAATCCATTCATCCATCTTCTGCCGCTTATCCGAGGTCAGGTCATGGGGATCAGCAGCCAAAAGAGGGAATCCCAGACTTCCCTCTCCCAAGCCACATCCGCCAACCCATCGGAGGGGATTCCGAGGTGTTCATTTCCCAGCCAAGAAATTTAATCAACATGCCACCTCACCAGGGAGGTGTCCAGGAGGCATCCTAACCAGATGCCTGAGCCACCTCATCTGGCTCCTCTTAACGTGGAGGAGCAGCGGCTCTACTCTGAGTCCCTATTGGATGGCCGAGCTTCTCACCCCATCTCTATGAAAGAACCCAACCACCCTGCAGAGAAAACTAATTTTGTCTGCCTGTATTCGTGATCTCTTTCTTTCGGTCACTATTCACAACTTATGAATATAGGTAAGGGTAGAAGAAAAGATCGACTGGGAAATCGTGTGCGTTATTCCTTTCTTTGTTATTTTTTTATTTAATACACATACAAAATGTAAACATGTAATAAGAAACAACATTTTTCACTTGAAAGATATCTCAAAACTATTTTTGCTATCAAGAAATAAATTAGAGATGATAGCATGCTTTTATGTCATCACAATACTACAATACTCTGTCCACCTGTCTTATCAAGAAGGTGCCGGCTCATCTTTAGGTGGTCCACAATGCTGCACCGAGACATCTGACTTGCCCTAACAGAAGAGCTTGTAAAACCCCTCTTTTAAAGTCGCTCCACTCATCGTCAGTTTATTCTAGAATCAGTTTTAATGTCCTGGTTCTAAGCGTCAGTGCTCTGCAATGTGTTTTACTCTGAATTTTTTTAATTGGGGATTTAAGTTACTACCTTCTCTCTGAATCACTTTGTGATGACTGTATGTGAAAGGTGCTATACAAATAATATTTACTTACTTTTTCACTTTCTGACTTTTTTTTACAGTTAGCACTAGTGATTTTTCTTTATTGGCCATAAATCTGAAGCTTTCCACTTTCATCTGAGCAATTATCTTCCAATAATCTGGACTTAACTGACTCCCAAAAATGAGTAGCTATAATGCAGTTTTTCCCATTATTTTTATTTCTTCTTAAAATGTATTTCTGTGCCCTTTCCTTTCAGCCTCTTTAAAATGTCATCTAATAAACGAATGGAAGAGGCAGCTTCAGACAAATATTCGTTCATAAAGGGTGTGCCATTTGCTCATGTTTGTCCCCCAAGTAGCACATAAACAGTTCAACATTGGCTTGTTTTCTTTGCTTTTTGTCTGCTTCACTCGCCTTGACAATCTGAGATGTTTCCGTTGTTGAGGGACTGTCCATTTTCAAATGTAGAGCTCTGTTCAGTAGTTCTACATGAGAAGACTTAGCTTTCAGTATGGCAAGAAAACTAAGAGACTGATAACAGATTGACAGTGACAGTGTCTCATGGGCAGATCTACCAATCACAGGCAGAGGCTGTGTTGCAGGTGAATTTATTTTTTATTTGGACATGAACGACAAGTATTAACTGCACCGGGCTGGAAACCAAGTCTTTTTAAGCTTATGTGTCATCATACCTGTACATTCCTTTGAACATATTTGTATATATAAAAACCTGCTTTTATGTTGTCAGTTGGCATGCTCTGTTATATAAAGGAGATGAGGGACATCTAATTTTTCTCCATCTATCCTCCTCCAATCCTCACGTCTGCTTATTGTCTTGTGTTTGCTCTGTGTCTGAAATATTACGAATTTTCTAACTCAATATAAGATGTCTGAAGAACAGGATATGTAGTAACATGAGAATGTGGCTCATCCATGTATATTACATTTAGAATGATCTTGAGCGTGTGAGTGGATGAATCTTCGGTGAGGCAGACAACTGATGTTAGCTTAATGATTTATCTGACACTGTTGTACCACAATGAGAGGAAGTACTTTCTAATATTGGAAACACTCATTGGTTTGGCAGCTTCATCACCAGTATTAGACTTAAATAGATCATGCATAGACTTCAGTATTAGGATCTCATATTGAATGAAAATGTGGAAGATTTGGTCACAGAAGTTATTAACATATCTATTTTAAATTATCTAATTTGTCAACTTTGAAAATGAAAAGAAAATGAAAAAAGAGGAAAAGGTTTAACTCTAACTGAAAATCAGTCAGTAAGAGAGTTAAAGTTTGCTGTCTTATTAATGTTTCTTTTTACTTTTATTTTACTTTGAAATGCAACTAAAGTATCTTCTGTTTACATGACACTGAGGGAGTTCTGTGGTCAACCTCATACTTTACACTATCCACTTTTATTTGGTAACATAGCAAAAGCAGCATAGCTCAAATTTCCATTTCTATGTGGATGATACTCAGCTATATTTATTCATGAAGCCAGTTAAAACAAATAAGAAGTTTGGACTGCATGCTTGTTTTAAAAGGTTTAGTTTAAATATAGTCTTTTTTTACACTTCTTGTAGGAGCCATTTGTTGTTTTGTTTTGTTTATTTTTGTCACTTGTATATTTTGGCTTGTCATCACAGTGGATGGTATCAAAGACGCACACCAGGTGTATTAATTGCAGTCACAGGTGATCAGGACCAGTTAATTAGCTTGGGTGCTGGAGTGTCACACAGTTTTTTACCACTTTCACCTTTTCGTTTTGGGGACCGTTAATTTGATTAAATTCTAAGTTCTTGGACAATATATTGTTAATCAAAATAAACTGGAACTTCACCCAACGTGGACAATGGCTCGCTGGATTGGATTCTTGGAAGCGCGTTATTAACCCTCTCCCCTCACCCAGCTGAGTGACTAAATGCCTTAGTCACTACACTTCTAAACCACAAAAACATGTCTAAAAGTTATTGTCCTGTGTCATAATCATCTCAGGGGCCTTCTCTAACCATGAGTTATTCTGAACATGACCCTAGCTTTTAGAGACACTTTGAGTTATTTTTGACCATTTGTTCTTTAAATTGCAATTAAAACAAGTTTCAAGGACTTCCTTTCATTTATCCAATATTTCCAAATGTACACCATTTCTTACGAGTGTTCCTCAATATCTGACTGAGAGCCTTTAGTAATCAAGCAAGCCACCTATGGAATCAGCTCCCACTGATTACCAGCCATATCTCTAGTTATAATGATTTAGCTTTGAGAAGATGGACCACCCATGATACACTGAAAATCTCCCCTTCCTCCGTTCTCTTTACTTTTATCTATAAATATATGCCAACTGTTATTGCCATTCACTTTGCAGAGGAAAGCTCTAGATAGCAATAAATCCAGCTGATTGATTACCTCTGCTTTCAGGGCAATACCTGTGCCATATTTTTTGCATAACTGGGGAGATTATAACGGAGTGTCATGAGAAATTACATCATACACTTAATTGCCCAAATGGGACAAAATAACTCCCTTTCTACAAATTGAATTAGAAATATTAAATAAGTAGTGAATATCCCTTTCATGTGTCACAAGACATCATATGCAATCAAACATTTGCAATCAACCAGTAGTGCATGTGTTGAAGTATTGGTGGGGTTTCCTGTTATATATCTGTAGAATATCACTCATAGTCTCATGAACAATGTTAGGTCCATACATGAAGCAATGAAAAAGATAGCAACTGCTGGCTGGGTGTGTTCCTTTTCTAATTTGCACGCGCCTTTGCAAACCAGTTATATGACATGCTTGTACAAGCTAGCTAAGGGTTTTGCCCCAGCTGAGGGGAAATCAGTAAAAGCAAAAACAATGATCAAACTGATGTATTTCACAATTCTGCCTGAAAAAAAAGAAAAAACAAGAATATTTACATTAATATTTTACAAAAACTATATATCTATTTACATAAACTCAAACTACTACAAAAACAATCAAACTAACTAATGCAATCAATAATCAACTGAACCTATAG